>CM038224.1:13516120-14116120 GCA_021442155.1 Cymbidium sinense | reverse complement strand
GGCAGTACACAGCCATTCACTGCAGGCGCAGGGCAGTGCTTCACTTTCATTGTCAGAAGCAGAAAGATATGAGCTTGAAGGAAAGATTGAGAGGCTCAAGCGTGACAAAGGCAGTCTTCTCCTGGAGCTGAATAAGCACATAGAGCAGCAGAATGAAGTGGAAAGACAAATGCTCTCTTTGGAGGAGAAAATGCAGGTTTTATTGGATCGCCAAAGGAATATCATGGAATTCCTGTCTAATGCTGTCCAAATACCAGGGTTTCTCTCAAATATTGTTCAACAACCTGAATTCCATTCCAAGAAGAGACGGCTGCTGATGAATGATTGCATTCAAGAGGATGCTGACAAAAATCAAATTTATGATGTTCAAACCACAAGCACGCAGAAGTCTGAAACTGTATCCATGCAGGCATTAGACCTAGTACCATTTGAGAAGATGGAATCCACGTTGAACACCCTGGAGAACTTTTTTCGCAGTGTGAGCCTAGCTTCTACTGGGGAAATGCATCATGATTGCAGTAGTGTACATTCCGTACCTTATGCAGTATTACCTACTGATTCACACATATCAGCAATGGAGAATGTTGTCAATTCACCATCAATGTCACCTAAACTGCTTCCTTCTTCTCCCTGCGTTGGGGATTTTCGCTCATCTCTAGAGCTCGCAGATTCTACAAGTTATGTGGAAAACAGCGGTGTTTCTTCATCAGAGGTTCCCAGGACAGGAGGGTTAATATTTCTGATATAGATGTCAATTCAGCGCCAGCTGCTCCTGAAGCACATTTATCGAGAGATTCAACTAATGGGACTGGAACCCCGGTTCCTGCTGGAGGAAACGATGTATTTTGGCAGCAATTCTTCACGGAGACTCCAGGATCTGACACACAGGAAGTTCAATCTGAGAGGAAGGAAGTAAGTGAAAGAAGAAGTGAAGTGACCAAAGTTGAATGGGGTAACTTTTGGTGGAATAGGAAGACTGTAGATCACCTTACTGAGAAGATTGGGCATCTTACTCCAGCTGAGAGTGTTTAATATCCGATCTATCATTCATCTACCTGAGACCCAAATTACACTTACATTCAACTTGTTAAGGTATTCCGGGTGTAAAACAATCAAGGTAAATGTGCAATCGTGCTTCATGTCCATAAAGCTATCTTGTAACTCATGTACATGTTTACTGTTATTTGCTATTAACTCTTTATCTCTTTCATTCTGAGTAATTGCGGTTTAGCTGATGTAATGATATTTGTATTTCCGTAGAGTTTAATGCGATAATGATTTTTTGTGTCATTTTTTAATGTTGTATTTTTTGTTAAAATTACTGCTTCAGGAATACTCTTTTATTTTATCTTGCTTTGGGAGAGCTTTTAGTGCGTTTTTTCTTTTGAGCTGAATTTTAATTTTGATACCTGTTGAATAGTGTGTTTTTTAAAATGAGTTTTAACAATGAAAGTTTTATTTCAAAGAAAATTCTTTTAAGTCTTTAAATAGAACTTTTATCCAAAAAACAGCGAGGTTAGTTGTTTGTTTTAGCGTTCTGATGCTCACTGAATAAGGATTAGAAGCTTAATTATGATCACTCAACTTTACTGTATGGCTTTTGGAGAACTTAAAACTAGTTTTATGCTTTATGGATTTTAATCTACAGATTCATATTCTTTTTTTTTTTTTTTTTTTTGTGAACAAAGTATTCTTGATCTGTTATAATCACTTGCTGCTTGTTAGTCATGTACTCACACTGAAAGAAAATATATATACAGGTACTTGCTACCTGAACTGTTATATAATAATCCCTTTTGGAAGTTTGAATTTTTTTTAAAAAAAATTATTCAGTTAGGAGTTTTTATTTGGTGGTCTTGATAATATTCACACTGAAAAAAAAATATTGTTAGGATATCCTGATACATATTATGTAGGATGATTTTAAAAATGCGCCACATGTTCAAAAATCAGATATTTATTTTTTTATTTAAAATTTGGGATATAGGAAAATTACTTAAATTTTTTTGGACACGTGGTGTAATTTTAAAATCATCCTGATGCAATTTTTTTTTTTTTGAAGATTTACATACATATCATACAAATCTTATGTATTTACATATCTAACATTTAAACTTAGATATTTAATTATCTAATACTTTTTTATATTTTAAAATGTGTATTTTAATTTAAAAATGAGTGATGATATTATTTTTGATGTGATATTGAAGATTATAATGATATATATATATATATATGTAAAATTGAAGTTTAGATGTTAGATATGTAAATATATAAGAATTGTGTGATATGCATGTAAATCTTTTTTTTTTTTTTTTTTTCGTTTTATTTTCACAGTATCAATTGTAGGCTTCACATATAAATATTTATGTAGATATAATATATTCTTTCACATGTTATATTAGCTTAGGGTCTATATCTTTCTCTCAGCTTTGCTTTTCAGACGATTATCACATTTCTATTTTACTATAATTTTCTTCTTATTTATTATATATATTTTTGGTGTGAAATTAAAGATTTAAGTATTTTATATGTAAATATTAAAATTTTTGTGTTAGATTATAAATATATAAGAATTATATAATATGTATATAATTTGATACTGGTTAGTAAGTATTTTGAAAATTATTATTAAATTCTTGAGTTTGAATCTCGCTCGCATTAAAATAAAATTTCATCTTATGATTTAGGTCTAAAAAATGTGATTTTTTAAATTGAAAATTAAGATAATCCCTCACTTTCTACCAAAATAAATATTTTATGATTCAATAAGCATCTCAAAGGAAAGTAGATCAAATAATTTATATAAATATATATCATAACTAGTTATTATATATTTATAATTTAAATTTTCATTTTATTTTTTAACTATTAAATTTATATATTTATATAAATTACGATCAAATTATTTGAAATTTTAGAAAAATAAAAGATATTAGTTCTGCTTTAGCTATGAATTTTAATATTTAGGTGCAATTTGAAAAATTGAGTTTGAATGACATTTGATTTGCAAATATATTAGAATTGGATGTTGTGCATGTAAAAATCTTTTTTAAATAGTATTCTTTTTTTTTTTTTGCAATTAGCTAAGAATATGTGATTTTTTCTCAAAAAAAAAATTAAATAAATAAAATCCAACATTAATTTCATGGGCTAAGCCATCTTCAAACTCTCCGAGCAACAACAAGACTGTCATTTTTGTAAAGATTGAAGAATGTTATTTTAATAAATAGATAATTATCAAAATTTAAATCATAAATATTAACTTTGAGATTATTTAATATGTATTTATTATCTCATAGATTCTGTGATTATAAAATTCTCTTATTTTCTTAGCATATTATTTTGAAAAAATTCTCTTATTCTTAAAAAGTCTAAGACAACTAATCTTTTGTAGATGAAATAGCTTAATACATTGCATTGCTTCTACTTAGAAAAATCATGATTATTAATCACTCAACTCACTTCTTTTCGATAAAAATAGCAGAGAACTCTTGCTTTTTTACATTATGATAAAAAGCGAAGATAAAAACAGTAATTTTTTCGATAGAATGGAATAAAATGATTATGATTTTGCTTAATAATATTGATGATATATAAACAATAATAAATGTTCAGTATCTAGTTATTTATTATTGTCGATCATTTATTATTAGATAATACTAATAATTATATTTTATTTAATATTATTATGATCATTTATTATTAATAAATTTAATAATAAATATTAATCAATGTTGTTATTGATTATTGTCAATCATTTATTATTTGAACTCTAATATAATTTTATGTCTTTGTTATTGATTATTGTCGTCTTTATTATTGAACATCTTTAAATCATACCGCTCTTGTTGTTGTTATTGATTATTATTTATTATTGTAGAGATCTAAATGAAATTTTAAAGCATATTTGACATTTAAATCAAGAATATTAATAATTTGAATATTATTTAAGTAAATATGAAAATTTAGATATTAATAAATTCGATTATTTATTATTGTCTCTCAATAGTCCATTCTGCTTTCCCAGTTGTTGTGATTATTTCGTCATTTATTATTTAGATCTTTAATCTAATACAACAATTAATTGTTGTTATTGATTATTGTCGATCATTTATTATTGAGTAGAGATCTAAATTTTTTTGAAATTTTAAAGCATATTTGATTTTAAATCAAGAATATTAATAATTTGAATATTATTTAAGTAAATATGAAAATTTAGATATTAATAAATAAATATATAAAAATGATGTGTTATGAACGTAAAATGCCTCTTCTTTTTCAAATATAAATTGTTTCTTTTACTCCCATTTTTTGCAGTCCCTTACCCTTTCCCCGTCTCCTTTTATGGAGCACATATCAAAAGCCACTCACCAAGCAGGTAAACGGCCACTCCTCACTGCTCTACTCTCTTCTGTTCTTGTTCCCCCAAAGCAGACGTCTCCATGTCAGCTCACATCCCAGTAGCTTAAGCCCTCCACACCCATTTGTGATTCCCACATATTTCTCTATCATTTCCTCCTTCACAGCCATACCCTCAAGTAGAAAGCAAGCTCGAGCTGCCACTTTTTCTTCTCCGTAGGAAGGGAAGACACAACACTAAGGGGCCATGGGAGGATCCCTTCTCTTCCTCATCGTCTTAATCTCTACCCGTTCCGATTGGACGGTAGAAGCCGCCACTTCAGGTGAAAAAAAGTGAAGCCCATTTCCACTTTCATGCAAATTTTCTGTAGATCCTTACACTAATCCTCTTTTTCACCTTTCTCTTACAGGATCTATTATGAAGCATCTCAAGAGCTTCACTCCCATTCTCAAATGGCCGAGGACTTCACCCAAGGCAGTGGAAACAGGTAGGTTCTTTTCTATGTGATTTTTTTTTGGGTATTGGATTCGGTTAGGTTTCTGGGTATCCTATTTTGCATTTTGTTCACTGCAGATGGAGATGCTCCTCAGTTTGAGAATGGCTATTTTGTGGAGACTCTTTTGGATGGAAACAAGCTCGGGATTGTTCCTCATACAATACGGGTTTCTTCAGAGGGAGAGCTCTTTGCTGTAGATTCTGAGAATAATAACATAGTTAAGATCACTCCACCATTGTCCCAATGTATGCTTCCTATCTCCTATGTTAGGGTTGATTGATATATAGTGTCTTTGTGGCTTTTGATTAATATAAACATGATTGGATTTCATTGTAGATAGCAGGGCTAGGTTAGTTGCTGGGTCATTTCAGGGTTATTCAGGTCATGTAGATGGTAAACCTAGCGATGCTCGGTTTACTCATCCAAAGGGTGTTGCCATGGATGAGAAGGGCAACTTATATGTTGCAGATACTTCTAATCTGGCTATTAGAAAGATTGGGGAATCAGGTGATTGAATCAGAAATGAGAAGCTTGAAAATTTGGCCATGAAAGTAAATTTTATATCCTTTTTAGAGAAGTTTTTGTGATCTATTTGAATCTTCTTCTTGTTTCAGGAGTGACTACAATTGCCGGAGGAAAATCAAATGTTGCAGGATATAGAGATGGGCCTAGTGAGGATGCTAAGTTTTCCACTGATTTTGACATTGTTTATGTTGCAAGAACTTGCTCTTTGTTAGTGATTGATAGGGGTAATGCCGCCCTTCGACAAATTTCGCTTCAGCAAGAAGACTGTGAACATCTGTATAACTCAATTTCTACTTCAGGTTTCTCTAATCTACTTAAGCTTTTATACTTCAGGTTTCTTGGAACTACTTAAGCTTCTGGTTCAGCTAAATTGTTATTATCTTCATAGTCATATCAGTTTAAAAGCATATTGATGACTGCAGTTGTCCTTCTGGTTTTATTGCTTGAAGAATGTTGATCTCTCATTTATTTCTAGACCACAATCTCATGCCCTTGCATTGTGAGGGAGAACATAAAAACAAATCGGAAGTGTTTTAGGAATAATTAATATAAATTAATTCGCTTCATTTATCAATTAAATCTTAATGGTTTAGTTTAGATGGTACTGAAAAAGGTGTTGAGTTGAAATACTTTGAAGCATATGACAACCGATTAGTTATACAAGCAAGTATTTGTACAACAACAAGCCATCCTTCAGTGTACATGAATCCCTCTCATTGTATCTGTATGTCAAATTCTCATTTAATTCAAGTATACTAAGATCATTTTTATACATCTTAAAGTCTTTTATCTAACTCTACCTTTCTTAACAAGAATCTAATGCATCTACTAATCTCATTATGGTGGCTTTTGTGGCCAAATAAGCACTCTCCCTAATCTTATCTCCACTGGAGTTCTCCAACTTTTCCGACATACTCATTTTGCATTCTATCTCTAAGAGTAAAGCCACTCATCCACCCAAAATCTTCTTTATCTTTATGACTTACGCACTTGAAATTGTCTTGTCTTACCATCTTATAAAATTTTTTAAGTTTAAGTGGAACTTTCTATCACATAATAGAGGCATTTCTCCACTTCAACCATCCAACTTGAACTTTACTAATAACATCTCCATCTATTTCACCATCATTTTGAACAATAGAGCCTAAATATCTGAATCGCTCACTCTTATTAACGACTTGTATTTGTAATTAAAAAAAAAATTATTGGAGTTAAAGTAACAATACATAATCTATAACGACAATTACTTTTAATTAACTGAAATAATTAATTAAATTGTTCTTTGAAATTAAAATTTTGAATTATATTTTGAAATATTAAATACAATAGTTTTTTTTTTAGCTTATAGCTTATTTATCATTACCTAAACCCGTGAATATTGTTTTGATTGAGAAATGACCAAGTGCATATTTTCTTTGTATTATAATTAAATGATATAGTATTTATATAAATTATCTCCATATACAAGGTCCATAGTACTTGAGAAATTGCTAAGTATTGTAATGTGCATTTTTATTTTTTTTCTGTTATGTTCTCTTTGAAATAATGGGGCGTGCCCTTAGAATTTAAAGATTACATAATATAAATCGTAGCTTACGGCAAGCTGAATCAAATGCTCTAGACCACCATGTGGCAAGCTAAAACAAGATCTCGACAGATGATTAATAATAGTCACGAGCAAAGTTTTTAGAGTTTGGCTTCCAATGCAGAGACATAATATTAGAAGGTATTGTAGAGGATGCCATTTAATAATTCATTTAAAAAATTGTGCTTCATATCATTATATATTATATTTAAATCCTTTATCTAATAACATTATTAATAAAGCTTGTTGGGATAATAAAAATCCTAATCCAATCAAGCACAATTTCTTAGGTGAAGTGCAATTGGAGCATTTTAGAAAACTCATTAGGGCTGAATTTACTACAATATGCCAAAAATATTTTGCAGACTCCAGGAAATCTAAATAATTAAAACTCAAATGCCTGACTCATCACGATGATTTTAATGGAATTAATATCATTCTAATTTGAGCACATCTGTGATCTAAATGGTCAAACTAGCACAAACTTGGCCATGAATGGAACCCATCCGTCTTTATTTTCTCTAACTTATGTATCAATTGTGTCTTGAATGCCTTTGGGCGGTGATCATTGTTGTTGTTGCCTTGTTGGCTGGTTGAGGGGCTACTGATTCTTCCCCAAGAAAGCTCTTGCGCAACACATTCATGGTATCTGATCTAGGTGAGACATGTTTGTTTTCACACAATTTGTCTTACTAGTTCCAAACTTCCTAAAATTTCTAGGACCTTTATGGGCCTCTAATTCCTGCATTCTTCTTGACATTGGATTGCTCTTAAAGATATGATATTTACCTATAAAAATTGCATTATTAGATTTATGAGTTATTTGTTGCATTACATTGCTAAGGAGACTTAAATTAAAAAATGTTGCCCCTTCATTACCATTTTCTTTGAACGTACATTTGATCTTTAAATCTTCTTGTCAATTCGATCATTAGAATTGCAATTTCTTAACTCCATTTAGTTCATGGCAGCAAGTCTTTGAGTCAGTGTATCATATTTGTTGATTAGACACTATATTGAGGGTAGGTAGTAACACCGCATATTGTCCCATGGGTGGGTTCATGCAGTCACTTTCTAATTGTTTGTTAATGGAATAAAATTTATGCTATATTAATATACTTGAATAGCTTACACAATTATTAATACTATTTAATTCTTCTCTAAGTTGTCAATTAATTTTAAATTTGTACTAAAAATCTTAAGAATGCCAACCTAAATAGTTACATGTATGTGTATGTATGTATGCATATATGCAATATGTGTGATCATTTGTATCAAATATTTCTTCTTTGGTCTTTAGTTTGGGGGAGTAGTCAATAAGATTCTTGCATTTAAAACTTGACTCAACCTGTATTTTAATTTTGGCTGTATTGATTAAGTTTGTGAATGTTTTTAAGGCTAGTTTTGATTTTATTTATATAATTTGTTGTTCCATTTAATATTCTTCATGAAAGTCCTTGTGGCTATTGTGAATTCTTCAAGTATGATCTTTTTTTTGCTGTAAAATTTGGTTGTACTTTCATGTGACATTGATTACACATGATGGGAGAGGTAGGCATAAGTCGTACTATATTAGATGGAAAATCACTAAGCTCCATGGAGAGGTGAGCATAAGTGCATAAGTGGTACTCATTAAACCTTAATGAACTATTGATTTGCAACGTGAAGACGATGCAGAGGATCCTTCCTATTTATGTAACGATAGATGGGCATAGATGGCACCACTTGCCAAATCTTTTCTGGGACTAAGACATCCTTATAAACTAGCTGCCAGTGGTGCGAAGGAGGGGGCCAAAATATTAGTATTGGATGAGTAAAGTGTTGGGAATTTTTGAATGTGAGCTCATATATGAATTTAATTATACATTATGCGTTATTTTATTTTATAAGCCTATTAATTTTGTGATCAAATAAATATTAATTAATTTTAGGCTTTTGAGACATCTTATTAATTTTGTATGGAATTATCATTGTGTAGAAGGACATTTTATTTTATTTTAATGATGGATTGAAATAAAATGAAATCTCAATATAAATAGTGTGATTCCCAAGAGTGAAGTTTTCATTTTACTCATATCCCATTTTGAGTGAAAGAGTCTCTCTCTCTCTCTCAAGAACACATTTTAGAATGGAAGGCCAAAATCCATATTCTTAGTTAGTCTCTTTAGATTCATCTTCGATGATTTGATATGAGATCTGGTATAAATTTATTTTTATCTTTATATGTTTCCAACAAATAAAAGTATCGGCGGTTATCATGTTGAATCGTTGAAATAATTTTTCCTCTTTCTTTTTATTGATTATTTGAAAATTTTAGATCAAAGTATATGATTCAAAATTTTTGAACAAATAATTTGGTTATTTGCATGAAGTATCGATATCTTTTAGATGATTTTTATATTATTAATTTTGAGTAAATTAATATAGCTAAATTTGTTTTATTTTTTGATCATAATTTTAATTTTTTATGTGATCAATATATTTATTCTTGTCAATGTGATCTTAATAAAACAAATAGATGAATATGAAATATTTTTTTATTTATCGTTTATAATATGAAACGATATTTCAGATTAAAAAAAAAAAAACTTCCGTTTCATCTCAGGGGTATATATATATAAATATATATAAGTTTGTATAAACATTATAGTTATTCCATTCAATTCCCTTTCATCCGTTTTTTCCATCCGAGGGGCATATATATAAATATACATAAGTTAATATAAATGTTATAATTATTCCATTTAATTCCGTTTCATCCGTTCTTTTTCATCCGAGGGGTATATATATAATTATATATATAAGTTAATATAAATGGTATAATTATCCCATTTAATTGTTTTTAATAAGGTCGAAATTGAAACGGAATATTTGTAATATAATTTAACTGAATATAGCGGAATATGAAACGTTTTGCCTTAATGTTTTTTAGTTTATTTATTACATTTATTTGTTTTTAACATTTTATACTATAATTTATATATGAAATTATTTGTTATAATATTATTTATAACATTTCATATTCATTTCAGATTTTAAATCCATCTTTATTAATCTGAAATATTTTACATTTAATTGCTTTGTGCAATTAATTCCAAATAGAATATTTATTAAGTAAATATAACAATTACACTTACTATTTAATATTTCTAGAAGTTTTTTTTATTTCATAATTTTTTTTAATATTAAACATTTATGTATAAATATTTTGTTTTAAATTTTATGGATAATTATTATTTTGACATTAGATAAACATTTCCTAATTCAGTAATATATAATTTATTGGGTTTCTAATATGGAAAAGAGAATGCTTATTTTTTATTAATTATAATATTATGCATTCTTTTCTTTTTTATCAAATAGACATAGTATCCAACTTAATTAATTGCTTTATTTAAATATGAGTTTGCTAAAATTTGTTTTGTAATATCAAATGGATTCCGATAATATAAATTGAAATATTTGTTAAAATATTACAGTTAATATTTATTATTTCAAAATAATTTAAATTAAAATATTATGTCACCAAAGTGACCTCTACTATATCAATTTATTTATTTTTTGAAATATATGAATATTATATATGGATTATATTTAAATCTATGTGAAAAATAATTGGCCCAAAGGAAGATTATTTTTTGGTGATTTTTTGTAGAATAAATATATGATAAATTTATATAATCATACATCTGATATATAGATAGATATGCATATCATTTATTATTAATATTTGTTTCTTATAATTTTAAGAGTATTTATAAATTGTTATTTATCTCCAAAGATTAAATTGCAATGTTGTGTTAGGTATCTTATATGTTATTTTATTAAATATTTTATTTCGTATATTTTGTTTACATTATATATGCGTATAAAAATGATATATTGTTAATTGTGAGTATTATTTTTGTTCTTTTCGGTTAATGTTTCTTATATCTCAATTTGAATAACGTTTGATCTTGCTCTTTAAAATGGAAAGAAGCGTATCACTATTATTCTTGGGTGTATGGATCTTGATTATCCGATCCGAATCTCTCGTCCTTCTACTAAAGCATTGATTAAAAATTTACTTTGAAAAGTGGGCGTTAGCGCATGAGTCTTATGATCGTGAAGCATTCCATTCAGAATTATAAGAGGTCTGATGCAAGAGGAATGCTAAAAAGTTTAAGCCAAATATACCGTTTGTTAGTTACGAAAGGTCGAGCGTCTTATTCTTAGTAAATTCGTTTCAATGCGATAAAAATGGAACATAAGGAGTCATTATGAAGATGTCTAATTTTATTACTAGAGAGCACTAAAATTAGAGATGTTTGATGACATTCTTTGACTTAATTTTGATATCTCTTCCTGCAATTTAATTCTTTTAAGATAAGTTATAATACTCAAAGGAAAAATGGATTCTTAATAATCAGCTCTCAATGCAGAGGAAGAGATTGAAAACATGAAATAGAAAGTGTTCACTTAGTAATTTTTCTCGTGACATTATTCTTAAAAGAAAAAGTCTTATAAAAAGGAAAATGAAATGACAAAGGAACACGTAAGTGCATAAAACAAGATAATATTATTTATTTCTTTGCAAGAAGATCATATGAAGAAGGATTGTCCCAAAAATCTGGTAGGTAAAAGGGTAAACTTCTCTTTGTTTGTTAGAATTAATTTATCTTTAGTCAAATCACACTTGGTGGATAGAATGTCTACTCAGAAGTGTGGATGGGGTTGTTTAAGGAGCGAATGTCGATCTTTGAAAGATTCATCTACATGACAATAAAATATGTTAAAATAATATACTTGTATAAATTATATCTAGAATCTGGTTGTATTTTGAATTTACCTGAGACTTTTTATGTGTCGTCATTTAGACGTTTAATTTCTATTTCTTGTTTGGACAAATCTGGTTATTCTTGTTTATTTGGAAATAAAAAATTTAGTCTCTTTCAATATTCAAATATTATTGATGCGGTTCGATTGATAATCTATATAAATTAGGCATTCTCGCAAATTAATGAAACCTGCATGCAAATAATTTTGGTACAAACGAAAATTAATGAATGAGAATTCATATATATTATGGCAGCGTTTGGACATTTCTAAACACGTAAAGAAAGGTCAGAAATTCTTGATTCTCTTGATTTTTTGGATGATAAACTATATAGAATGTATCGAGAAAAACAAACAAATATCAAGAAAGTTGGTCTAATAGTTTAAAGCGTCTTGGAATTAATTATTGATATTTGTGGATTCCATTCCCTACTTGGAATGACCAAAGATTTCATTACTTTCATGACGATTATTCGTTATGATGCTATACTTAATTTATGAGAAGTCACAATCATTGGATGTATTCAAAATTTTTAAGGTTGAAGTTCTTGAAAAGAAAATAAAAGCTGTTAAATCTGATCGTGATGGTGAACAATGTTCAGGCCCTTTTGCCAAATATTTAGCGAATATGTATTCATACCTATCTTGGGACTCCAAGTCAAAATAGTGTGTGAGAGAATCGGACCTTTATGGATATGGTTAGAAGTATGATAAACCATTATTATCTTTACATTCACTTTGGGAGAAGCGCTAAGCCATTCACTTATAGAGTTTCAAGTAAAGCGGTAAAATCCCATATGAATTATGAATTGGGAAGAAGCTGTATTAGCATCTTCTTGTGGATGTCCAAAGTGACCATATAAGCAATGAAAAAAATTGGACTCGAACTATAATTATTTTGTTGGATACTGAAAGGTCGAAGGGTTTTAAGTTTTATGACTCAAATAAATCCTTTTTGAGGCAACGCTTATATTGAGGAAGTTGGTGATGGGAGTGATCTAAAATTTTATATTTGAAGAAGCAATTTATTACTCTTCATAATTCTGATAGAAAATGATCGGATAATTTTAATTGATCATATTCAGTTGTAAATCTGGATAATCAAAATATTAGTTGTCATTGAGGAATCAAATCAAATTGAAGTGTTAAGAAAATCCAATATAGGAGATTAGCAATTTATGATTATGTTGTGTATCTACAGAACATGAGTTTGACATTGGATTGGAGAGTGATCCAATCTTTTTTAAAGTCAAACAAGTATTACCTCTCATAAATAGATGAAGCTTGAGGATGAGATGAAATCAATGAAAGACAATGATGTTTGAGATTTTGTGTAAATCGAAACCCATTGGTTGTAAATGGATTTTAAAATCAAACCGGATTCAAGATGTCGAAAGATATAAAAGCCGTCCCAGTTAAAGGTTTCACTCAAAGGATGACATTGATTATAAAAAAACTTCTCTCCGGTTTCTTGAAGACTCTTGTAGAGTTATTATGACAAAGTAGTTTCATTATGATTTAGAGTTACATCGGATGGATGTAAAGGCATTTCTTAATGGTGGCATTGAAGAAACTATATATATGGTGCAACGAGAAAATTTTCTCTTTTGATTCAAAATACCGATATGCAAATTAAAGAAATCCATCTATGGTTTAAAGCGAGCTTCCAACGATGATATAAGAAATTTGATCAGTGATTACTTATTTTGGTTTTAAAGAAAACACATTGATGATCATATATCACAAAATAAGTAAGAGTAAATTCAATTCATCATCTTTATATGTTGATGATATTATGACAAGCGATATAGGCCTTTTTCGAAACCAAAATTTCTTTCAAATAAATTTGAAATGAAAGATCTTGGGAATGCATCTTTTTATTAATAGGTATACAAATTGATCGAGATCGTTCGTGATATACTTGGTTTATCACAAAAGGCATATATTGATAAAGTCTTAGTAGATTTGCATGATTGTACGAGATACCATTGCTAAAGGTAATAAATTTAGTTTCTTGATCCAAGAAATGAATTTGAAAAGATGGAAAAGATCCTATCTGCTCTATGATAGAGTCTTATGTATGCTCAGTTTGTATGCGGATATTGCATTGTTGAAATCTTGTGATATTTAAGTAAGAATGGATCATGGATCGTTAAGCGGGTTGGTATCTCAAGATAACAAAGACTTTATGCTCACATATCGAAGATAAGATCATTTGGAGATCATGGGTACTCTCGATTTCTTGGTTGCGCGATAGTAGAAGATCCAGTTATATTTTCTTAATGGAGCTATATCTTAGAAAAATGTTAACAACAAACTTCTTTTATAGAAGCGAGAATTTATAACTTGTTATAAGACATCAAATCGAGGAATATGATTCTAAATTTTTAAATATTTTGATAGAATAGAGACCATTAAAAATAAATTATGGTAATAGCTGAGTTGTATTCAAAGAACAAAAGGAGTTCAACAAAATCAAAGTATATTGACATAAAGTTTCTTGTTGTAAAAGTAAGAGTTTTGAGTTCTTAAGTATCTATTGAATATATTAGTACAAATTTTATGATTGCAGATCCACTTATAAAAAGTTTATCACTTAAAATATTTTATGAGCATGTGGCTCGTATGAGAGTGATTTTCTTTGATGATATCTTGGCATGTGGGAGTTCTTTATGATGTTGATGATTGTAAATATATTTTTCGATCGAATAAAGTATTGTTATTATCTTATAGTTAAAAATTCAAATAAAGTTATGTAGTTTTAATTCGGTTTAGCGTAAATAAATGAAATTATATGTATAACTCTTTTGAGTTATAATATAAAAGGTTGGAAATAGACGTGATATATGATCACATTACATAAAATTTTTCATGTTACATCCATACTTGATCATCATTAATCATATTGATTTAGTGATCACTGATGGGTCTTATTATAGAAAAATTATAATAAAATCACTTTGATTATATGTCAATATTATTAATGGACCAGATTGTCTAAAGATGCTCATATTTAAAGATAGCAAATATTGAACTCTTAAAGTATTTAATAATGTATAAATGTCAAGCAGTATATATGTGGCCCAAGCGAGAGATTGTTGAGAATTTTTTAATGTGGGCTCACATATGAATTTAATTATACATTATGCGCTATTTTATTTTTAAGCCTATTAATTTTATGATCAAATAAATTTTAAGCTTTTGAGATATCTTATTAATTTTGTATGGAATTATCATGTGTAGAGACCGAACATGTTTTTTTTAATGATGAACTGAAATAAAATGAAATGCACTCAAGTATAAATATGGTCTAATTCATTCTAAGGTGAAGTTCATTTCATATATCCCAGTGAAAAGTCTCTCTCTCTCAAGAACACCCCTTAAGTGGAAGGCCAAATCCGTATTAGCTCTTCCATGATTTGAATATTTTTAGATTTCTTCGATGATTTGTGAGATCTAGGCTAGATAAATTTATTTTTATCTTTATATGTTTCCAACATAAAGCTCATTGTATTCCGTATTTCTTAGGACCATAACTTTGTCATCACATCATCATTTTGATAGTGTTTCAATCTTGTTATATGTCCTCTCTAAAATCCTAACTATTAATGAGTATTTATGGTGCGTACATCTCTTTAGTTTAATAGTTTAGAATTGCTTTGTATGTGTGTAGTTGCTGTCTCCCGCCCTCTTTCACTTGGAACAAAGAGGTTGCCAAGCCTTTCTATCCTTTATCTATGAAAAGGATGCACAACCTTTCATAATCTTTAGTCTCATATCCATGGATCAACCCACTCCATACACCTTTTAGAGATGTGACATAACTTTTGTCCATTTAAAATAGTTGAGTTGATTATTCTGATATGGGCCTAGATTTATCGATAAAGCGATGTAAGTTATACTATTAGATTTTCCTAGTGATTTATCAATCCTTGATGGCCCATGTGCCTTTGGTTAAACATGTTTCTGAAATAACATAACTTCTTTCTAAGTTAATGAATGGCAACATTTAATTTACATGGGAACATGATCACATTCTCAAATTTTTCATAATGATAATTTATAACAACAAATATCTTGTATGAACTGAACTATTTTTATAGGGGTCAAGAGGTAATGCAACTAGAATTCAACTTATGCTTAAGGGGCTGTTTAGGGCAGTGGTAGTTGTTTCGGTATTATGTTCGGGCTATATTTTGAGGAATCGGCGGTGAGAAAGTTGTGTTTTTCAATCTAATCTGGCTACTTGCGGTAACAATAAAAAAGATGTAGTTTGACTTTTATAAAATAAAAAAATTGTACACTCACTGCAACTTTTTTAAATAACTGTTTCTTCTGTAGCAGCTGCAGTTGTCCCAAGCAGATCCTAAGTCAAAAGAATGTATAAAGACCTTGAAAACTAACTATCTGCTCTAAGGGTGTGATCAACGCCAATACCCCCATAAACGTTTGGAAGAAAGTGTAGGCTTGTTGTTGAGCCCCTTATTAAAATACAATAAATGTCGAATCTCTTTGATGTGACATAGACATTGAAAATAGCCTCTTCAAAAGCCACATTAGATTATATCAAATGGCACATTGGATTATTTCTTTGTGCAATTTCAATGCAGACCCATGTCATGTTAAATTAAATTTCACCATGTTCATTATGTCACTAAGCCTTTAGATTGTTATGCATCGGGATGTATCTTTGAACTCCGACCACTGAATTACATTAGTCATGTTCTTGTCTTTTAAGTCTACTCAATCTTGTTATTCATATCTTATGCCACCAAATATTACATACCTTACGTGTTGATCATGCTCCTTTGTCGATATATTGAATAACCATGCTCCTTCCCTCAATTCTACTTGACCATTGCACTTGGTTAAAGCTATATGGTGCATGTCATAAGGCAGTACCCTTAATGATTCAAGATTTATAGCTAAATTTGCATCTCGATATATTTTCCACCTCTGTTCTTTTAGCAAGGTGTCTAATGGTTGAAGGAAAGTTTCAATACATGGAAAAAGCAAAAGCCATTATAATCTCTTTGACTTTTTGTATTAAGTTGACTTGACAAATCACTATATGATGGAGTTATGCGATCTTAAAAGAATTTACGATTGCTTATTTCTTCATGTTATCCTAATGAAACAAAATATAAAGAATGTGATGTGCGATATGCTATCCACACAATAAAAAATGCTAATATCCTTAAATAAGAGCTATTTCTTAGTTCTAAAAGCAATCCATCGAGCGCTTGCTCAGCTTACTTAATGAATTTGAGGTTTTAGTATCTACTTGTAGAGAATATATTACTGCTAAAACTTTTATCGAGCAGCTTTGAATAGAGTTCGTGGGTTAAGGTAGTGTAGAAAGGTAGAGAAAGCAGAAAATGTAGAAAAAAAAAAAAGTACAAAGATACTACTTTAGTTTTTTTATTGCATCTCATTTGTATAATGCATTAGGTTTATATGGACAGCCTACATGTCTTTCAAAAAGAAAATAAACCAAAGCAAATTACTCGATACATAAAATAATAAGGGATTAATCCCATATATGATAGGCAGACTTAGGGATCCATGTGAAAACAAGCCAAGGGATATGGATCTTAATTATTGTGCACTAGGAGCTCAACCTTTGATCGCATGACGATCCAACGCGTGGGTCCCACACCAAGGGCTGAACCATATGAAGGGAACGAATAATGGCTGTAAGTTGTACGGCTTTTAGCATGTTAAATTGAATGGTATAGGTCTACCATTTCGATTGGCATGTAAAGAGTTCAAATCAGTCCACTTTTCAATTTATTCTTTATTGAGTGTCTATCAACTGTTATTTTTGCCACCAAATTGATACTGTTGTCTGAAAGACGAGTTGCAATTCAGTTTGATTGATCTTAGATATTAAGCTGGACTTTTAAGTGTTGATGAGGAGTTTGCACCTCCATATCGTGGTGGAAGGAACCTTCTAATATAGATATTTTGGTGGGTAGATTTTGAATGTCTCAAAATATGAAACTTGAGATATTTTAAGTATGATTCATGGAGGTTTACTGTTAATTTGATTTACTGCCTCTTTGATAATTAATGTTAAATTGTGCAACACTGTTTTTACTATATCAAGTTAGGAACCTTTGATTGTTATGTTGAAATTGAACAAAATGCTTTTAACATAGACATTTGGAGGACCTTAAAGTTCATTCAAGTCTTTATGTTTTGTGACCAGGATGAAATGGTGACATTTCAAATTAATACAATGCAATTTATTGAGAAGAATTTAATATATCAGTTGATTTCGAACTACCATATTATTATTTTTCTATAATTTACTAATTTTATTTTGGGATTAAGACTGGTCCATTTTAAAACACATGCCTACACTGAATACCATTAACATGTACACTATAATTCATTTGGTTCGATTTCATCATGTCAGTACGAATTCTAATATTCTCTGTAGTTCTCTCTCTGTGGATGGTGATCACTTGGTGACCAGAGATGAGGGTTATGAAATTATGTCTAGAGCTTTCAACGGATGCTCTAGTCAGAATGATGATGAGCATGGGCTACCAACTGATGAACTTAACCCTCATTTTAACAGCTTAGGATATGAGCTCATAAATACTGCTCAATTAGAATTGTTAATTCAAAGGAGTGTATGTTCTCTAACAATGATTTATGCAAGTGCTTCCTAACTGCAACATGATTGATATGGATTGTGTTAGCTAGCTACAATACATCAAGTTTGATCATCACTTTCTAACCTTACTTGCGGAGCATTGGTCATCATAAGCAAATAATTTTCATTTTTTAGCAGTGAGTTGAGCATCACACTAGAATATGTGAGTATGATCTTGGGAATTCAAGCTGATGGACAGCTGTTGATCAATCATGTTATGGGGATGGGATGGCCAGAGATGGGGCTCATGGCCAAACTATTGTAACAAACTCCTAGGAAGACATTCAGAGTAAAATGTTATGTATCATGATCTTACAACTCCAGCCAACATATTCACTTTCTGAATGATTCAAGACCCTGCACAAACTTGTATTCCCTTAAGATGGTTGAGATGGATGTTTTATAGAGATTCAATATTTATATCCATTAAGATAGCATTTCACGGAGCCTCAAATGTGTCAATATGGTCGCCAAATTCATGTTGGCAGATCAACCCTCCATGTTCTTTATCTACAAGAGCTTGATGGTATAAGTTTGCAATGCAAGTAAGATTTTACATATTTAAGGTATAGTTTCCCTTGCTGTATCTGCAATAAGTTGACAAGTTGCATAAACCACCAGCCGGAATGAAGGTCGTGTATGCTAGATGTCTATTCCACCAAAACAAATCTCAGTGTTATTATTTTCAAAAAATGCGTTTTGAATGTCATTTCCGAGCTTGCAAGTAGGGTTTTTAATTTGTTCCACATTTCGAATGCTGAAATTACGTTAATCTATCTAACTGATCTTTGAATTTCTTGTATTTCCAAGCAGACATTATCATGGTGGCTGGAGCAATCTTGGCAGGCTACATTTCATGTTTACTGCAGCATGGATTGGGAAGCTCCTTGTTCTCTAAGGTTGTAAATCTTATAAGTTATTGTTCTGATAATCTACGCCATGTCTGACTACAATTTTATTCTGCCTATAATCTGTTACTTTTCCATGCCAAACATCACATCAAACTAGTTTGTCACATCCACCACATATCAAGTTATCCGCTGCAGAATTATGAAGGTTGAATTGATGAAAAAGCATTTCAGAGTATGATTCATTAAATACAGTGAAAATAAATTTAAATGATTTAGACTCTGTTTGGAGTAGCGGTGAGGTGCCAAAATGCGCTGTAATTGTCATTTGGGTAATTGTATTTTGGCCGCATTTCAAAAAATTGCGACGGGAATTTGTGTTTTTATACCTCGCCTGATAGAGTGTTATATAAAATTAAGCTTGAAGGATTATGAAGGAAAAGAGGTAGGCTTTTGATAACCGGGATAAATCCTTATTGGAGAAGGTTTGCAAAGAATAAGTTTAACAGTTCATGCAATACTCAACATTAATGAATAGTAAATGAGGATTCATAAAGTTGGTCTCAAATAAATGATACAAGGCTATTAATGATGATGATTTACTGATTTTCTAATGTTATAATATTTCCAGAAGCGACCCACAATATCAAAACCACAAAATCATACTACAATGAACAAACCTGCCTTGCTTGTTGAAAGCCTGAAAGAAGAAACGGATGCTGGATGGCCATCTCCAGGAAGGCTGATCTCTGATCTAGCTAAATTTGCCATTGAAGCAATTGGTAATTCTCTTCTAAACCTCATCATTTTTCCCCAAACTCTCCTGCCTAGAAGAAAAGGCCTGACTCCACTCAAAGACAATCTAATCATACCTGAGGACAAATCAGAGCCACCACCTCTAGTGCAGAAGCAAACAAACGCTTCAGACATGATGGAGACTCTGAACTCCTCAAATATCAATACTGATACTTCCATTAAGCACCAAAAGAGCAGCAAGCCGCCCAAGTACAAGGATTCTTCACTTGTGAGTAAGCATAGGTCATCAAAGAGGCAAGATTACACTGACTTCTACAGCACCGAGGCTTCTCAGATGGGTTCTAAGAGCCAGAAAGATAGAACTCGCCACCGTCACCGAGAAAAACCCGGAGAAATGGTTTTCGGAGTCACGGGGACTGAACCAAAAGCAGTTGAAGCCAAGCCTAAGGATTACAACAATGAACAGAAGTTTGATCATTACAACATGAACAACAAGTATGGTACAGATAGTTCTTACCGTTTCTGAAGTTCTACTGGTTTACTAGAGCTCTGTGAGTTGCCTAATATGTTTGTAATGGTAGTATTATGCTAGAGTTGTCGAGTCTTGCATTTATTGTAAAACTTTAGAACAAAATACAGCAGCTTCCATTACAATTCCACTGTGCTTTAGAACCTTGCAAAATTTCATATCTGGTTTGTGAAATCACAGAGCTAGCTTGCCCTTTGTATGAGTGTTCTGATAATCAAAGATTTTTCTCATGCCTTTATCTTAAGTTTCCTTAGTCTGGTTTGTAGTTTTTTTATACTATATTTAGCTAATTTAATGAGGTGTCTTCAATGCTTTGTACATTTTTTATTGACGTACTTTTCTCTTCTTTTTTCTTGGGATCTTATTTGGGATAATTTTCTCACTGTTATATTTTGCAATCTGTTGTCATACGTTCATTTGACTATTGCTTTCTTATTACTTTTAAAATTATTTTGAAAATCAATTTTGTTAGTGTGGTAGATGTAAAAATAGTTGATATTTAATTTTTTCAAGAAAAAAAATATTTATAATTTTCATAACAACTTTCAAAAAAGTTATTTTTCTATAACTACTTTATAATCACTTTTATAAAATGTTAAACTTATCTCAAACATACCCTAATCTTCTTATGCTTAATTCAACTTGCCACTTTCAACATATAATATTTTTTTCCAAATGTTTTTCCAACTAAAATTGTTCTAAAGATCCCTTCTATTTCATAACCTAATTCATAGGATCTCGTTGGGACAATTGTAATTTTTTTTATTATAAAAGTGATTATAAAGTTGCTCTAGAAAAAAATAATTTTTTTAAAAGTTGTGAGTATTAAAGAATATTTTATTTTTATAATAAATAAATAATAATTTTCTTACAACTATCATATTTAAATAGATATATTTTCAAAAATAAATTTCATCACATAAATTTCTAAAAATCTATAAGAAATAAAATGATTTAAAATTCACGATGAATACAGTAAAGTTAAAAAATAATTTAGAATTAGTTACATAAATTAGAGTGAGAATGGACTTTTAAATGTGTATATATATATATATATATTTAAAAGTGGCATAATCAAACAATAGTTTATTTTTTTAACTTCTGCAAAACCAAAAAATACTTAAAATATTTAATTATAATTGAAACAAAAATTAAAATGATCTAAAAATTTAAATTATTTAATTCCATTGTAAAATCAATTAATTGCTCACACAATAATTTAATTATTAAAAAAGCAATTAAATACTAATAAATTAAAATCTTAATGTCGACAATTTGAGTACTACTTAGTTTTAATTTATCTAAAATCATGCTTAAATAATTGATTAAAATTAATATTTTATTTAATTCAATTCAACATTTAAGTGTCGATTTTGCAATATAACCGATAGTCTCACTCAATTTAAAATTCATTTAATACTTTTATTTATTTATTTTCTTTTATGGTTGAATAATTAACTGGATTAAATTTCTCCTATTTAAATAAAATAATAAGAAAATAAATAAATAATTTTGCCCTCACGCAGGATCGAACTACGGACCTTCAGTTTACAAGACTGACGCTCTACCACTGAGCTATAAGGGCACCTCTAATATTAAAGATAATATTATATTAATGTTAATAAAGTGTTAAATTTAATGAGGATTTGACCATTAGAGTCAGAGAAATTTGACCGTTCAACTCTTTTTTTTTTTGTAATTCTGAAACGACTCGGTAATATAATTCAGATTCATGAAATGCAAAAGCCTCCATTTGGTGGAGTATTTTACTTTATATCGTAATGAAATAATCGAACACTATTATTATCGATCCCATATTCGAATATGAAAAATAAAGAATTGTAATAGATAGTCGATGCATTTAGTAAAACTTTGTCAATAATCATACGTGAATCCTTTAAATTATTGTGTTATCTTGACGTCGCAAGTAGCATTTATCGAATATGAAAAAATATGCAAATCTGCGTGGTGCAGTGCGTGTTAAATAAGCGATTCTATATGGATGGATTCTGACAAGAGTTTATGAACTGAATTAGGTTAGAATCTTGGAATATTGGTACTCTTATAGGTAAATTAATGGAATTAATAGATATTATAGTTCAAGAGAAAATAAATATTTTATGTGTTAGCTAAATGGGTTGGGGAGAAAGCAGGAGATTGATAGTTTAAGGTTTTAAATTTTGATATTTAGGTAGAAGTCGAACTAGAAATGGTGTAGGTGTGATTATAGATAAAAGTTTGAAGGATAATGTTATAAATATTAGATGTGGAGATAAAATTATAGCTTTAAAGATTGATCTTAGATTATAAGTATTTATACTCTCAAGTAGGTTTGGATGTAAACTCAAGAAATTTTTTGGAATGAATTAGAGGATTAATACAAAAGATACCTCTTGAAGAAAAAATATTTATTGAAGGAGATTTAAATGGACATGTTGGTAGAGTGGTAGAAGATTTTAAAAGTGTTCATGGTGGTTATGGATTTGGAGTGACCAATGAAGAATGTAAGATTATATTTAATTTTGCCTTAGCTTTTGATTTTGTAGTTGCTAATATTTTATTTAAGAAAATAGATGAACATATTATTACTTATAAAAATAGATCTAGTAAAACACAGATTGATTATTTTCTAATGAGAAAAATAGATCG
Organism: Cymbidium sinense; assembly: GCA_021442155.1. Lineage (NCBI taxonomy): Eukaryota > Viridiplantae > Streptophyta > Magnoliopsida > Asparagales > Orchidaceae > Cymbidium > Cymbidium sinense. Next base: position 14,092,890 of record CM038224.1, on the reverse strand, counting down.
TTTAGATTATAAAGATTGTAAGGTCATTCCAAGTGAAAGTTTAAGTACCCAACATCGATTATTAGTTTTAGATTTTAAGATGAAAGATTGTAAGAGAAAAATAAATCAAATTATTATCCCAGGATTAGATGGGGATACATAAAAACACAAATAAAAATATTTTAAAAGCTAAGAGCTTAGAATTTGGGATGTTCATAAAGAATCTAATTATGTGAGAAAAAGTAGCAGTAAATTAAGCAAATTCTAAAAATGTGCTTGGAGAATCAAAAGAAAAAGCTTCTTTTAATAAAAATAGTTGGTCGTGGAGTTAAAGTGTGCAAGGAAAGATAAGAAATAAGAAGCATTATTATAAAATTTTATTTAGATGTAAAAACTTGAAGAATTGAGAAAAATATAAAGTGGCCTGTAGAGATTCTAAGAAAGTAATATATGATGCAAAAAATTTAGCTTTTAGTGATTTATACAATAGATTATATATCAAAGAAGGTGAAATATGTATGTATAAGTTTGCCAACCAAAGAGACAGGAGAAGTAAAGACCTAGTTTAAGTGAAGTGTATTAAGGATGAAGATAATAAAGTGCTTTTTTTTTTAGAAAGGATATTGAAAATAGGTGGATGAGATATTTTGATAAACTTTTCAATAAAGGATGAAAATACGATTGATTTTAGCAACCTTAATACCCTAAACAAAAGAGAATTTTATTTTTATTATCGTATTAGTAAATTTGAAGTTAGAGAAGCTTTAAAGAAAATGAAATGTGGAAAAAAAAAGACTAATGATATTCCAATAGAAGTATGGAAATGTTTAGGAGATCAAAGAATTTCTTGCTTATAAATCTTTTAATGTTATTTTAAAACTAAAAGATGCAGATGAGTAGAAAAGTTTGTTGGTTCTATATTTAAGAATAAAGGTGATGTACAAGAGTGTGCAAATTATAGAGGAATTAAGTTAATGTGTCATACATTAAAATTATGGGAGAGAGTAATTGAGCATAGGTTACGATGTGATACAAAAGTTTCTCACAATTAGTTTGGTTTCATGCCAGGTAGATCTACTATGGATGCTATACATTTCTTAAGAGGTTTGATGGAGAAGTATAGAGAAAGTAAGGAGGATTTACATATGATATTTATTGATTTAGAGAAATCTTATGATAAAATTTCAAGAGATGTTCTTTGGAGAGTTCAGAAATAAGTTAATATTGGTTATATTCAAGTCATTAAGGATATGTATACTAGAGCATTACTTGTGTCCAAACACAAGGAGGATTGACAAAATATTTTCCCATTTCAATTGGATTACATCAAGGATCTTTAAGCCCTTATCTTTTTTGCTTTAGTTATGGATGTTCTTCTTAGGCATTTACAGAAGATGTACCTTGGTGTATGCTTTTTTCTGATGACATTCTTCTTGTTGATAAGACTAGAGGGAGTCCAAGAGAAACTTGAATTATGGAGGTCAACATTAGAGTCTAAAGGTTTTTGTTTAAGTAGATATAAAATTGAATATATGGAGTGTAATTTTAGTTGTAGAAGTTCTAGTGGTAGTGTTGTGACATTAGGTGAAGAAGTCATTAATAAGAGTGAGTGATTCAGATATTTAGGCTCTATTTTTCAAAATGATGATGAAATAGAAGGAGATGTTATTAGTAGAATTCAAGTTGGATGGTTGAAGTGGAGGAATGCATCGGCTTTGTTGATAGAAAAGTTCCACTTAAACTTAAGGAAAAATTTTATAAGATGGGGGTAAGACATGCAATGACTTATGGTGCAAAATGTTGGCTAATAAAAGAGAAGCATAAGACTAAGTTAAGTGTTATAGAGATGAGGATGCTCAGGTGGATGAGTGGTTATACTCTTAGAGATAAAATGTGAAATGAGTATGTTCGGGAAAAAAGTTGGAGTAGCTCGGTGGCAGATAAGATTAGAGAGAGTCACCTTAGATGGTTTGACCACAAAAGCGTCGGTAGTCCAGATGACGTTAGGAGAGTAGATGCATTAGATTTGCCTTATGTTAAGAAAGGTAGAGGTAGACCTAAAAGACTTGGTTAAGATGTATAAAAAATGACCTTAGTATATTTGAATTAAATGAGAATTTGACACATAATAGGACACAATGGAGACGAAGGATTCATATAGCCGATCCCACTTAGTGGGATAAGGCTTGTTGTTATTGTAGTAATGAAAGAATCAGTAAAAATTGAATGGAGATCGAGCATTAATAACATTGAACTAAGCGATTCAATCAGAAAGTTTTATTTTTTAAGAGCAATTGCATCTTATTATTTGTTTATCTTAATTTTCTCCTTTATAAAATAATAATAAATATTGAGAATAATTTCACTATTTTATATTGTTCAGAATTTTAATATTATCAATTTATCACTCCCTTATAGAGCAAATTTTTAAAATAAATATGAAACAATAAATAATTTTTATTTTAAGTATGTGTAAAATAAAATTTGAGTTTATATCTGATGCCCCATAAGTGCAACGGCGACCTAAATAGTAGGCCGGTTGCATAATGGGACTTTCCTACTGGTTTTTTTAAAAGGAAAGAGATGTCTTTTTTACCAGCTACATAAAATTTAAACAGATGGTAAAGAACAAGTCACAAATTTAAACTGTTAGCATCAAACAGATGTACTACTAATCAAATTATACCAAAAAATTTCATTCATGTGTTAAGTAAACTCAGTTACAAATGCAGATAATAAAAACTATAGAAATATCCAACGACAAATACACAAAATAAATACATCTCTATACACTATCGTCGACGGCGACGTCTATATGCTATCGCGACTACTTGAGAATGGTGTGTAGGTGGTCGATGGACGATCGCATGATGGGAGACATTATGTGGTCCCGATCTTGGCTTTGTAAATTCGACCCATCTGGATCACGAGTCTCAAGAGATACTCAATCCTGTGATGGTGCAATGTCCACATGGTACTGAGACTAAGAGCTATCTGAAAAAGTAGATGGCCCTGGATCAACATAAGTGGATGGACTCTCGCATATGCATGCTGTGTAGTCATGATCTAGCCATGTGACATATGCTCTGGCGAGGCGTCTTTGGAGCCCATTGATGTGGGTTCTCAATCTCGGATCGGTATACATCTCTTACTTATTTATATCCAACTGGAAGTCCGAGTCACCTGTACGCCCAAAGAAAGGCTGAAACATGTCCTCCGTCGCTAAGATATGCTCCCCCTACATTAAACTAATTTAAAATGTTACTATGAAAATCTGTAGATACAATAGCTAAGTAAATTTGCAGATTGTTGTGTTATCTTGACATATGCTCGCTTCGACAGGTGCTCTGGGGTAGTAAGTCGTCGAAGGATCAATAGGTGCCTTAAGCAAGTACAACGACTCCCACGACCTAAATCATGACATGTACTGCTGTAGGGATTGTTGTACGTCAGTGTAAGCATCATCTACCACATCAATGTGATCTCTGCGAGCCTCCTAGATAGCGATGTCGCTAATGATGCGAACCCGGTGTCTTTCCTTCCACCATTAACTCTTTTGACACTGGGATCCATGGGCGACATCAATGCGGGGTAAGTGACCAAACTGATGAAGAACTCTGTCAGAAAGGTGCCACTCCACCCTCTTCCAGCTGATCAATGGAACTCGTGCTAGCCAGACAGCCTCGCTAGTAAGAAAAATATTAGAGAGGCGAGCTCTAATCAGAATATCATATGGCTCCCAAGTTACCTGCATTTGTTAGTGGTTGTTAGATAATAATAGGATAAAATTCAGTTAAAATATTATTTAACAATTAAGAGCTGTACTTGGCTCAGTAGCAGTCCATCTAGCTCATCCCGAAAAATTCTGATATTCTCGAATGATATCTGTTGCACATATCTTTCGTTTCACCTGAGTAAACCAATTTTCATATGCAAATCAGTTAATTGCAACTCAGTATATTAAAATAATTGACATAAAGTTTATTTTTCTAATCTGAAATTAAGGTTGAGCCTATCGAGATCCTTAGAGTAGGGGACATGCAATGTTGGTCTCCCTACATGAAGTCGCTCTCAAGACCAGATCTGGAGCAATTGAAGACAACCAGCCATGTTGGTCCCCCTCGGTCTGGTAGACTCATGCAACTCTGTATAAGTGTGCTAACACCGCGCCGCCTATCGAGAACGTATTGAATGTGTCTAGATCTTCTAACAAGGAAAGATACGCAAGTGCACCTCTGACCCTGATATATTTAGTAGTAAGAAACTCCCCAGAAGGAATAACACATACGCTCATACTTGCCTCATGAAGTCCAAATCTGTGAGGTCTGTGTAGGACTTCTAAAAATGTCCAGCATAATCACCTAAGCGGCATGTAGGTCTGAGCGTGTGCCTGACCCATCCGGAATATAGAATGGACTGCTGGGTCAACCGGGTCATGATATCTGATTATCGCAATGGGATGTCCACCCGGTAGCTCATCGCGGCGGTCAGCCAACTCGCCGCTTCCCACGTCACGACAATCGACTGATAATGTCGGCGGTTCATCTATGCAAGTCTAAGATCATTGCAACTTCTTGTAATGTCATTGTCATCTCTCCTACAACAAAATGATAAGTATTGGTCTGGGGAGACCAATGCTCAACTAACTCTGTTAACAGGTGATGGTCAAGTCTGATGTATCTCATCTGGCTAATATAGTAAAGTCTCAGTGTGCGGAGGGAAACTCATGAACCGTGGGCATGTAATGGGCCACTCCCTAAGCATTAGAAAATGAGAAGCTGCCTCCAAAATAGTACCCTACAATATGAAGAAATTGTTGTCAGGCCAGGTAGAGCAATTGAAATATTATAGCCAAAAAAAACTTGAAAGTAAGTTCATACCAAATCTGGATGCGCAGCCCTATGTCTACCATGAAGTAAGGCTATCTGGATGGACCTCTGAAGGTGCAGGATTCGGTGCATCGGTCATCTTAGCACGCCTCCTTTGCCAACGTCTAGTCGGCCCAGAAGGCTCTTCGGCCATCGTACCTATGAAAAGAAGAATAAAATGACATATTATTATAGGATTGTAATATTAAAATTGTGCAACACTTTAAAAGAAACAAGGAAATCGATGTAGTTGATGTACATGCTATTTAACAACACTATCCATACTAACCTCCTACTAGCAGGGTTATGTGGACACGATGTCCAGTAATGACTAACTATTTTGTAGAAAGTGCACATACAATTACTTTGTATTGCGCTCTCGTTCATTATGTTCTTGTATCTACTTGATTGTAACTACGATCTAACTTTACGGTTGGTGGCTGGCGAAAGGATAAAGACCCTTTGTATGAATTCGGCGTATTTCTATCATGCAGTACATGAAAGTTCGAAGAGTATGTATGCCCACACATTGTCATGGTGTAGTACTTCGACACATAAGCCAAATGATTCAATCTCCAATGGACTAAAGATGCTATAGAATGACTACATGGCATGTGATATATCAGTGTTTGAGAACAACTACATGAGCTGTGCTGATCTGATGTGAAGTCAACTCTGAAGGATCGACAACTCCTATCGAACACTTGCACTTCATTGGCATTAATATTGATTGGTTGTGGATAGTGCATGGCCTCACGCTCGAATCTACTGAGTACTGTCTGTGTTCTAGAAGAGAATGTGAATTCAACAGTCGGTTCTCCCGAATTTATGATACTTGTCCTCTTATAAAATAAAACCACAATGTTATAATAAATATCAGTGATCAGTGCTTGAATTGGTAGTCCCCGTGCCCGTTTGAGTACCCATTAAAATATTCGATGCATTTATTGTCATAAATAACGCTTACCGCCATCATGAACCATTGACCACTTGCACACATCACGGTCTACTAACCACTAGTATGCTTCAGGTTTAATTTTCTTTATGTATGCCATGTGACGGTTGAATATGTTGATGCATCCATGCTGCCAGAAATGTACATTTTCTAACATATAAACTCGACATCCGCAATACACATCCTCATCACTACTTTTTTGAAGTTTTTTTGCAGATGTCTTAAGCAATGATTATGTGTGGCCCATTGGAAAACATCACGGCATCCGCATTACCAGAATGCTTATTTGAGATATACATATCCTTCTGAAATAATAGACAACAACTGTTGTATGGACATAATGAACCAGAGCCAGGACTCATTGTTCTTAGATTCAACCACATCAAAAGCAAGCGGAAATAATTCATTGTTGGCGTCAATACCAATAACTGCGAGTAATGTACCTCGATACTTCCCTAGTAGGAATGTCCCGTCCATGCTGAGAATAGGGCAACAAAATCTCCAACCTGAAACTGATAGTCCAAAAGCCCAGAACAATCTCTGAAACATGCATGTATTTGATGATAAAATTCTGTAAATAGGTACAGAGCATAATGAATCCATAAATAGGCCAAGTGAGCGGTACGACTCCTCTCAATTGCCAAATATTGCTCTAATACTCTTACGCTGCGCATCCCAAGCCTTCATGTAAGACACTTTAATATTAAATTTTGATTTCATCCTTCCTATGATCTTTCTTGGTTTCAAGTCTATCTAAAATTGCATAACTGGTATTATGAAATAACTAATAAACTTAGAAATTAGCGGCGATGTCTAACTACGATATATGGTAATGTGTGTGCGGTGCACAAAGTTGATATCCTCGACCTCCCAACCTCTTTGTATATTATCGTCATTGGCGAGATAGATTACTATGTTGTGCACATATAGCAGTAAAATTCTTCTGATTCGAAGTGACGGTAAGGAACTAAACATTATTAAAAATTGACCAACCAATTACTGCAAACTGAATCTCCTTCTTATTTGAGAAACACATACCTTCATATAACCTTGGAACTTCATGCCATCGAAAATATGAACTATCAAATGGACTATCAAAACAATATCCTCAATCTTTTGTGGTTTGACATATGCGGACATAGTCATTATTGCAAATCATAACATCGTCATTTGAAGAATTCCAAATTGAATGACTCCGAATAAGCTTGTGACTAACATTGGTGTCACATAAATTGGCATTACCCATTAAAGAATCCTCCTCAGCATCGCTATCATCAGATGCATTGCTTGATTCTCTATTCATCGTTATTTTCGTCATCAGATATACTCTAGATGAACTAGGTTGCTCATGCGGTTGTGCTTAAAAGCGACATTACGTGTTAAAAGTCATAATCTTTTAAAAAATAAAAGATAATTTAAACCAAAAAATAAAGACACTAATACTGCTATTGAGGTAAATGCTTACCTTATTTCTAGGTCGTCATAGTATTGTTGTGGTACAACAGTTGTTGGCAAAGTGAACTCATGAGCGTAATCAGACTGAACATTATGCTACATGAGATCAATATCAATTTCAGCTGCAACAGTACATTGTGATTTTACTTCAACATAAAAGAAAATAATGCGACACTGGCTTCATTTCTGATTTTTATAGACTTCATCATTAAACATTAAATTTATGTATCTCTGAAACGACATAATCCACTATGAAGTTATCAACGTCATAACGCAGATCTAAGCACTTTTTGATTTTAAATCTTCTAAGCTTGCATGACATGAAACTCGCATTGGACGATTTTTTTTACCGACATAACTTGGAATGAACTGATCATCAACGATCAGTTGACCGTCATAGAAGAGAATTAAGGAAACGAGCTCCAACTCATCCTAGTATATGCTCAGCAACGAAATTTCTAACGCAACCTACAAATTAAATCATCACTCATCAAAATAAGTAGTGGTTCTGATGTGATGATGAAGCCTTGTAAGTAGCATTAATGCAAGTTAGCCAAAATAAAAAAAATAAACATCTAGCAATGGATCTAAATCTAAACCTAAAAAATGCTAATAATAATAATTTATCACAATAGGGCACTAAATCTTCACTGTATTCATCTCTTATGAATGAAAAAAATACTAATAATAATAATTCACATGTAAAAGGTATAAAAATTCTAGAAAATAGTAAAACAAAAGCAACAAAGAACCTATGAAAACAAGTATATCTATAAGAAAAGACTGTGATCAACGTAAACCAGAAAGAAAAAGATAGCAATTATAAAACTCTAATGCAAACAAACAAATACTATATCACAGGCCTCTCTTTTACTTTCCCCAAAAATACCTTTATACTTGGGACTTCTGTGGAATAGAAATCTTATGGAGCCAACACTTATGGTAGAGTAGTGTGAGTGTGATTCTCTCATGATCGGCCGAGATCGAGATGATCTTGCTGGATGTTGAAAGGAAATGCCGCGTGGGGTTTACCAGGGATGCGGGGTCTACTAGGGCCGCATGGGAGCTATTAAGATATTTATTTATTTACTTAAAAGCCATTCGATTATCGGGATTGGCTTTAAATAAATCTATTATAAATGTTCACCTTGAGGTGGTACATTCACCAACTTATGGGGCGATTGTACCTAAAATCAATTTTTATATATATATACTTAATATAATAATTATTTATTATTTAATACTTAATTTAAAAATTTTGTCCTCCCTTATATATATCTATATATATATATATATAGAGAGAGAGAGAGAGAGAGAGAGAGAGAGAGAGAGAATCATTAGGCTTGATGTAGTTGTGTAGTTGACCATAAATAGATAATTTTACATTTATTTTTAGAATTTTTTTTAATTTAACAATTCTATCAAAGATTGTATTTTATCGAATGAATTTTAAGATGATATAACAATATATATATATACATAAAAATTATTTGATATGTATGTAAATCATCTTATAAAAAAACAAGTAAAATCTTTAGTGAAATGGAAGGTTCGTAATTTGTGTGAATAATGGGCGCATTTTGTTATATGCGAGGGTTGCAAATTTACGCTATATGAGACAATGAAACAACGGATTTGTTTACAAATATTTTTGAAAATGATAATAATAATATTAAAGTCAACTTATTTCAGATCAATATCAATCATGCCAAAGCTTATGGTTCTTTAATTATATAATTATTTTTGCCTTTTAAACTTCTTCACTTTAAATTTTATGTGGAAAATAAAAAAATTTATTATTTTTAAAATTTAAATGATTTTTTAACCCATACCTGACTTATTATTATCATTATCATAATTTTATTATTGATTTGTTGTGTTGTATTGTCTATATTGAAAGGAATAAGGATGCATATTGCTTAGTCTTAAATCAATTTATTAATGAACCAATTAGGCGTTTAGGTTTTTATGTAATTTTATTTGATGGTATATGAAATGCTCCTTCATATTATAATTTTTTTAAAAGCAAAGAAGATTTTATTTATTTATTTTTATTTTTGATTGAATCAAACTTGCAAAAGAAAAAAAAATGCTAGTGCTATCTTAAATTTTTAAAGTTAAATTTTAAAAAAAAATTATTACATGTGGAGTGTTTTTGTATTCACGCTGCAATCAAATAGTATCATATAGCATTCAGTCAATATAAATTATTATGTATTAGCTGTAAAGTATTATATATTGAAGATGAAGTGCTGTGTATTATTATGTATATAAATATTATGTATTATCATACAGTTAATATTACATTCTAATACGCGATCTTTCTTATAATATATAATAATTAGCGATCACATGCGTTATGTTATTATAATTCAAATGTAGAGTTATTTCACACATAATAATCTCTATAAATTAAATCATTTTTTATTACAATAGTAATCATAAGAGAATAAAATGAAAAATTAAATTAAATTGGAGAACCAAATGATTGATTTTAGGTAGCTTTAATTGTTTTGTAAAGATAATTAAAAATTATTATGATAAAATTAATTATTTTAAGATTATTGTTGTCATTATTTTTTTCTCAAGAAAAATTTGATACTTTTTTTTACAATTATCCCACCCTAATAGCTATAAAAGCTGATTTTCATCATAATTTTTTTTTAAATAACTAAAAAGTTATAATCATATAAAAATATAAAAACTATCTTAAAGATAAAGTCATAAAAAAAAACTAATTTTAGCAGATATTAATATTTATTTTGAGAGGTTATTACTTGTAAAGTCTGAATGTGGCTCATATTCGAAATCTAATAATATATTATCATATGACACTCTGCTAATACATACTTCTTGTATATTAAGTATGAAGTATTATATATTGGTATAATATTAACTATATAATAATACATAATATCTAGGGGTGCAAATGGACCGAGCGATCGACAAGCTATTCGTGGCTCGGCTCGATTAGAACTCGTTCATGTTCGTTTGATTAACTAATCAAATGAGCCTGAACACTTTTTTAAATACTCGATTGCTAAATAAACAAGCTTGAAGAGGTTGTCGTTCAATTTATTTATGTTCATGAATATTATCATTTAACGCTCGTGAACAAACTCGAAAAGAGCTCGATTATGGCTAGATTACAGCTCGATTAAGGCTTATTTGAGAACAAGATTGTTCAAATTATTATTTTTTTAGACTTACTAAGCTTTATTTGATACAACCCATGTACATTTCTCAACAAGCTGCTCGCGAATAAGCTCGATTAAGGCTTGATTAAAGTTCATTTATTTTATTAAACGAGCTGCTTATTAACAAGCTCGATAATCCAATTTGAATAGAGCTCGTGAACAAACTCGAATCGAGCTCGAGCTCAATAATGATAAACAAGCTCAAGCTTGAACACTATTCTTAAAAGCTCGAATCGAGCTCAAACTAGATAATATTAAATAAGCTCATCCTTGAACACATACATGCTCAGCTCAGCATGGTTCGTTTGCAACTCTAATAATATCTATGCTCATATTTATACACAATATTTTATAGTCAACGTATAATAATTATTTATTGACTAAACATCATATGATATTATGTTATTAAATTTCAAATCTAAAAATTATATTAAGACTTGACACGTAATAATTTTTCTAATATTTTGTGAAAGTTGTTTATAATCATTAGGAAAAAGTATACTTTACAAAAATTGTTAGGAGAAATGTGAATTTTTTTTTGTTTTAAAATCAAATAATAATTTCTTAATATCTAATACACTCGTTAAAAAAAAATTCTTATTGTGCTAGAGAACCAGTTGTGATAGAGTGAAAGTTTACGCCTTAGCTTTGTTATGAAATCCAACACACACACACAGGCATTTAAAGAGTGAATAAGAGAACTCCATAAATTTTTATGTGGAAAATCTCGAAAAGAGGGAAAACACCATGGGGCCTAGCCCAATAAAAATCTTTCACTATGTATCTGTTTCAGAGTACAAAATCTTCCCGATAACGGGATTACAGAATTGTATATGAGAGAACCATGTATGGTCGTTGGTGGTAGCAGGCTAGTGGTAGCGAGATGATAATGAAACATGAGGAGCAGTAACGATGAAGGTCATCATGATGGAGGCCGGCAGAGATTGACGGCAAGGATCGATGGCGGCGGTTGGACAGTTGAGTGGTAGCGTGCTTGGAGGATCTTCAAGCTTTAGAGCCCTTTCCTCTCTCTTGCTTGGGCTCCCCTCATATGAGTAATGAGGGGCTATTTATAGATTGGATGAGTGACGTCTCTGTAAATACATGCAAAATCCAAACCACTCAACTTCATCGGACGGCTCATAATGATTTCTTTGATCATTTGATGTATTTTAAGTATTTAAATGCTCAAATGAAGTCGGAATTATAAGATCTTAGGCTTGTTAGATTCGGCTCGTCGAGACACTCGATTTGACTATAAACACTTCATATTTGAGAGTTATTTAAGGATTTAACTGATATCCCAAAGTTTCTAAGGATATTTTAAGAGCTTGATCTCGACTAGTTTCAACTTTGGATCACTTGCTTTTAGCATCAAGATTAGTGCTAGTAGTATTTTAAGTGACATATCGGTTCTATTTTGGATGATATTATCTCAATCATCCAAAAATATATATGTCAAATACTCGAAAATAACAAATTCTTCAATGAAATTTGTGGGTGCAGGGCCGCGGATGTGTACGGGTACGCGCGGGCGCAAGGTTTCGGGGTTATGGACTCATCCAACATTTCTGGTGCTGTGGTTTGGATCGGTTTGAAGTTTGGATGAAGGAAGAAGGTGCGCCAGAATGGGCAGTCAGAGTAAATGGCTGGCATAAAACCATGGTGATCAGTCCCACCAGCGATAATGCCAGTCGTCAGTTAGCGGAGCGGTTAGGCCTGGTCCGCGTGTGGTGGGTGGGTGGAGACGAGCAGAGGTGCCGATGGTCGTAGTCAGTGCGGTGGCCAGGGTCAGCAGCAAACCGGTGGCGCGAGACGGGTGTGAGAAACGAACTGTGTCACGGGTATGGCAGCCATCATGAACTGCCATTGGGATCTGATTAAGCAAAACCATTTCAGCGCCGCCATGGTCACATCATTTTGGCAATTTTCGACGGTTTTGGATTGGCGATTTTAGCGATTTTACCTTTTGCCTATAAGAGTCTATAAAAACCTTTAGGGCGAGGGAAAGACACATTCTCTTCTTCTTGAAAGAAGGTAATTTGAGGCGATCAGGCCAAGTAGTTATCTGGAGACTCGATTTTCCTCGAAGAGGCGTCAGCCTCTTAGGACCAACCGGTTGGGCGATCAGCACGTAGTTCATACTGGTGAGGCTCCGTTTTCCCGAAGAAGCGTCAAGCTCTTGTCACCGGCCGGGTTGAGGCGATCAAGGCGTAGTTCATATGAGCTCCGATTTTCCCTCGAAAGAGACATCAAATGCTTGTCGGACCGTCGGGTTAAGCGATCAAGTCCTGGATTCATCTGGCCGAACTCGGATTTTCTCGAAAAGTCAATTACCCTTTCGGACCGAAACGGATTCGAAGCGATTAGCGCCGTGGTTCATCTTGTGAGCTCGGTTTTCCCTCGAAGAAGCGTCAGCCCTTTGTCGTCAGCCGGGTTTGGAAGCGATGATTAGCGATGCCGGAGAGTGGTTAGCAACACGATTGATGGTACGGAGATGGCCGGCGATAATTGATGCGATAGCCGGCAAATAATTTCACGCGATAGCCGCAAAAGTGGTTAGCGGCGAAGTGGTTAGCGCAGCAGCAATGAAATGTCGATAGTATGACCGGTAGTCGTGAGATGGCAAATGATGATGGTGGTGGGCGGAGATGGCGATAATTGGCAGCGGTAACCGGACGGTTGGCGGAGCAATGGTGGCGGCAATTAGCGATGGTAGTCGACGGTGGCGGCTGGCGTCGGTAGTCAGCGAATACGGCGGCGATGGTCATGACTATCCGAGATTGTTTGTCAGTGTTACCGATGGCGTTAACTATATGGAAGGTTGTATTGAATCAACCGAGGATTTTAAACTATCGGAGGTTGTTTGTCGGTATATTCGATGGCGTTAACGTATGGAAGAGGTCGAATCAAAACATCCGTTTGTGGTTGTGGCCAAAGTTGCTCCTTAACCTTGGTCTTTTTCATTGGTATGGCTGACTTGCTTTTCTAACTGATAATCAATTAGATATCTAGAATATTGATTTGGATAATCTTTTGAGATTAAGAGTTGCCCCCCAGTTTTCGACAAAATTTGAAGGAATGAAGTTTGATGAATCTTCATTCTTCGCTTGCTCTCCTTAAAAGCTTGAAATGCTCCACCTTGATGGTGGTTTTGATCTTGTTGGGAAACTTTGTCGCCATACAAGATGAAATAATGAGAATCAGTTTTTCACAGATGGCGCCAAATTGTTGCGTGCTAAAGAACCAATTATGGTAGAGTGAAAGTTTACGCCTTAGCTTTGTTATGAAATCCAGCACACACACAGATATTTAAAAGAGTGAATAAGAGAACTCCAGAAATTTTTACGTGAAAAATCTCGAAAAGAGGGAAAAAATCACGAGGCCTAGCCTAATAAAAATCTTTCACTATGTATCTGTTTCAGAGTACAAAATCTTCCCGATAACGGGATTATAAAATTGTATATGAGAAGAGAACAATAACTATATAGTCAGCGTTAGTGGTAATCATTAGTAGTAGCGAGATGATGTGAAACGGCGAGCGGCCCGGCGATGAAGGTCATCATGATGGAGGCAAGAGATTGATGTGGCGAGGATCGGCCCGGCCGATGGTTGGCACCGTTAGTGGTGACATGATTGTGTTTGGAGGATCTTGCTTTTGTCTCTCTCTCTTGCTTGAAACTTCCTCATGAGTAATGAGAATTTATATTGGAGGAGTGGCGTCTCGTAAATACAATCGAACCACTCCACTTCATGGACGAATGATTCTTTGATCACTTAATGTATTTTAAGTATTTAAATGCTCAATGAAGTCGAATTGTAAGATCTTGGGCTTTTGGATTCCGTCGAGCCTCGATTGTATAAACACTTATATTTGAGAATTTTTAGGGATTTAAGCGATATCCCAAAGTTTTCAAGTATATTTTAAGAGCTTGATCTCTATCAGTTTTAACTTCGGATCAACTTGCTTTTAGCATCAAGATTCGTGCTTCGATTAGTAATATTTTAAGTGACATATCAATTATAATAATGCAAATTTCTAAAACGTTTGAAAAATCAAAAAGAAAACATGACTATGAAAAGCTGCTGATTGCTACTTCTGTAACTGTCTTTAAAAGTCAAAATAAGATTTTTCTACAGCACCACACGAATAATAGATCTGATCGTGAAAATTATCATAAATTTTCTGGAAAAAAATAAAATAAAATCAACTGAAATTACGACAGCTTTATGAAAAATCAAGCTGTTATTAAAACTCTGTTGAATCCAAAAATGGCCGCCAAAGCCCAGAACTTGGCCCCGTCTTCTTCCTTCCGACGACAAGACGAACTTGCGACTGGCTCAGGAGGAACTTCTTCATCAGTCGCAGAAGTCATCTGCAACTTCATATACGCCGACGATCTGTAACTATTTGAAGAACCATTGTTCAACGAGAAGATATCCGTCGGAAGATAACAATCACCTAACCCAGACTCTCTTCCGTGCTTAAAATAGGCAGCTTTACAAGAGCAGTTCATCAAACACTCCTCCTTACACTTCTCCTCTTCTATCCCTCGAATCGCCGCGGCATTCTCATCAGCATAGCTGAAGTAGGAAATGTTCCCCAAAGCCAAAAGGAGATGACTATTCTTGAATTCGTAGGAAATCGGATTCGAAGGAGAGCAACCTGGATTCATTTCGCCCCAAGTAATGGGGTGGAAGAAGCTGGAATCTCCATTTAGGACAGGGCAAGTACACTGTCCATTTGAACAAATTCCGTACTTTCCACAGGCCATCGGGTAATCACAGTAATCGAGATAAAAGTTTGTGTAATCCGACAATATCGTTGCTCCTGGTATTGAGTTTTGTCCAATCCCGTACACTCAAATGGCCGTGAAGGTCCAATCTTAAAAGCAGAACAGCCCAGTTCACTGGGTTTGTGATCAGTGATTGGGAATGATTATTGCCCCATTCCAGGCGACCGTTCTTGAAGCTGAGATTGGCAGCTTCTGGCTTCATTTTTGCTTTAAGATAGAGCTGAGGAGTATCTGAGTTGATGTAGAAATGGAGACCTTGTGATTGCAGAGAGAGATAAAACTGGGCTTGAGCAGTGAGTAGGGCTGAGAAATTTGCTCGAAGATCGTTAATCGCTCGATAATCGGCTCATATTTTAGCTCGAATCGAGTTCGAATCGAGCTAAACGAGCCGAGCCACGAGCTGAATTGTTGGCTCGATTTTAAGTTCGAGCCGATTTCGATCCTTAGTTAAATCGGCTCATTCGATTTTTTGAGCGCTCGAATACGGTTCTTTGCTGCGAAACGGAATCCGCGGCGATTGCGATTTGTGAATGGCGATTCTCCTTCTCTGCCTCTCCGAGTCCACCGTGAGATCAAAGGTGAACGCTTGATATACGATTTCAGTTTTACCCTTTCAAATTCCGTCCTTCGACACTTCGTAACCCGACTCCGTGAGGATCGTAACTTCTTTGAGTTCTTTCTCTCATTCGCCTTTCTCGGTTTTTTATCTTTGCGGTTGCGGCCTGCGGGTAGGGCTTGACTCTTGAGAAAGGGCTGAGAACGATTCTCTATTCTTCGCCTCTACGCCTCTTCGGTCCTCACTCCTCACTGATCTCCTCAGGTTTTCTCGCAATCTCGCTACGTGATTCCGTGAATCGTGCTTTATTTCTTACTAATCTCAGTATGACTTTCATTGTCGGTGTGGCCGTTTTTCTCTGGTAGAGTTATTGTTATTTCTTAACTTTGCAATTTCAACTTGGTTACTTGGCTTCATTTATTGGGTTTGTTTCTTTGGTCTCATTTGATCATTTCTATGCAGAACGTCATAGTAGATCTTGGTTTCTTTGCATCTACTTTTATGTGACATTACTTGAACATATATTATAGTTTCATTATTCATTTGTTCATATCTTATGCTTGAGTCTTGGGCACTCTCAAAGGCTCAAAAGCCGAGCAACAATCAATCAATTTATTATCCTTTATTATAAGTGAAGTATGTTTATTCTTTGACTCAACTTTCGGAAAAGAACAATATCATATTTCATGTGATCATGTCCTTTCTCACATTTATGGATGAATGTGAGATAATAAAACAAAAATCATATGACTTATGAAGAGATGATTCTTGATTTCTTGTGTATCACCATTCACCGATTCACGCTCCGATAAGTGATAAATACACCTCTTGAGTCTTGAGTCTTGATATGTTATTCAATATGGAATATGGATATGGTATGCTGAAAATTTTGTTTAATTTAAAGTATTGAAGCTGCAAATTTTTTGCACTTGTATTATTTGTATTATTGTATATGATTGTCGGCTGATATAATTAAGCTACAATTCAAGTTTAAAACTTTGAAGAATTTATCCCTCAACATTTATTTCTTTCTCATTTCTTCAAAGAAAACTTCATTGCCTTCATAAAATTTCCAATCATATTGATCTGTATAAGTTGTAAGATGATGTAAGTGTGGACTTTCACAATCATATTATTGGGTAATAAATTTATGGGTTTTATTGCCTTCATAAAATTTCCAATCTTATTGTAAGTGTGGACTGAAAGATAACTTGTAAGATGATGTTGATGGGCTGATGGTTTTTTTTTTTGTAAAGAAGAATGGCTTATTTCCTAGCATAAACCTGTATGAGGTATGGCTATTGGTTGTATGAGAGTATGAGACTTGGAATGGTGGTAATGTAGAGCTTTTTTGTTTCTTTGCCTAAGAAAATGTGATTATTGTGGGTTTTTGCATCTTAAAATTAATCATGTGGATTGTCCTTTTAGCCAATAATTCAATTTGATATATGAACCAACTGATTTATTTAAATAGCATCTTTAATTACATGTGGTTGATCTATATTAAGCTTTCATGTATACTCTTAAAATCGATTATTCACATACAAATTACAATTACATGTTGTTTTACATGCGAGTTTATAATTAAGTCATATTATATTTGTATAGATATAATGAAAAATCACTCTCAAAAGCTCAAATAGTTCTCAACTCAACCTCATGCTGAACGCCAAAAATGATATTGTTAGTGTTGATGAAATTACTTGTATTGATGATAGAAAGGGTAAAAGGCGGCGTTAAAGTTTGGCAACATTTCAGAAATATCGGTCTTAGAAAAGGACAAATCATACAAAAGTACAAATGCAATTATTGTGTTAAGTCTATGTTAAACAAAAAATTGTACTACATCAAAATTGGTGACATTATAAAATGAATCACTACGAAAATAGTATTAGAGAAAAGAGGCGAAAGTTTTTTGATCCTATGAGGACCTTGAAGAAAGCGATTGATTCTAGTTTGTGTGTTTTACGCTTATGATCATAATAGAATTAAAAATATTATTGCCAAAATGATCATTATTCATGAATATCTCTTTATGACAGTTGAACATTTATGGTTTAATATTCTGATGAAATCTATGAATCCAAACTACTGTAAAATTTTTAGATTTGGTGTCAAAGAAGAGTGTATGAAAGTGTATGAAGTGGAAAAGAAAAACTTAAAAGTTCGAAATTAAGCGGTGATTTCCACTAGTGATTCTTTGGACATCAAGCAAACAATTGGTTATATGTGTCTCCGATTGCATTATATTAGTTACGATTGGAAATTGCGGTCAAGATAATCGGTTTTAGTGATTTAGATCCTCCTCGTGAGGATGATATCCATTTACGAAATTACATTTGCAATGGGGTATTCAAAATAAAATCGACACTATAACTTTGGATAATGCATCATCATGATGTGGCAAGAAACACAGCATTATTTAGTAGAAGGTGCGGATTTATGATAATGGGGATTTCTTTCATGTTAGTTGTCTTTGCTCATATTTTAAATCTAATGGTTCAAGATGGCTTAAAAGAAATTGGTAATATAATCGAAAGGTAAGAGAATCAATCTTATTTGTAAAGCGATCTCTGTAAACTACAAATTTGGTGAGATTGCTCAGATTGACTTATCAACAACAAAGTCACTTTATGCATTGATGTTCCAAATGTTGGAACTCAACATACAAAATGTTGGAGTCTGCATTTTACTACAAGACTGTTTTTCCAGAATATGCTTTGCGAGACCTTAATTACATATGGTTACCTTCTGAAGAAGATTGGAATCAATTTGATAAGATTAGAGAGTTGCTTCACATTTTTCATCAAATAATTGAAATTTTTTCTGGATCTAACTATCCTAAGGCAAATAGGCTTCTTCCAAATCTGATATTAATTAAGAAGACCTTAGATAGAGAATATTTATCGATAGTCTTTTCATTTCTAATATAGCTATGAAGGCAAAATTTGATAAGTCTTTGATTGGTGTTATTATTCTCATGCATTCTAGATCCAGAATGAAATTATTTGCCATTAATTATTACTACCCACAGATTTATGACAATGATATTGTTGATGAGAAAAAGGACACAGTGAAACAAAAATTATTTGAGCTCTACTCTTTCTATCTGTTGATAAACAACATACTAAAAAAAAAATCTGAGAGCACCTACAATTTGAATCAACATCTACAATAGAAGGAAGTCACATTTTGTCTGATGATTTGGCTGGGTTGTATGATTTTATAGACTCCATTGGCCTTTTAGTTCCAATCGACTTAGAGATATACTTAGATGAAGCTTGTGTTAAATGTCTTGATTAATTTGATATTTTAGATTGGTGGAAAATGTCGCCATGAAGTACAAGACACTATCAAGATGGCAAAAGATATTTTACAATTCCAATAACTTACATTGCTTGAGTCGCTTTAGTGCGGTGGTGTCTTAGTGATTATAGAAGTTTTATTTCACTAAAACATTGGATGCCTTAATATGCATTTGGATTAAATGCGTCTGAAATTGAAAGATCCTATGGTAATGTGTTCATCATTCTATTTTTTATATAGTGAAATTACATTCTATTTAATTTTTTAAATAAAAACAACACCTTCTTTGCATTTCCAGTTTGACATCTTAGCTGAAGAAAACTTAGCTATATCTGTGCCTGGAACCTTGAGTGTGGATTTGCAAATTTGAATTTCACGAGGGTAACATTATTTTATGGGCTTTCACAATATGCTTTTGTAAGTTGTAGGTTGTAATTACTATTTTATGTATTGTAGACTTTAACAATTAGCGTATGACTCGATTATTGAGCAAAAAAAATTTATAATAGCTAAGTGTTATAGATGTTTCCTTGCGTTTGTGTTTTGTTAATTGTCAATATGTCAACTTGCTATGACATATTGTGAAAGAACTTGTGATATAATGAATTTTCACAATATGCTTTGAGAGTGAAGCAAATGAAAGAATAGTTAATGCATCATCAAATGTGAGACTTCTTTCAGGCAATTTTAAATTCAATCGATTTTTTTTTTTACCTTTTGAACCATCTCTATCTTATTGTATTTACGGATTAGTTTATCTTTGGCGGTTTTTTTTAAACTAGTTTGGGTTAACTAGACTAATCATTAATCGAGGGCTTTTAAATTTTGAATCAATCATATTGACAATTGTTAACTTCAATATGTTTTGTGGCTAAGTTTATCTTTAAATTTGAGTTTATCCATCCGAGTTGGAATCTTTGTGAATCAACAACTTATGACATGTCTTTGTGGTTGAGTTTAACTTATGAGTTTATCATGTAGAACTATTAAATTCAATATGTAAGTATGTAACTATTTTTTTTTACGTATAAGTCCTCATTCTTTGTTTTCTTGCGGGTTGTGGTTTGCTTTCTTTGCTGTATCTTGAAATTTCTTTATCTTTATCGGATTCGGTTTGATTATCTGGATTATATGAGCTTCACGAATTATTACATCTTAGATGGCTTAGTTTGATGTATGGTCGTATGGTTAGCTTTGGCTTTGTGGTGTTGACTCGCCTTAGTTGAAATTTCTTCAGATAAGTCCTCTGTTGCGCGTTCTTTGTTTTTCTTGTGGTATTTTTGCTGCTTTCTTCTTTCTTTGTACTCTATCTTTATCGGTTGGTTTGATCTGGATTATATGATTGAATGTTTCTTTGGTGTTGCGTGGATTTTTTCCTTTTCTAGGTGCTCATGCTATTTTGTGATCTTCTTGTTATGCTCGTGTCTTCTTTTCTATTGTGTATGCGGTATTAAATATCATATCAACTCCTCCAAATGAAAATTGTTCCACCTCAGGTATGTAGGCTATGAAGGCTGGGATGATTTCACTCATCTTTTGGTTGGGGTAGTAGCACTCATGATGTAACCCTTCATTGAAAGTTTGGATGCTTATGTTTGTGGCTGCACCAAATTTGTGTGACTGAGCCTGAGCCTGCTCTCATTAGATCTTCTATAATTCATTCACTTTATTCTGTTTTCACCTTTAATTTGATCTGTATTGCTTTGTTAATTGTTTGTGCTAACTCTTTTACCTATATTCTTGTAGATTTGGTGTTACTTCTCTAATGAGTCCTTTCACAGATATGTCCTCAAAAGAGTCCTGATTATGATGAGAGCATCGGTATGCGTATGCTCTTTTGGATCAGTAAATGTTTTTGATAAATCCTGAAACCTGTCTTGAATGAGATTGAAAGCACAAACATTCTCATATTGTTTATGTTTTATAGGCTTATAGCAAAGTTGTGGAAGGTTCACCAAGAGCAGGTTTCAGAAACTAATAGAAGAACTGGACTTTGATGAGAGATGCTTTCCTTTGATTGATTACTTGAGCACATTTGGGATGAAATCATGAAAGAATCGGACAGATTATTACAGCCGCTCCATCTCTTTTTTCTTACAGCATCTTTTAGTTATATTTTTGTAAACTTGAATTTTTTGTATTGGCTAAACCCAGTTAAATATGTATAATGTAATTATTATATTGATATAAATTTCAATTTTATATAATAAATTTAAGCAAATTTCAATTTATGTGATTTTTTTTTCTTTGTGCTGGTGTGTATAATGAATTAAGTTTGAGCTACTTAAATCAAAATGAGCCAACTCGTTTTTAATTTTGAGCCAAAAAAGGTCCAAATTGAGCTAAACCATCAAAAGCGAGCCGAAGCGAAATGCGTTGGATCGAGCTCGATTTACATTCAATCTGAGCTGGCTCGAATTGATTTCGAGGCGGATCGAGCTCGATTCACATTCGAGCTGGCTCAGCAATCTACGGCTGATCAAATTGAGCCATATAAAATACATAGGAGCCGATTTCGAGCCGGGCCTGGATCGGCTCAAAATCGGCTCGTTCTCAGCCCTAGTAGTGAGTCTTCTGTTCCTGTTTCAGCGTCTGGCTGTCAAGCAAGGTGTCCGTTGGGTTATCGAATGATGACCAGACGGAATCGTTTTTGCAGTCGAGGATGAGAAGGTTGCCGGAATGAGTGAGGCTCATGGCGGAAACAGAGCGGTTTGCGGTGTTGGTTGACCAGACGAAGCTGCCATCGGCGTCGCGGAGGATCAAGTCGCCGTCTTTGGTGAAGTGGAGGGTGGCGTTCTCGCCGACAAGGTGGTCGCCGTTGGCTGACTCGGAGAAGGTGGTAGTGTTGACAACGAAAATGGAGAAGAGGAAGCCTTTGCAGGGAGAGTAGCAGACAAAGCCGCAAGCGAAGATGGGACCGCCGGCGCCGTGGAGGAGAAGGATGCGGATGCTCGAGCCATCGAAGAAGAAGGCCTTATTTGGGGTGAGTAAGGGGTTGTTGATCCAGGTGGTGTTGGGGGAGGCGGTGGGGTAGTAGTAGAGGAAGATTGCGTTAGTGATGGGAAGGAAGAAGAGGAGGAAAGAAAGATGGAGTTTTGGCGGCATGGCGTTTTGGGAGTGAAGATGGAGAAATGAGAAGAAGACGGTCGGGAGCTCAGACAACAGAGAAGGAAGAAGATGGAAGAAGAAGACGGATGGATGGACACGAGTTCGTGCACAATTGGCGGCCGGCGGCTGCTTTCTCTTGGATTAGACAGGCCAATGGCCGGCAATGTAGCAGTCTATTTTAAATAAGTAAAAATTAAAATTTAGATGTTAGTAAGTAAATATAGAAATTGTATGATATATATGTAATTACTCTTTTATTTATTTATCTTCGAAAATTGTTATTTCATTTGTTCACATTATTTACGTAATATTTAACGTATAATTATAGGACAGAATGTAGAGCAATATCCAAATTTTATATAATAATTTTTCTCAGAGAAATTATTGCGTGTATTATCTAGATGTAATTTTTATATTTAAATTTTAATAATATAGTATTGTATGATTATTAATACATTATTATTATTATATATTAGTTATAAATTATTAGATATTAATATGTATATAAATATTATATATTATTATACATTTAGTATTATATTAATATCTAATAATATAAAATAATTAATAATTAATATATAATAGTTATATATTAATTAAGTGTTACATAATATTATATTATTGAATTTTAAATATAAAATTATATTTAAATACATAATTATAAGTTCAAAATAATAATTTAATCACTTCGAATGTCACGTCATTTTCAATATTATCTTATACAATATCAAATTTTAATATTGAAATAACATCAAAAACATTATCAATATTAATTAATTTATAATAAAATAAATTTTTTTTATGTATGTATCTAATAACCTTTTTTATATGTATATAAATCATCTAAATCAAAACGATGAAAAAAAAAACACACACACACACATAGTAATAAATTTTTATCTCATTATATAGGATTTGCTGCGTGAATCATTTTTCTCTTTTATTAGTATCATATTTTTATTTAATTTTAATAAAATAAAGATATTTTTTATAAATTTTAATTAATTTTATTTAAGCATTTGATAATTAATAATTGTGCACGAAAATTTGTCACGATCTACCGATGAAAAGATAATTTAAGTATCGTATAATTTTTGGAAATGAATAGTAGATAAGACATTCAAGAGATTTTACTCATTTTGTGAGGGCTTTTGATCTGGTTGGGTTTTATAGAGCACCATAGTTAATTACCCTCTATCTGAGAACTTTCGATTAAAATTTGATCGTTAGATCGCTTAGAGCGTAGCGTATAATAGCAGTATGTGAAATTTTAGAATTTAGATTTATGAAATTCATTATATTTAACTTAAAGCGGATGGTTGGGGGAATGATGACGCGCCCGATCTAGATCCCATGGTTGTCATCCTTCCTTGTCCTTATTTAGTGAGGAGGTAGTCGACGACGTAGAAAGATCGCTTGTTAACAACATGGGTTGTGTCGTTAGTCGCTATAGACTGGGATGGAGTTTGTCCCAGGAGACAAGCTTAAGTCGCTTATAACAGAGAGTTTTTTGCATTAAATACATTCATAATTCCAACTCAAAGAACAAAGATGTTGAACATCGTGGCCGTAGCAAATTAGTGGTGTCATATAAGTCGGAGAACTCACAGTGCGTCTATTTATGTGGTGTCATTTTAAAATCACGTGGGCCGAGGACATAATAGCGTCTTTAAGATTATTTGAGTATGAAAATAGTTATATATTTGATTTGACACTACCTCTTTGTGAGCAAAGTTTTCTTAATTTGTCACAATGAAAATTGCGGATGTGGATGGATTTTACTTTAAATTTAAATAATTAATTTCATTTAATTTACATATTTTTTTTGTTTGAATATTTGATCATTTAATAATGATTTGACATTAGAATTTGAATAGATTATTATTATTATTGATATGACACTTAAAATACTACTAGTTGAAGCACGAATCTTGATCTTTAAAAGCAGTATCCAAGTTGAAACTGGTCGAGATTAAGCACTTAAAATATCTTTGGAAACTTTGGGATATCAGTTAAATTCCTAAATAGCTCTCAAACATTGAGTGTTTATAGTCAAATCGAGCATCTTGACGAGCCGGATCTAACGAGCCTAAGATCTCATAATTCTGATTTCATTTGAGCATTCAAATACTTAAAATACATCAAATAATCAAAGGAATCATTTTGAGCCGTCCGATGGAGAGGAGTGGTTCGGATTTTCCATGTATTTACAGAGACATCACTCCTCCAATCTATAAATAGCCCCTCATTCTTCATATGAGAGGAGCCAAAGCAGGAGAGAGGAGAGAGCTCTAAAGCTTGAAGATCCTCCAAGCATAATCAAGCCATGACTCATGATGTGACCCCGTTGGTTTGCCAGCCACCGTCGCCGTCGGTACGCCTTGATCCTTGCCGTCGTTGATCCCCTCCGTATTCCATCATCTGCTACCACTATCTGTTACCACAGATGTATACATAGTTGTTGTTCCCTTCATATATAATTTTGTAATCCGTTCGGAAGATTTTGTACTCTGAGCGGATACATAGTGGAAGATTTTTTCTTGGGCTAGGCCCATGATTTTCCCTCTTTTGAGGTTTTCACGTAAAATTCGGGTTTTCTTGTTCACTCTTTAAATACGTGTGTGCTAGATTTCTGATGAAGCTAAGGCAAAACTTTACTCTACTGGTTTTCTAATGATTTGGCGCCGTCGTGGAAAGTTGATCCCCATTATTTCATCTTGTATGGCGACCAAGTTTTCCAACAAGATCAAAACCACCATTGAGGTGGAGCATTTCAAGCTTTTAAGGGCTGGCGAAGAATGAAGATTCAAATACTAGTTCTATCGGGCGGGTGGCAACTCTTAATCTCGAAGATCACCCATGTTAAGCATCTAATCGATTACCATCCCAAGAAACAAGTCAAAGTTGGAGGATATTTCAACATTGAGAAGAGATATAGCTTTACAAATTATGTTTTTCCACTCATACTTATAGAAAAATGAGACCAGGGTTAAGGAGCAACTTTGGCTACAACCACAAATGGATGTTTTAATTCGACCTCTTCCATACAGGTTAGCGTCCGTAACACTCGACAAAATCTAGAATAGGTCAGGTCCTTGGTGGACTTCTGACCTCTTCCCTACAGTTAGCGTCATGGGTAACACCTAACAAACAACCTCGGATAGGTCAAAATCCTAAGTGGATTCAATTTGACCTCTTTCATGAGTTAACGTCTAACCGACAAACAACCTGATAGATCAAAATCCTCGGATTCAATTCGACCTCTTCCATACGTTAATATCATCGGGTAACACTCTGACAAACAACCTAGGATAGGTCAAAAGGTCTTTGGTGGACTTTTCATGACCTCTTCCATACAGGTTAACGTCATTGGGTAACACCCTGACAAACAACCTTGGATAGGTCAAAAATCCTCAGCGGATTCAATTCGACCTCTTCCTTACAAGTTAGTGTCGCCTGCTATGATAAACAATCTCGGATGGGTCAAAATTCGGATTGATTCAACCTCTTCCACAAGTTGCGTCGCCGGGTAACACTCACAATAACCTCGGATGGTTAAAATCACCGGATTCAATTCGATCTCTTCCTTACAGTTAGCGTCAGTAACACTCGACAAATAACCCGGATGGGTCAAAATCTCGGCCATTCAATTTGACCTCTTCTATATAGGTTAACGTCATCGGGTAACACCCTGACAAACAACCTCGAATAGGTCAAAAATGCTCAGCGGATTCAATTCAATCTCTTTCACATAGGTTAACGTCATCGGGTAACACCCTGACAAACAATCTCGGATAGGTCAAAAATTCTCAGCGGATTCAATTCAACATCTTCCACATAGGTTAATGTCATCAAGCAAAGACTCTAACAAACAACCTAGGATAGGTTAAAAGGTCCTTGGTGGACTTCCCACGACCTCTTCCACACAGGTTAACGTCATTGGGTAACACTCTAATAAATCACCTCGGATGGGTCAAAATCCTCAACGGATTCAATTCAACCTCTTCCATACAGGTTAATGTTATCGAGTCACACTCTCACAAACAACCTCGGATATATCAAAAAATCCTCATTCGTGGTCATTGCTATCGCGGCATTTTTTGCCGGTCCGCCATCGTCGGTCGATCGCATTCTGGACGCCGTCATTATCATTCCGTCGCTTCTTCTTTGGCACCTCATTGGCCAACCATTGTGGCGGTCACCCGCATTAGGTATGCGTCTTCACCGTCGACCATCGCCGATCTTAATCGTCACCACCGTCTGCGGTCATGATGATGCATGCCACGTCATTACATCTATTGCGTTGCCACCGCTTCGGCCGCCAAGCCTGCCGGCTAATCGTGGGTCATGGACCATTCGCGGCAATCTTGCGGTCACCACCATCATCGCTCATCGCGATTCATGACAGGTCGTCCGCGATTCATTCTGGTTCTTCCACCCTCGTCGATAACCACCATCGCGGTCGCTGACCATCACCGGCAATTTTACGGTCACCACCGTCACCGGTCATCCCGATTATTTGTATGCCGCATTCACATGCCGATTCGTGGCGACCACCTGTCGTAGCCATGTAGCGCTGGATCTGCGTCAGGTCTTCGTAGACCATCATGGGCAATTTTGCGGTCACCACCATCTTCACCATCGTCGCCATTCGCTGCGGTCGCCGTCATTACCATCTCTTCGTTCGACCACCTGTATTCGACCGTCGGGACTATGTCACAAGTCACCACCACAGACCATACAATTTTTGCTCACCACCATCATCGGTCCGTCATTCTCGCGTCGGTCGTGCTCATTGCATTTTGCTGCCGACCGACTCCAACCACTTATGGCCGTCCGTCGTCATTCGGTCATCATACCGATCGTCGCCGGTCCGCGCCGCAAACCATCGTGCAATCTCCGCGGTCACCACCATCGTTCTTTGGTTATCGCCGACCACGTCGCGGTCATCGTAGACCTGGCCGACCACCATCACCGTGCATTGTCATTCTCCGGTTGTCTCTGATTGCCTCAAACTGGACGGTCCATGGTGCAGTTGACCTCTTTCGAGGGAAACAGAACGGCGATATGTCGCAGGCTTTGATCGCCTCCAAACGGTCCGGCGAGGCGGTTGGCGCCTCTTCGAGGGAAAAGCGAACAACGGCGTATATCGCGCCTTGTTGCCTCAAACCGACGGTCACGAGGCCGGTTGGCCTCTTTAAAAGCGAACCGATGTAATCTGTCGATTACCCGACGGGGAGGAGGTTGGCCCTCTTCGAGGAAAACCGAACAACGACAAGTATCGCGACTTGATCGCCTCAAACTCGGACGGTCGGCGGTTGATACCTCTTCGAGGAAAATCGAACGGCGTATATGACCTCGCCTCGACCGGACGTCGGCAGGTTGGCCGCCTCTTTTGAGGGAAAACTGGAACAACGGCGTATCTGCGCCTTGATCGACTCAGAACAACCTCGAAAAGATTGAAGAAGTGTGCCTTCTCCACCAGCCTAGGGTTTTATAGACCCAAATCACCAAAAGCGCCGCCTGTCGTTTACTGTGAGCGTCTGCTATGACGACAGCGGCCGCCCGTCTTCTAGCGACCAGCGCTTTCGCCATATACCGGCCGCGACGTAGCCGCTTCCTAGCTCAGCCTCTCCGTAGACCCTCTTGGCCCGTCGAGCCAGCCAGACCCACGCGTTCAGCTACCCGTTCAGCGGTCCCTCCCCGTTCATTGTGTCATAAGCTGCGGCTATTTCCACTATCATCTATTCGACCAGGCCCGACACCTTTCTTGATTTGCTGCACTAGTAATTTCTTGTAGCGGTTGCTAATCGACCGAAACCATGCCCGCGGTGCGGTAAATATCGCGTGGGTCCATAACCAGAAATCTTGCGCTGCAGCGTACCGCTATACATTTTGCATTTCATGGTCATAATCTTATGCTGAAGATATGTTCTCTCAAAATGTATGGTTACGATCAAATTTTATTGAAGAATCTATTTTCAAATATTGGCATATATATTTTGGATGATTGAGATAATATCATCCAAAAATAGAGACTGATATGACACGAAAATTTCACTAGTCGAACACGAATCTTGGCGTAGAAAGCAATCGATGTGAATCTAAATGAGATTAAGCATTAATTATCAATCGACTCTTAAACATAGAATGTTTATAGTTAAATCGAGCATCTTTAAGCAAGCGATATCATAATTCCAACATCATTTGAGCATTCAAATACACAAAATACATCATATGATCAAGGGAATCATCATGAAATCGATGGAGAGGAGTGGTTGGATTTTGCATGTATTCTGAGCGCCACTCCTCCAATCTATAAATAGCCCATCATTCCTCATATGAGAGGAGGCCCAAGCAAGAGGAGAGAGCTCCGATCCTCAAAAATCGTGCCACTGACGTCGCCACCGGCATTCTGCCCATGGCCGTGATCCTTGCGTCATCAATCTCTCGTGGTCTCCATCATGATGACCTACTAGTGATTGTTCCCTGCGTTTCTACCGGTGATTGTTCCCTGCATTTACGCGGTATTGTTCGTATTTCCATGTGATTGCTTCATCGTCATCATCTACTACTACTAGCAATTATTTTAACGGATTATATATATTTATTGTTATGCGATTTTAATTCCTTATCGGCTTCTATCTGATTATGTAATCCGTTATCGGAAAACTTGTTCTTCAAAATAAATATAGTGGAAGCTTTTTTTTAGCTCCGTGGTTTTCCTCTTTTGAGGTTTTCCATAAAACTTCGGAGTTTTCTTGTTCACTCTTTAAATACGTGTGTGTATTGGATTTCACAATAAGCTAAAGCGAAAACTTTACTCTATGGCTGGTTTTAACGCATAATACATATAAAATTGGATGGATTTGCAAGGGCATCGAAATTGTAGTTAGTGAAATGTGCAGGATTACATTCTCCATTGGGAAGTATTATGTAGGTGAAGTTCTTTGCAATATAATAGATGTGGATGTTTGTCACCTTATCTTGGGCCGGCCATGGCAGTATGATGTGGGTGCTATATATGATGGAAGAACCAACTCATATTCATTTCGATGGAAAAATAAATCTCTCAGGTTGCTACCCACTGTGACAGCAAAGCAAAAGTCTAATAAGGATTCTAATGTACTTCTTACACACTCATGGTCAGAGTTAATTTCAGTTTATTGGGAATTACACATATGTTTTGCTTTATTTGTCATCGAAAATAAAAACAACCAAACTACTATACCTCATGAAGTTTAGGCCTTGTTACACAAATTCAAAGAAGTTTACCCAACATAACTACCATCACAGTTGCCGCCACTATGAGTAATACAACACCACATTGAGTTTTCTCCTAGCTCCACCATACCCAATCTTCCCCACTACAAAATGAGTCTGTTGACATCCACATATGTGTCATAAATCAAGATAAGCTCACAAATCGAATTCGACAGACTTCGGAGGTGAAAATGTGCAAATTGAAACTCAAAATGCTCTAGACATCCCTGAAAATGATTGAAATGACCTCCGATCGATGAACGGACTTTGTCGTCACATTCAGAACATCAAAATTTATCAGAATATAGATATTGAAAAATCTAATGATCAATCGATTAAGTGCTCAAGTTATCAATGTGTCAACACGCATATCGAAGTTGGGAAGCTATGACGAGAAAAAAATGACCTTCATTCATGAAATTAACTATGCCGTCAGCTTTGAAATGTCAAAATATATCAAATGATATTATCCGCACTCAATTCAGATGAGTCTGTGCAAATATCAAGTGATTTGAAGTGACAACATGCAAATTGAGGCTGAGACGCACTGGACGTCGTCAAAATTAACTAAAATGACCTCCGATCGATGAACATACTTCACCATCGCATTCAGAATATCGAAATTGGTCAGGATATAAATATTACATGACTTTATGAGCAACCGTCAAGTTAGTCATCAATGTCACACACATATCGAGGTCAATGGCCGTAAGTCGAATGACCTCTGTTTGTGAAATTGATCATGCTAGTGGCTTTAAAATATCAAAATATATCAAATAAGACTATTCGTACTCAATTCAGACTAGTATGCGTGAAAATCAAGCGAGCGGTATGCATTTGAAATTGAATCAATTTATCGACGAACTAAATGACCTCCGATCATGAAACGGACTACGCCATTGCGTTCAGAACAATGAAGTTACCCTAAATCGACATATATATTGACTATGTGTATTTACCGACATGAATCCAAATTTAAAAAATTTAAATTAATTTAAAATTAATTTAAAATTAAATGCTCACCCATTTTCCTCATATTTTAATTTTTCAAAAAAATGGTAAAACTAATAGCGAAAAAAACCACCACCCCATTATTCCCCCCTCGTTCCTTGCATCCGGTAATTCCCCTCAAATTCTCGGTTTCTTGCTCAGCGTCGCAAGTCAATTATCTAAAAAAAGAGCGTTGTCGATGCCCATAAAACCATCTTGATAATTCCATGCCCGACTTGCTCGCGGTCAGCCTTCCAGCGTTTCGTTCGCCATAACACTTGTTCTGCCAGATGTGCTGACCCATATTTTGAATCAGCGAGAAATGATATCATAATTTATCAATGACAGCCAAAATATAGCTCCTTGCCCTCAACCAGCGTTACGATCGACCATTGAAGCGTCGATCCGATCTTCTTCCATAATAAAACTAAATGCTTTCCACCTATTTAATTGCGAAACCCTCCTTTGATTATATTTAAGCATTTGGCTAAACATTGGTTCTGAAAATGTTTAAAAGTATTTCGAAAAAATTATTTGTCTTTCTTTTGAAAGTAAAAGCAGACTTCGGTGAGATACTAAAAAGCTTCAAAAGCACCTACTCAAATGGGTATCAAATTAAAATTAGCTCTGAAAAGCAAAATGCACTAAAAAGCTATCAAGCCAAATCTTAAGCAGCACTTTCGGTCCAAATCTGCTAAATCCACTCTCCTTTGAAAAGCCATTCAAGCGACCCTCGTGACCATTCCAGCCACTCATTCTTCTCTCCCCGTTAGCTCCATAGCCCTGCCATTCTTCTCTCCATTGGCGTCAACCATCACCTCCTTCCTCCACCCCACTATTTATTTTGCAATAGCGCAAAATCGGCCTTCATAATCCTTCATGAGCCATAACCATCAAATTTTGTTTTCCTTGCATCGGGAAGAACATCATGAGGGAAAATTCTTCCTTTGATTGGCGCCTCACTTTTAGCCATCTTCACCACCAATCGAGAAATAACATCGTCAAGCCATTTTCATTTTCTCTTTTATCTTCATTGTAGTCGAGAAGAATATTATTAGCGGTTCTTCTTTCAATTTTGGCGTCGCTCCCTCTTTAATATCCTTTTATCTCGTCGGAAGAAAAATCGTCCAAACAATTCTTCCTTCAATTTTTAACGTCTCATCCTTCGCTTTAGTAGTCCGCATCAAATCGAGGAAGAACATCGTCTAGCGAATTCTTCTTGATTTTGCATCGCGCCTCTTTTTAGTCGCCTCTTCTAAATCAGGAAGAACATCGTCGGCTTCTTCCGATTTTGTCACTCTCTACATTCTCAATCGCATACCTAGCCATTTCTTTTAGAGCATTCTGTATTTGAAATAATCAGATGTGAAATTTGTGAATGTGAATATATTATATATGTTTATGTTTCTTTGTAGGTTTGAAGACCTCGTTGTGCTCAGCAGGGCACGACGAGATGAAAAATAGGTTGTGGTGTCAAGACGCCGCTATGTCAGAGCGTCTGAGTAAGCGCCACTTGTTAGATGTCCTCCCCAGCGAAATCTTTGTAGAAATTTTTATAAATTCTAGACTTAAAAAAGGAGGGAATGAATATATATTACATTGTGTCATCTTTGTTTAAAGACCTGTCATTTGGCGTGCTCGGCGAGATGAAAATCGGTGATGTCATAAGACACCACTCATTCGTTCATGGCGTCTCAGTAAACCAAATCATGACCCATATATGGGAATGACGCCTGGAGGCTGCCAAAATTGTGTCAAATCTTTTGACTTAGAAAAAAGGGAGGTAAATATGACTTAAGAACATAAGATAGAAACCTAAGTTTTAAACTAAAATGGAAACAAGGAGCCTTTAAAGCAAATTTTGGAAAGAATAGAAATTCATTTAAAATCTAAGTGAAATTTGGGGGAGGCTAATATTAAACTCACAAACTTTGGGGAGGCTAATATTAAACTCACAAACTTTAGTTGTAATTCTTTATGGCTTAAATTAAGACAATAAAGTGAGTTCTCTTTTCTTGCAAATTTCTCAAAATTAAACAAGCTTTAATTAGAATTTATAGGGACTAATACTAAACTCATAACAAACTTACAATAAACTCAAAATCTAAGGATGAATCCAAATTGGGCTTAATAACTCTTATACGAATATGGAGATGATTACTATGCTAGCTAATAAGCATGAGTAGAGCTAAAGCAATAAAAAATGAAATCAATATAACTTATCAAAATTGATGTAAATTGAGCATAATAAAGTTGAGAAAATTACAAAAATTCAATAAGTAAATTAAGTGCAAGTAATGTGTTAAACTACAATCTAAATCAAATTATCTTCTTCGCCACCGGATCTGCAACTCTTTGTACAAGCAGATAGAAGGCGATACTAAATCAAAATTTACAAAAAATCATGGAGCTTCTTTCGATCAAAAATTAAGAAATTTCATTCTAATTATGATTTTCAAAAATTCATGATTTCATTAATTAGTTGAAATTAGTTAAGCTATAATATGCATGTTCAGGACATAGAGATTTCAAGTGCAAATTTTAATGTCTAAAAGGCTGAGCTAAAATTAAATAAAAATACAAAATCAATCTCATAATTTAAATATAAAATGACCTAAAATTACTATACACTTCATGGGCCCGAACTTCAGAATGCTTAAATTCAATGTCGAGAATCTTGCGTGGGTTTCTTCGGTTTAGTCTTAGATTTGGGTCTTAACAAAACCTAAAAATCTATTATAAAAGTTTCAATCTTTAAAAGTTTAAATTAAACTCCATCCATCCACCTTAGCTTTTAGCGAGGTGATAAATTAAAAACTTCAGCTCAAAGCAATTAAATCAAGTGTTATGCATGTTTCTCATAATCTCTTCTCGGTAAAGGCGTGGCCGTGTCTTATGCGTGAAACTGGCCAAAAACCAGATGAAGTAGTTACGAGAGTCCTCAATGGTTTGGCGGTCAGACTCATTATATTCGATGTTGTAGCCATTATGCTCCAATGGCTCACGCCTTTGAGTTGTGAATCATAGGGTATACTTGATAGGGAAAATAACCCTCACATTTAGGTAGACTTAAGTCATATCTTAGATAAACACACCCAGTCTATGAGGATCTTGAATGTAACCCATGTGTTGTGATGAGGATCACTTCGGTTAGGTCATTGTCTCTCGTAGGGACCATGTAGGGATGTGCAACCATGGGATCTAGATCGAACGCGTCATCATTCCCCAACCATCCGGTTTAAATTTAAATGATAAATTTCATAATCTAAATTTTGAAACTTTGTCTTTACTTACATTATGTATTTTGTGATCTAATACTTGTCGAAAGTTCTCTCTCACTTTGAGAGGGTAATTAACTATGGGGGCTTGCGCTTATAACACGGAACCCTCTAAAGTTCTCACCAAATGAGGGTGAAATCTGGGTAGTGTTATCTACTATCCACTTGAAATTACACCGACATTTAAAATACTCTTTTCATAAAGAGGTGGGTGAATTTTTTGAGCCCAATTTGGCGACTCCGCTGGGGAAGTGTTTCTCTTTCCATCTTTGGCTAGTCACATATGTGTTATAGTAGCAATAAATTTTTTTAAAAATTCAAAACAAAAATGATAATTTAAGTGTGTAATAAATTCAATATGAACCTCTATGTAGAATGAATCATTCCGTAGAATGTATCTTTATTACACCATTATTGTTACGTTGTACCTGCATCTTGAAAATATGGGGTGAAATAATAATTGCTAATTACTAATCCCCATCTTTCAGTTTTACCGAAATGGATCTACAAAGCACTCCTTTCACCGTTAATAGAAGTGGTGGTGCGACATCACTAGCGTCGTCATCAACATTGAGATGTCGGCTACCATTCAATTTGGTAGCTTAAATTTCTCTATCAAGCTCACAAGTACCCACCCATGGTACATTTTTCTGAGGCCATGCTGGAAGGCCTCAAGTTACTGAAACTCATACTAGTCATGTGTGCCAACCAGTTCAACAGCCAATTCTATCGAGTTCTCCCAATAGAGAACTTGTTTTCAAAGGCTAGGTCAATTTAAAGCCCGTGATGAAAAGAATCATTGGGGAAAAGCGTGTCTTTAATTCTCATGGGCTATTGCGCCGATTGAACCTTTTGTATCCAGAAAGCATGATCATGAAGCTTCCTCATTAGGAAGTAAATTAACTAGAAGACAGAGAAGAAGGAGAAATCAGCTAAGGCTCGAGATCCCCTTTGACCTAGTGAGCAAGCAATCTGCAGAGCGAGTATTCAACAACTTTGACAATCTAAAGTGGGTAAAGAGGAATAACTCTACTTGTGAAGTAAAGTAATATTTCTAAAAAAACCAATCACATCAAGCTCCACCACCACAGAGGAGACAACCTGAAAAACTATCTACTATGATACATAAAGTTCTCAAAGTAGCCAAAGACAGAGGCCTAATGAAAATAAGATTTTAGAGGCATGTGGTGATGGAAAATGTCGAAGCTCCACCAAGAAAGTTGCCATCTCGTAACGTGAGCGCTACACATGGTGAGCATCAGCGTGACACTTGGACCGTGTCCAAGAATCCGTGAAAGGTCAGATAAAGGGTAAGCAAATATGGAGGCCAAGGCCCCATAATGAAACTTTGAGTAATAGAAGGGTGTGACATATGATATATACTCAAAATGCCTCAAAATCAACTCATCAGTGGATACCCAAAGAAGGGATATCATGATGAAAGATATGATGGTCGACACCGGAGAATCCTAGGGATCCCATCGATCGATTCACCCACAAGAGAAGGTTGACGTTGATCGTGGTCCTTTAATAGAAGTGGTTGTTCCACATTGAACCGAGATCCACGAAACATCGATCATGTGTGCAGAAGAAAATAATGAGAAGATTATGGAAGTGGAAGTTGTCTATGGTAGATATAGATGAACTCCGCGACACCATCGGACACACAAAAGAATCTGAACGAATTTGATGCTTTATGAAGAGTCTTCAAGCAAATAGAGGATGGATCTTCAATCTTTGAAGATGAAGAAGAAGAAGACCAGAATGAGAAAGAGATCATGGGTGTCGAAGCTATCTATATGGTTGAACCAGGAAATGATCAGCCTGGTACACGCTTTTATAATCAGCGTCATGTATAATCCCCAATAACAACTCTGTCTTGCACAAGGAGAAGAGTCAAGTTCTTCCCAAAATGAGCAAGGGCATAACAACAACAAGAATAGAAGAAGAAAGATCTATACCATTGGCGCCTAGAGAGTAGAGAAATGCGATCAAATGGAAGTCAAAGAAGGAGATTGCCTGACTTGGTACCAAAATGAATGATATGATGGTACAAATGAACATCATGATGGAAGTTATTGTAGAAGAATATCATATCAAGTGCATTTTGTCTACGCTAATCCAACGGTATAATAATGCAACTTCTATACCAACTAATGTGGTACTCGCTCATTACATGCATGCTGAAGCGAGGATGAAGTTAACCACACCTCTCCATAAAATTCAAATATAGCACACGGAATTATAATCGGTTAGAAACAATAATCAATGAAAAGATAAAGCGTAGCCTTAGCCGAGTATGAAAAGTGGTGAGTAAGGGTCTTACCATGAATATGACCAAGTGTCAGAAAGGTTACTTTATTGCCAAAATTTAATACTTTCGGTGGGCTTGGTAATCCAAAGCAACATCGCCCAATTTAAGGTTACTTGTGTGGTAACATAGGAGGAAACGATGCACTATTTTTTTTATTGATTCATTGATAGACCTCGGCTTTGAATGGTATGCGAATTGTCAAATGATTGATTAAAATTTATTTGAATTGGAGACCATATTTGTGAAAAGGTTTGCACGAGAAAATCACAATCTGACCTTGCTTTGTTGAAAAGAAGGAAGAAGTCGAGTGATGAAATTCATAAGTCATTGGTGCTAAGTATGAAGTCTGAGCAATAATTGGAAAAAGAAGAACAAGCGATCTAATTGCTAATGGGCAATATGGATGATAAAATGACACCATTTTTATGCATAGCGTCGATTGTGACATTCCAGGACTTGCTCGATAGGGTGGCTAAATTTGAAAAGTTGAATCGCCCTAAGTCTGAAGTCTATGAAGATAAAGCAAAGAGAAATAAACCTTCAGACTCAAGAAGAAACGAAACTCACGTCGCTTCTTATAGCTCAAATGAAAAAAAGCAGGTGATATACAATGTGGATAAAGGAAAGCAGCCGATGTACAATGATGATAAGGATAAAAGCCTGTTTATTCTAATCCACCACCAAAATTGGTATTAGGAGGTAATGAAAAACCCCAGACTTTTCCAAGTGGTGGGGAGCATCCAAAACAAGCCACAAGAGATGATGAGCAAATGCGACAATCTCTCAAGGAAAAGATGAATAAAGAATATTCCTTTAGAAGGGACAATGTGGCTGAATTATTTTGACAAGCAGTCAAAGCGGTCTATAGTTACTAGAAATTAAAAGGCCTGAAGAAGTTGATCAAGTCAATAATCCAAATTACTGTCCCTATCATCGAATGATCAGTCACTCTATCGAAGATTGTTATGTCTTCAAAGATTGGCTAGAAAGGAAGTATCGGCGAGGTGAATTTACACTATCAGATGTTATAGTCAACCCAAAAGAGAGTCTACTAGGATGATTTCCTCTTCGTATCATCCAACAAAGACAAAAGGAGGAGAAATCAGTTGGTGAATGAAAAATAATAGTCTCCAAAAGATGAAAATCTTGAAGCAACTAAAGCGTCCCTAGTGTTAAGTGGAAATCACCACTTGAACTTATATTGGACTTAAGAGATGCTAAACCAAGTATTTGGGCTTCTTGCATTGATAAGGCTACTTCATCACGACATGAAAGCAGTCTACTAAACGCAAGCCTCATAAATCAAAGAAGCTGGCCAGGAAAAAGAAGATCAAGAAGAAGACTACAACTCAAAAGATCATTAACAATCTAGAGGAGTGACGTCAGCCGGCAAGACAGTCATTTAGGCTTGCGAACTTCATGCCTAAACTTCGCATTGCTGAGTCAGATGAAGAAGAAAATGGTGAATCTAGTCAAGTAGAGACATGTCGAATCATCTGTGATGTCATATTCTTCAACATCATTACTCAAATGATGACAATTCAGACAAACTCGACCAACCCATCAAAATTTTATCGAAAGCAAGAAGAGCGAGGAGCTAATGTCAGAATTTTTGTTTAATGACTCAACAAGACAATAAGTTAGATGAAGATTTATGTTTTCGACGGAGAAGAAATTGACTCATTGATATCATCATGTATGAAACATATGACGTTGAAAAATGAGTCTAACCCTTTTGACCAATCTTACAGAATAAGAAGAGAACTTGAAAAAATTACCTCTTCAGAAAAATCTAAGCGAGACAATGTTATTCAAGTTCAGTTAAGAAGTGATAAAGTCTTACCATCTTCATTAAAGAAGGAAAACACAAATAATGATAAATGCAAACAAATTAAAGTCAACGAAGATATTATTCCAAAATCTAGAAAAGCCTAAATCAAGAAAAATAGATTATAATATTCTATCACATCTAGAAAGATCCTGCATGGAGTGTATGAGGCTCTCTTGATGTCAAAAGACCTCAGAAACTTTGATACTCAAAGATCCAGAGAGTTATGAAGCTTACTTTGTTGAGAAATGCATGACCAAAGCATTGCAAACTCAAGATCTCCAGTAATCACATTTTGAGAAGATCTTATGTTGGGAAGAATCCCTCTCTATATGTACTTGAGAGTGTGATGACATCTCGATCGACCAAATATTGATTGATCTGTTCTTCTATCAATCTTAGTCTAAAGGTATTAAGAGGATTATCACTTGATATCCAACATCTTGGAGAGATAAATTGATGGTTCATGATTCAATGAAAAGACTCGGGTTCTTTTATTCTCTCAAATTCAAGATTTATATACTGAAGCCAAGTTTCATGTAATCGATCTTGATACATCATTTAGAGCTCTCTTGGGCGTATGGTTGCATGAGTATGGCATGGTCCCATCAACTATGCATCAATGTATGAAGTATCGAAAGATGGAAGAATTGAATTCTCGGTAACCTACAACCATTCTTCGTTAATGAAACAAAATTCTATGAGGATGCAAAGTACTTCTTCCTCAAAGAGCCCAAGCCAACAAAGCCTCTTAAAGCGGTAGCATCCACTTCAGGAACTAAAGAACAATTTCATAAAATGAAAGAGCAGAAGCAAGGAGGAAGAAAGAAGGTAATGTCGACTCTCCCTAAAGCACTTGATTCTGCACATAAGTCAAGAAAATCAGTTCCTCATTTGGGAAGTGACACAGAAGAAGAAGAAGATATTCACAACTAAGGGAACTTATAAGCTTTCAAGAAAAGCAGTATGAAATAAGTGATTACGATTGGACTATGATTTTGAATCTACTTATGGAAATAGAGTTGAGATGGTACATCAAGGAGGATAGCTCACTTGGCAGTCGGATGACTCACTCAAAATTATACCCATCCCTCAATAGTGCTTCAAAGAAATCACTCCACTAGAGGTTCATAATATTGAAGAATTGATAACATTCTATGTGCCGCTGTTGAGTGAGAGTGGCGAAACAGGAACTCTATTTTACAAATCTGAAGAGTCTCAACCTCAAGATTTCGAACAGCTTGCTCAATATGAAAATTTCAATGAGATGGTGCCAACAAGAATACCAATATACTATCTACAGAAGTTGTAAAGAATGATGCATAAGCTTGGAATTTATATGAGAACTACTAAACATAGAACTCAAGTCTTTAACAAGATGTGGAGCCAAAGAAGTCCTCAAGCATCATGTGAAGAAGTAAGTTTATCACTAAAGGTCTTGGGTTCATCATAAATCTCATCATATAAGTGTTATAATATAATAGAAGGCGATATAGAGAGTCTTAGTGATGAAGAAGATGATTCCCATGAAATTCTTCTCAAAAATGATGAAGAAGTGGAAGCTAAGCTTGCACCTTAAGAACTTGAAGATGGTGGACAAATAGCTACTATGGATGAACTTAAAGAAGTCAACCTAGGGAGAGATGATCCAGTCAACTTTCGTCGGCCCTTATGATGAAAGTTGAAGAGTTAAAAATGCTACTTTGTGAATTCAGAGATTATTTTGCTTGGATATATTCTGAAATGTCAGGCTTATCCTCTGATATATCAGTTCATAAACTAGCTATCAAACGGATGCACGCATTAAGCAAGCTCTAGGGAATGAGATTGGAGATTGAAGAAGGTAATTGCGAGCTAAAGCTAAGAGGCTTCATCGAGAGGAGAAGTATGCTGATTGGATAGCCAACATTGTCCTATTTAGAAAGAAGAAACGTCAAATCCATCTATTGACGGGACCTAAATAAGGCGTGCCCAAAAGATGACTTTTCTTCCAATATCGAACTATTGGTGGACACACTTCCAACTATGACATGTTCTCATTTATGAATGGATCGTGGGATACAACCAAATCAAAATGCACACGAAGATGAAAAAACATACATCATTCGAGAACACTATTGGCATATTGCTAGTCATGCCCTTTGGCTTGAAAATCTTTGAGTACATACCAGGCCATTATGAGTTGATTCATCAGGTGGAATGTTATGTCGACGTTTGGTGGTGAAGCTTAAACCATGAAAATCACTTTGAAGACTTGAGAATTGTATTGGAGAATCAAAATATGATCTCAAGATGAATCCTCTAAAATGTGCATTTGGGGTATCCTCTAGAAAATTCTTGATATACATTGTACGTCGCAGAGGAATTGAAATTGATCCTACTAAAATCAAGGCATGGAGATGCCTCCAAGAGTTTGCATCGACTCATTCTTTACAAGGATAACATTCATCCATCGATTTATATCAAACTTATCGATGTCACCATTTGCAAGGTTAATGAAGAAGGATGCTCCATTCAAATGGGACAAGAGTGCGAAGCCTTCAATAGCATTAAAAGCTACTTGTTAAATCCACCAATCCGCCTATTCACAGGAAGCCTCTCATTCTATACACATTAGAAGAGTCCTTGGAGCATTATTGGCACAACATAATGAAGAAAGAGAATGCTCTTTATTATATCGGTCGGATTGGATGAAATGAGATACTCTCGATAAAGAAGCATTGTTTGGCATTGATCTTTGCGGTCAAAAGCTTCTTATATGTTATCTCACAAGATTACCCTCATCGGATCGATCCGAAGTACTTGATGACAAGACCATTGGTCGTGGCAAGATGGGAAATATTGCTTTTAATTTGATATCACATACGTTCCGCAGAAAGCAGTGAAGGGACAAGTCTTAGTAGTTTTTTTACGCACATCCATCCTGCGGACTCTTCTCTTAATGATGAAAGCAAATTATGCTCATTCATGAAAGAGAAAAATCACAAATTTGAAAATGTACTTTGATGGAGCCTCATCGATCAAACAAGTCAATATCTAAATTTTCAAGAGAAGAGCGAATCGTCATCTTCATAACAGAAGGAGGATAATGAGATGATCATATGGATTGATTGAGCCAAGAACTAATAATGAAGGCGAATATGAAGCATTAGTGCGGTCTTGAAGAAGCTATTTTCATTAGGCATTCAAAACTTGCATATTTTTGGTGATTCTCTTATTATAAATCAAGTACTTGACATATAGAATTAACAAGCTTGAGTTAGCTTTTATCACAAGAGTTCTTCTTAAGCTTATGAAGCGGATACCAAATATCACACTTCTTGAGTCTCTCGATAGAGAATAGTAACAAAGTCAAGCTTAGCAAAAAATTTAAAAAAATGAAGTATGAATGGTGATTATGTCATGATCGGCATATTTATCGAATGAGTTCTAGAGCCGAAAAGTATCAATCCCGGAGTAGGGGTTACCAAATTGACATACAGGATGCCACTCGGTTGCTCCTCATACTCCAAAATCAACAAGAAGTTGTAGAAGAAAGAATGACATTGCCTCAGAAAAGCAGTGTGAAGCATTTGTTGTAGAAGAGTCACATGATTGGAGGTAACTCTTCATTGACTATTTTAAAGAAGGTAAATTACCAGTAATAAATCACTGGCAGCTCAAATCAAAAAGAGAATGATACGCTATGCTTTTATCAACAACACTCTATATCGTAGATCCTTTGAACAAATATTTCTGCTGCCAGATAAGATGAAATAGCGATGGTTGAAGTTCATGAAGGACTTTGTGGTGCACATTGGTCCCAAGATGGCGGTAAAGATCAAAAGGATGGGTTATTATTGGCCATCTATGGTGAAGATTGTATTAATCATGCTAAGAAGTGTCATGAGTGTCAAGTACATGGGAATCTCATCCATCAACCTCCAAATCCATTACACAATAGCATCACGGCCATTCAAATGTTGGGGTACATGTAATTGGACCATCCATCGTGTTGGACATCGCTTCATCCTAGCAGCGACTAACTATTTCTCTAAGTGGGCTAGCTACTCATTTAAAGAAGTTCTTGGGAGTGATCAACTTCTTCACGCATAATGTAATTATAGATTTGGAGTGCATTGAATAATTTTGATAATACGACTTTCAAAAGTGCAAAGATTTATAGATTGTCGATCGACACAAAATTGATTGGTGATACTCTTCAATATATAATCCAAGAGCAAATGGTTTGTAGAGGCTTCAACAAGACATTAGTCAAAGCTGCTCGAAGATTCTCACTAAAATAAAGAGAATGACATACCAAGCTAGTAGAGGCTCTATGGGCATATCAGATCCTTAAAGCCACTCCTATTCATTGGTATTTGGGCGGTTCTTCTTTCAGTTGAGTTGCCTTCACTTGAGTAGCCATCCAATCAATCTAGCGAAGATCAAAATGCTTATCGAGAATGGAGGAACACTTGATGAAGTTAGATTACATCAAAATCTAGAAGTCTATCGAGCAAAGATGTCAGGCTTTTGACCATACGATGCGACCCGAACATTCCAAGAAGGAGAATTGGTTGGTGTTTGAAGACTAATTATTCAATCAAAATTTGGTGATAAATTTGAGCCTAGCGGGAAGACCCTTTTATCATTGAAAAAAATATAAGGAGGATACCAACTCATTGACTTAAAGGGTGAAAGACCAATCGCAATTAATGGTCGATACTTGAAAAAGTACTATACTTGACACCACATTCTCGTACAATAGAAATCCCCACGAGGAGGTATTTTTTTTAGTATATCTATTTAGGTTGACATCGCTTCATGCTGTGTGCCGAGATCCTTAAATAAATACACTCTAGATGGAAAAACTTTTTGGTGAAAATTCCCCGGTAGTTTTAGATTTTTATATACAGATGAAATCAATGTTGTATGTTAAAATCTCCTTTAGAGTACATCAATTCAAATATAGATGTATTTATATATTTTCATCTTAAAAATTCTCTAAATATACTTTAGAATTTCCCGCAAGGCAGGGGCATTTTTTAGTTTATATTAAGTATTTGAGTTGACATCGTAAGATGAGATCCTCAAATATATTGATTGGTTGACATCGAGCGTTACGCCAAAATTCTTGAATATATTTATAATTATCATTATTAAGTTGTAGAGTCTTGTAGGAATAAAAAGAATCTATTTCTACGCATGAAAAGACAATTTGAATGTCAAGAAATTTATCTCCCAGATTTGCCAAATTCTGGAGATCAAGTTAGAAGAACTCTTGATTTTGGAAGCTTCAATCAATTAAGTTGGAGAAACATCAACCTCTACATCCTAAAGTCTAGGACACGGATGGGTTCTAAAGGTCGAACTCAACAAGCCCATAAATGGCGAGTTATTGATGCTCTCCTCAACAAGCCGAAAAGGCGTGAAAGAGTTCGTCGATGATGACAAAACCATATAGCTTAAGTCAAAACTTGAGTATGTTCTAAAGGTCGAACTCAACAAGCCCAAATATGGTGAGTTCTCCTCACTCAACAAGCGAAGAAAAGGCACTGAAAGAGCTCTGCTTAAGTTCAATGATGATAGTATTCAATCTCAAACCGATCCAACTTAGTGATTACAAGCAGCGGATCAA
The DNA here is from genome assembly GCA_021442155.1 of Cymbidium sinense. NCBI lineage: Eukaryota > Viridiplantae > Streptophyta > Magnoliopsida > Asparagales > Orchidaceae > Cymbidium > Cymbidium sinense. The sequence goes on along the minus strand of CM038224.1, from coordinate 14,049,377 downwards.
GAGATCTTTTACTTGATCGATGGATCAAGCAATATGAGGAAATGCTCAATTCGGTGGCTACCAAATCTCATATATTACACGCAGGTGATATTTCAATATTCTCAAATGATCGATCAAGCTCAAAGCACGAGATTCTCTCCTCTTCAAGCGAGTAAAGCAAGGCGATGAAGCAATTCCAGTTTACTCCAGATGGCTAAAAAAATTTTGTGTTATTGTATTTTAAAGCATTCTTTGACTAATAACTCAACATTGACCTATAAGGCGGATGGTAGTCATGTATGTATCTTCAATCCAATCAAAGCGTAGCGAGGTTCATGGTGCATACACTTCACAAGTCAATAGGGACAAATCAGTCATCCTTCATCAAGTCCGCTCAAAGCTAGGATAGAAGGAATTTCAAATCGACCAAGCATGGATTCCCTAATCTTTCATCAAAATAGGTCAATTCCTCCATCAAACCCAACCAAGCAAGAAGCTAGGTTGAGGCTCAAATCTGCAATGACAAAGAAATAGATCTTTGAAAGCCATTGAAGCGAATAGTATATGGTGTGAACTTTTATCGACAAGTCGATTGAAAAATCGTCAAGCGTCATTTAGCATGTCGAATAAGGCAACATCTTACAAATCTGTCAGCTTAATAGCTACAAGAGAAAATGATCCAAGTTATGTGCCAAATGGTAATAGTTTTTACAAAGCGTGACTCATGCAATCACATTGTTGACACACATATATGTCATAAATCAAAATAAGCCAAATCGAATTGATGACTTGGATGTGACAATGCAAATTAAACTCAAATGCACATCCGAAAATAATTGAAATAACCTCCGATTAACGGACTTCTTGTTGTTCAAACATCAAAATTGATCAGAATTATTGTAAATTAATGATCTCGATTAAGCCAGCTATCGATATGTGGACGCATATATGAGTTAGGAGCTGATGATGACCAAATGACCTTCGTTCATGAAATTGATTATGTCGTTAACTTTGAAACATCGAAATATATCAAATGAGACTATCATTTCGATTCGGATGCATGCAAATATCGGTGATTTGAAGTGACGGCTGCAAAATGAAATACCTGGGCGTCGTCGAAATCAACTCAAGTGACCTCCGATCAATGAACGGACTTCGACATCGCGTTCAGAACATTGAAACTGGTCAAGATATAAATATTGCATGACTTGATGAGCAACCAAGTCGAGCTCAGTAATGCACGCATATCGAGGTCGAGGCCGAAGCGTAAGTCAAATGACTCGTTCATGAAATTGATTGGCTTCAAAATGTCAAAATCTATCAAATAAGATTGTTCGCACTCAATTCGGATGAGTCTTCATAAAAATCGAGCGAGCAAAAGCGGCGACGCACATTTTGAGCTGAAATTGATTCAATTTGGCGCCGACTCAAATCAAATGGCCTCCGATCGCGAAATGGACTATGCCATTCATTCAGAATAATAAAATTATCCTAAATATATATATATATATATATATATATATATATATATATATATATATATATATATATATATATATATATATATATATATATATATATTATTAATATTAATTTAAAAATTCTAAATTACTTCCATGCTCACCCATTTTCCTCCTATTTTTAATTTTCTCGAAAAAAAAAACTGCCCCCATGCGTGACTCGCTCCATGCGTGAATCACATTTGTTGGGGGGCATTTGTTGACATCAACATATGTGTCATAAATCAAAATAAGCCCACAAATCGAATTCGTCGGACTTCGGATGTGACAATGTGCAAATTAAAACTCAAAATGCACTGGACATCCTTGAAAATAATTGAAATGACCTCCGATTGACGAACGGACTTCGTTGTCACGTTCAGAACATCAAAATTGATCAGAATGCAGATATTGTAAATTCTAATGATCAATCGATTAAGCGCTCAAGCTATCAATATGTCGACACGTATATCGAAGTTAGGAAGCTGTGATGATGACCAAATGACCTTCGTTCATGAAATTGATTATGTAACTTTAACATATATCCTATTCAATTGGACGAGTACATGCAAATATCAGTGATTTTGAAGTAACGACAAAATGCCGCAGGGCGTCGTCGAAATCAACTCAGTGACCTCCGATCAATGAACGGACTTGACATCGTTCGTACATTGAACTGGTCAAGATATAAATATTGCGTGACTTGATGAGCAGCCATCAAACTCAAGTCGTTAACACGCATTCACTCGAGGTCGGAGGTGCAGCGTAAGTCAAAATGATCATAAATTGACCAAATGCTTCAAAATGTCAAAATCTATCAAATAAGATTGTTACTCAATTGGATGAGTCTTAAAATCGAGCAAAAGCGGCCGCATTTGGTTTGATTGATTGATTTTACAAATCAAATCAGATCGCGAAATGGGTATCTTGATACATTCGAGAATAATGAAATTATCTTCAAATCATATATATATATATATATATATATATATATATATATATATATATATATATATATATATATATATTGACTATTAATATTAATTTAAAATTCTAAATTACTTCCATGCTCACCCATTTTCCTCCTATTTTTAATTTTATCGAAAAAAAACACCCACCCCTTATTCCCTCGTCATTCCTTGCATCCCAGGTAACTCCTTCCCCTCATTCCTCCCCTCTCAGTTTCTTCCGCCTCCGCATCCCGCCGGAAGTCCGTTCTGCGTAAAACTGCGCAAACCCGCGTTGTCGCCGACAGTACCGCTGCTGACCCTTCCAGCCATGCGTTCCTTCCGACCTGGAACTGTTCTCCGGCCCGTCCCGTGTACGACCCACCTTTGGTCACCACCCGCCGACCCGCTTCCGTTCAGCCCGCTCTGCTGAGTCCTGTCGCACCGGCCCGACCCACCGGCACTATCTGCGCGAAGCCGCTCCAACCCGCCGGCCGAATAGTGCAACCTGCTCCTGCCCAACCCACTCCGACCCGCACGTCCCGCCGAGCCCGCAGGTCCAGTCTTCTGCTTCCCTCAATGTGCAAAATTATGTTGTCAGCCTGCCTTTCCGTCGCTCATCCATTTAAACCGCATCACTCCCTTGTTCCCAGAAAGCCGCTGTCGCGCCTGACCAGCGTAGCCTTTCCAGCCCCATACCGCAAGCCTAACCCGCGTGACCGGCCCGCCATCCTTCTTCTCTCGAGCCCACAACCTGTCAGCCAACAAACCTTCTTCATACAGCCCACCAGCCCGCTATTCCATTCTTCAATCAATATAAAACCAGGCATGTTCTGATCCTTCATGAGTTAACCATCAATTTAGTTGTTTTCATTAGATCAAAGAACGTGGAATTCTTCTTTCGATTTTGGCGTGCCTCGCTTTAGTCATCTTTTTTCTGCGGAAATCGGGAATAAGTCGCAATTCATCCTTCGATTTTTTCGATTCACTTTTGTTGTCCCTTTTTTTCGCCGTCGGAATTCTTCTTCAATTTACATACCCCGCTTTAGCCGTCCATTTTTATTGTATAAATCGAAGAACATCGTTAGTCAATTCTTCTTTTGATTTTTTTCTTGCTTTAGCCATCCGTTTTGCATCACAAATGGGGAAGAAATATTGTGATGAATTCTTCGATTTTCACACACTCACAGTTTCCATGCGAAATGGGAAGAACATCGTCGGCATGAATTCTTCAATTTTAAGTGTCCTTTACTACATTCTGATGAACGTTTCTTTAGCCACTAGCGTAAAAAATCGTTAAACATGTTTGAATGTGAATATATATATATATATATATATATGTGTGTGTGTGTGTGTGTGTGTGTGTGTGTGTGTGTGTGTATATGCTTGTGTTTCTTGTAGGTTTGAAGGCGTCGTTGTGCTCGGAGCGACGAGATGAAAAAAAGGTTGTCACAAGACACGCTCTACTCGGCCAGGCGTGCAAGTAAGCACACTTGTTATATCACTCCCCCTAAATCTTCGAAATTTTATCTAAATTTTAGACTTAGGGGAGAATGAATATATATTGCATTGTATGTCTCTTCGGGTTTAAAGACCATCGTGCTCGAGAGTGAGATGAAAATATGGTGTCACAGACCTGCTATTTCACAGGCTGAATAGGCCAAAACACCGATCACGACCCTATGGAATGGCCGAGAGGCTCAGAAATTGTGTCAAATCTTTTGACTTAGAAAAATGAGAGGTAAAATGAAGACTTAAGAGCTAAGTGAAACCTGTAGTTTTAAAGCGACAAATAAGAAAAAATGAAGGTGGGAGCCTTTAAAACAAATTTTGGAAAGAATAGAACATTTATTTAAAATCTAAGTGAAATTTGGGGGAGGTTAATATTAAACTCACAAACTTTGGGGATGCTAATATTAAACTCACAAACTTTAGTTGTAATTCTCTACGGCTTAAATTAAGGTGATAAAATGAGTTCTCTTTTCTTGCAAATTTCTCAAAATTAAATAAGCTTTAATTGGAATTTAGGGGGACTAATACTAAACTCATAACAAACTTGCAGTAAACTCAAAATATAAGGATAAATCCAAATTAGGTTTAATAACTCTTATATGAATATGGAGATGATTATTATGCTAGATAATAAACATGAGTAGATCTAAAACAATAAATAATGAAATTAGCATAACTTATCAAAATTGATGTAAATTGAGCATAATCAAGTTGGGAAAATTACAAAAACTCAATAAGTAAATTAAGTGCAAGTAATGTGTTAAACTACAATCTAAATCAAAATGCCTTCTTCACTACCGGATCTGCAACTCTTTGTACAAGCAGACAGAAGAGATACTAAGAAATCATGGAGCTTCCTTCGATCAAAAACTAAGAAATTTCATTCTAATTATGATTTTCAAAAATCAATAATTTCATTAATTAGAAGAAATTAGTTAAGCTATAAATACCTTTATGTGCTCGGACATAGAGATTTTAAGTGTAAATTTTAATGTCTGAAAAGGCTGTCCAAGCTAAATTAGAATTAAATGAAAATACAAAATCAATCTCATAATTTAAACATAAAATGACCTAAAATTACTATATATACCCACATTGGCTGACACTACAGAATCTTAAATTCAAATTATGAGGATCTTCGGGTTGCTTCCGGTTTAGTCTTGGGGTGGGGCTGGGTAACAAAACCTAAAAATATATTATAAAAGTTTCAATCTTTAAAAGCTTAAATTAAACTCCATCTATCCACCTCCGTAACAGTTTATCGGGGGTGACAAATTAAGAAAACTTCAGCTCACAAAGGAGCTAATGTCAAATCAAGTATTCTACTATGTTCACTCTCAATCTCTCTGAAAGGACGGGCTGTCCTCCTGATCAATATTTGGCCAAGAGCTCTGGATGAAGCGACATGAAAGTTCTCGACGGGTGATTTGGCCACTCCATTATATTACGATCACGAGTAGCTGTATGCTCCCCAATGGCTCGCCTTTGAGTTGTGAATCATGGGTATACTTGATAGGGTAAACACTGTCACTAAGATAGACTTAAGTCTTTCTTGACAAACACCACCCGTCAAGGATCTCTTGACGACGTAACCCATGTTGTTGATGAGGATCCTTCGTCGTTTCGATTCCTCCTCACTAAGTAGATTAGACCAATACGGATGACTAACCATGGGATATAACGACATCATCATTCCCCAACCATCGGTTTAAGTCGAAATGATAAATTTCATAATCTAAATTTTGAAACTCTACATATCGCTATATGCTACGATTTTTTGCATCTAACGACTAGCCTTAATCGAAAGTTCTCTCTTACTTGAGATAATTAACTATAAGCTTAGAAAACCTGAACTGATCTAAAGTTCTCACCAAATGAGAACAAAATCTCTGGGTATTGTCTTATTTACTATCTCATCTGTCTTTTGAAAATTTCACTGACATTTAAAATACTCTTTTCATGAAAGAGGTCGGTGGTGAATTTTCAGAACCCACAGAGTCCAACTGAACACAAGATTCTACAAGAATTAGTATAGGAGTTACTGTTAAAAGGACTGATCCAACCAAGTTTAAGCCCATGTGTCGTCCCTACATTATTAGTCCCAAAAAGGATGGATCATGGCATATGTATATGGACAACCGCTCTATTAATAAAATTACATTGAAATACAAATTTCCCATATCTCATGTGGATAAACTTCTGGATCATCTTGTTGGTGCCACCATTTTCACAAAGCTTGATTTACGGAGTGGATACCATCAAATACGCCTACGCCCTAAGGATGAATGGAAAATAACATTCAAAACTCGTGATGGATTGTATGAGTGGAAGGTAATGCCATTTGGGCTATGCAATGCACCAAGCACCTTTATGTGCTTGATGAATGAAGTCTTGAAACATTTTGTCAATAAATTTTGTGTAGTTTACTTTGACGATATTTTAATATATAGCAGTAATCTACATGATCATTTATAACACTTAGAACAAATTCTTTCAGTTTTACAGCACAATCAGTTATACATCAACTTACCAAAATGTGAGTTCGCAACCTCTAGAGTTCTCTTCCATGGATTTGTCCTTACTGCAGAAGGAGTGGCAGTCGACCCTGCTAACGTCGAAGCTATTAGAACATGGCCAGTTCCAACATCTATATCAGAAGTTAGAAGTTTCCATGGCCTTGCAAATTTCTATTGGAAGTTCATTCGCAATTTCGGTACAATAATGACTCCAATTACAGATTGCTTGAAGGGACAAAAATTCAACTGGGGAAGATCGCAACAACAAAGCTTCGAATACATCAAGCACCTTATTAGCTCGACACCTATTCTAGCATTACTGAACTATGATAAGCCCTTTTTAGTGGAGACAGATGCCTCCACTATAAGTATTGGACTGTATTATCTCAAGAAGGAAAACCAATTGCATTTTTTAGTGAAAAACTAAGTGAACATTGCTAGAAATGGACAGTTTATGAACAAGAGCTTTACGCCATGATTAGAGCCTTGCAACAATGGGAACACTATTTACTTCATCAAGAATTTGTGCTACAAAGTGATCACAAAGCCTTACAATTTTTAAATTCTAAAAAAAAAAACTAAACAAAATGCATGCTCAATGGGTACTTTACCTTCAACGGTCCACATCTGTATTTCAACATAAATCAGGAAAACTGAACAAAGTCGCTGATGCTCTTAGCCGCCGATCCAATCTACTAGCTGCACTACAAACAAAAAATTCTCTTTAGAATTCCGAAAAGCTTTATACAAAGATGATCCCGACTTCACTATCATATGACATAAATGCTTAAACAGGGAACCTGTTACAGGCTTTAGCATTCGTCATGGGTTTTTATTTAAAGGAAATCAACTTTGTGTTCCACAAACTTCTGCTCGTGAACAATTACTAAAGGATATTCATGCAAGAGGTCTAGCAGCCCATCTCGGCCAAGATAAAACTTATGAACAAATGCATGCCCATTTTTTTTTGGCCCCGTCTTCGACGGGATGTCAATCGATTTGTGGAACGTTGCCCCCATTTGCCAAGGCTATAAGGGTACTGCTCAAAATACTGGATTATATTTACCTCTCCCCATTCCAGATTCTATATGGAAAGACATTACCATTCATTTCATTTTGGGTTCACCAAAAACCAAACGAGGTTTAAATTCTATTATGGTAGTCCTTGATCGATTCTCCAAAATGTCACATTTCTTAGCTTGCAAATGAACATTTGATGCTAGTAATGTGGCACGCCTATTCTGATATGAAAATTTATCTCCAGAATAGCCTCCTTTCTCGTCTCGCCTTCTTCTTCCCAAGAATTTCCACTTGGATCCTCACCGGAAGGTCTCTCCTCCGGAAATCAAGCATCTTCCTCGGCTTCCTCTTCCCCTGTTTCTTCGAGCAAGTCGACTCGAACGGCCGATCAAACAACAAATGAAACGAAGAATAAGGTTAGGTAATTCAAAACTCGATCCAACGATCAAGATCACCGGCTTTCAATCCACGGATCGATTTAATCCAGATCGACCGCATAAACAACGCGTGTAATCCACTCAGCCATTAAAGCATCAAGAACCATCTGATCAAGAAACCGATCCAAGGGCAGCAGATAACGCAAGACAATCTGACGGCTCAAGCAAGAAGCAAAGAAGGACTCGATCCGAGTGATCCCATCCAACGAGATAAAAAGACGCGAGATCCTACGGACGTAAGGCACCAAAAAAACTCGAGCCTTTCTAGACTCAAATTAGATCAACTCGGTTTAACTCAAGAACCGACTCAAGTCCAAAAAAAGTCCAATTCCGTGAATTAAGCAAATGTAAACGTAATTAACTCGCAGACAAATTACGGATTAAAGCTTATTTTAGAAAATAGTTCCTTATCATTGGTGCTCTCGTTGATTCCCAAAACTCACATCTACATCCTCAATCAGAAAACATGGCAGAAAGCACAAGGTACACATCCAAAACCCTAGATGAATGTGTTACAGTTGAACAACAATGAAGAAATGACCTCAATCACTATGGCATTGAATGAAATAGCAAAGAGATTGACATCAATAGAAATGTAATAGAAAACAACCTCAAAGCCGTATGTGATGCATCCTCGATGAATCCTATTCTCCAAACATACCACATACACACACACACCCATATCAATGCCTCTTAAAATAGATATGCCTGTGATTTAAGGGAGAAGACCCTAGAGGATGGCTCTGAAAGAAAGCTTTTTCAAGATATAACTCCTCGATGATCGAAATTTTAATAGCCTCAATATACATGGATGGACCTCGCTGGTATCAATGGATGCAAGTAAATAAACAATTGCATTCTTGGCCACAATTTAAAGAACAAGTTATTCGTGAGATTTGGCCTATCTTTATTCGAGATTTAAGAGGTGAATCAAACTCACATTACACCCAAATGCATAATATGCAATCAATCACATGATGTAACAATGCCAAGAAACTACAAGATCAGCCAACCTCCAACAGTAAAACAACAACAGCAACAGCCCATACTGCCTCCTCCCACAAACACCAATCAACAAAGCAACAATCAAAGTAAACAACCTTCAGCAATTCAGAGGCTCACTCCAACACAAATGGAAGAAAGAAGAAAGAAAGGATTGTGTTTCAACTGTGAGGAGAAGGACCATAAAGAGTATATATAAGTCCAAGTTATTGCATTAGTATTGCCAATGATGACCAAAGAACATCAACTACCACATGATAATCAGCCCGACAGCCAATGGGTGCAAGAAGAAACAGTAGCAACAAGCTTCAAATATCAGCCATTCAATCCAGGTTAGGACAGGACAGATAATTATCTAAGTATAGAATAGTCTAAATAGTTATCAATAAGTCTGACCATAGAATTAGCCTAGATATATAAGTCAGATATAGCCAATTCCATAAAGCTAAACCAGCAGTGGACTCAGAACAGATACATTCTCTCCAACTAGATCCAATACATAAATTAAAGCCTTATTTCAGAAAAGAGGCACAGCAAGTTACCCAATTTCATATAATTGGTCACAAAGAATTCTACAGTACAATAACCCATCGCCACAAAGACAAGGGTAATACAAGTGGTAGAAACGTAATTAAAACTAAGGAATGAAGTCATTAAAGTAGAGAACGTAAATACGGGAGATCAACACATTACATCAAAGAAGTATTAATCCAAAGGGGAAAGACTATTAGAAAGATATATCTTGGGTGAGAGAAAGAAATACAGAAAATTTTTCGATTTTGACCTTGGGGACAAGGTCAAGTGGGAGTAATGATATGAAAATTTATCTCCGAATAGCCTCCTTTCTCGTCTCGCCTTCTTCCCCTAAGAATTTCCAGTGGATCCTCACTGAAGGTCTCCTCCCGAAATCACCGATCTTCCTCGCTTCCCTCTCTTCCCTGTTTTCTCTTAGCAAGTCGACGGCTCAATCCGACCAAAACAAATGAAACGAAAGAATAAGGTTAGGTAATTCAAAACTCGATCCAACGATCAAGATCAGCCGCGCGTTTTCAATCCACGGATCAGATTTAATCCAGAGATCAGACCGCACAGAAACAACGCGTGTAATCCACTCAGCCATTAAAGCATCAAGAACCATCTGATCAAGAAACCGATCCAAGGGCAGCAGATAACGCAAGACAATCTGACGGCTCAAGCAAGAAGCAAAGAAGGACTCGATCCGAGTGATCCCATCCAACGACAGAGATAAAAAGACGCGAGATCCTACGGACCAGAAGGCACCCGCAAAACTCAGTAGCCTTTCTAGACTCAGCCGGGTTAGATCAACTCGGTTTAACTCGAACCGACTCAAGTCCGTAAAAGTCCAATTCCAGGAATTAAGCCTAAACAGAACCAGAATTAACTCAAGCAGAGACAAATTACAGTGATTAAAGCTTATTTCAGAAAATAGTTCCTTATCATATTCTTTAGGGAAATTGTCTAACCACATGGTTTACCTCGAAGTATTACCTCAGATAGAGATACAAAATTCATTACTTGCTTTTATTGTGAATTGTGGAAACGCTTACACACTGATCTCTGGCTCAGCTCAGCTAACCATCCACAAATGGTTGACCAAACTGAAGCGGTAAACCGAACTTTGGGCAGTATGTTACGCTGTCTCTTAACTGATCAACCGAGACAATTGGATGAAATGCTAAGCCATGCTGAATTTGCTTATAACTCGATGCCAAATAGATCAAATGGCAAATCTCTGTTTGCCATTGTCTATACTAAAATACCCAATCACACTGTTGATCTTTCTGTATTACCAAAATGTAAGAATCAGGCTGCATAACACTTCTCTACAGATTTTACTAACATGTTACAGGAAGTCAGAAATAAACTACAACAGACCACTCAACAATACAAATCCAAGGCTGATGTTCATCGACGTTAGAAAGAATTTCAACTAGGGGATTTGGTAATGGTTCGTATCAGAAAAGAATGCCTACCAGCGGGGACGAACCATGTTAGGCCCCTCCTAAAATGTGACCTCGGAAAATCAATGATAATGCGTATATCATTAAGATTCCACAAGAGCTAAATCTCATCAGCATTCAATTCTGATATTTATAGCTATCCACCAGACGATAATGAACTATGAGTTCTTCAAATGAAGCCACATGATGCAGAGCACTATCGCCATACATCATCGTTATATTTCACCTTAATCATCTTATTAAAGTTTATCTTCTATTAGCACTTATATTACAGTGTTAGTTAGGAAGCGTCTGCTCAGAAAAAGTAAGAACATTTTCTGTTGAGACAGAAGAAAAATTTTTTTGATATTACTTCAATATAGAGCCTTGTTCTGGCTATCCGTTGTTTCTTTTCTTCTAACCTCTGCTGTTACTCCGATATTGCACCAGCTCTTCTTGCAGGTTCCTAGGGCACGCAGAAGGAGTCGCTCCCGGTTCCAAAGCCTACAATCAAAAGAGTACGTCAAATGCACAATACTATATATGATCTTCAACAATGGTAGCCTCGACGTGTTTATGAAATTGACTCAACCAAACATTTCAGTGAAGGGAAGAAGCAGTTCTTTGCTGAAATTGAGCTAATTTGTGGGATCATCATGTCAATATTGTAAAGCTGATTTGATTTTCTGTAGAAAAATCCCATTATCTTGTTTTTTTTTTCTTTTTGCTATATATTTCTAATGGGTCACTTGATAAATGGATATTCGAAGAACCAAAAAAAAAAAAAAAATGCTTAGGGATCATAATGAAGATTGTCAGAATCGCTGATTTGGATAGAAACCCAAAATATCCTTTAGATGAAAAATGATTAAAAGTGTCAGACTTTGGCTTGTAAGCTGATGTGATCAAATTTAAATTATGACTAGAATGGAAGAAGCTCCTGAGTATTTAGCTGCACAACGGTTAGCTTCAATTGTTAATGAGAAGGTTGATGTAGATAGCTTTGGTGTTGCCGACGATGAGATCTTCTGTGGAAGAAAGAACTCGGATCTCTCCCAACCTAAAGTAGCCGTGCATTTAGTTACTTCAACTCAAGAGAAGTTGAAGGACAGTCTATTACTAGATTTATCTGATAAAAATAGCAGTGATATGCATTTACATATGAAAGAAGCTACTAAGATGATTGTTTTAAATATATATATATATATATATATATATATATATATATATATATATATATATATATATATATATAAAATTTTGTACATTCTACATAATTCTTATGTATTTATATACCTAATATCTAAACTTGAATTTTTTTGTATATAACACCTCTTTCTCTCTCACTCACTCTCTCTCTCTCTCTCTCTCTCTCTCTATATATATATATATATATATATATATATATTATAGAGAAGCCAAAAGGCTTTGAGCTATGAGCATCAACTAAGGATCTAGCATGATATTTATGAAGTAAATCCAAATGAGAAAAATGATTAATAATAATAATAAATTTTATAAGGAATTGTTATTTGTATTTTGATTTGAAATAAAATGTATTTGATGATGATAATTATTTTTAAAAATATTCAAAACATTCAAAAAAAATTACTCTGAGTATTTTTTAAAAATAATATAATTTCTTTTCAAAATAAAAAATATTTTAAAAATTAGTTATCCACTTTTTTTGTAAGACATTTCAATATTTTGAAAGATTAATTAACTAAGAGAAATCGAGAACATAAAGTGATGTCATAATATCATATGCCTTAATAATTGAAATTTTTTTGTATTTTTTCATTAATTACATAAAACTATAATGTCTAGTCAAATATTTTTGAGATCAAAGTCAACTAAACATTAATTAATATTCTTTAAGAGCCTAAGTAAAAGTCAATGAACTAAAAGATACTAAAGTCAATGTAATATTCATTAACTCAATATTCATCTCCTCAAAAAATTCATCAATTTAGACTTCATCCAAATTTGAAATACTTATTGTATCATTATTTTATTATTATATAATGATTAAAATGTTAACACAAAAAATTTATATTGATTTAAATCTATAAATACAACAACAATAACAACAACAATAACAACAACAACAACAACAACAAGAAGCCTTTATCCCACTAAGTGGGGTCAACTACATGAATCCTTCGTCTCCATTGTGTCCTATTATGTGTCAAATTCTCATTTAATTCAAGTATACTAAGATCATTTTTTATACATCTTAACCAAGTCTTTTAGGTCTACCTCTACCTTTCTTAACATAAGGCAAATCTAATGCATCTACTCTCCTAACGGGATCATCATGATTGACGCCGGCCAAACCATCTAAGTGACTCTAATCTTATCTACCACTGGAGCTACTCCAACTTTTTTCCGAACATACTCATTTTGCATTTTATCTCTAAGAGTAAAGCCACTCATCCACCTAAGCATCCTCATCTCAGTAACACTTAACTTAGTCTTATGCTTCTTTTTTATTGGCCAACATTCTGCACCATAAGTCATTGCAGTCTTACCACCATCTTATAAAATTTTCCTTTAAGTTTAAGTGGAACTTTTCTATCACATAATCCGATGCATTCCTCCACTTCAACCATCCAACTTGAATTCTACTAATAACATCTCCATCTATTTCACCATCATTTTGAAAATAGAACCTAAATATTAATCGCCACTCTTATTAATGACTTGTCATCACCTAAAGTCACAACACTATCACTAAAACTTCTACAACTAAAATTACACTCCATATATTCGCTTTAGATCTACTTAAATGAAAACCTTTAGACTCTAATGTTGACCTCCATAATTCAAGTTTCTTGGACTCCTCTCTAGTCTTATCAACAAGAAGAATGTCATCAAGAAAAGCATACACCAAGGTACATCTTCTGTAAATGCCTAAGAACATCCATAACTAAAGCAAAAAAGATAAGGGCTTAAAGTTGATCCTTGATGTAATCCAACCAAATAGGAAAATATTTTGTCAATCCTCCTTGTGTTTGGACACAAGTAATGCTCTAGTATATATCCTTAATGACTTGAATATAACCAATATTAACTCCTTTCGCTTCTAGAACTCTCCAAAGAACATCTCTTGAAACTTTATCATAAGCTTTCTCTAAATCAATAAATATCATATGTAAATCCTCCTTACTTTCTCTATGCTTCTCCATCAAACCTCTTAACAAATGTATAGCATCCATAGTAGATCTACCTGGCATGAAACCAAACTGATTGTGAGAAACAATCACATCGTAACCTATGCTCAATTACTCTCCCATAATTTTAATGTATGACACATTAACTTAATTCCTCTATAATTTGCACACTCTTGTGCATCACCTTTATTCTTAAATATAGAACCAACAAACTCTTTCTCCACTCATCTGACATCTTTTAGTCTTTAAAATAACATTAAAAAGATTTGTAAGCCAAGAAATTCCTTGATCTCCTAAACATTTTCACACTTCTATTGGAATATCATCGTCCATCGCTTTTCCATATATTTCATTTTCTTTAAAGCTTCACTAACTTACTAATAATACGATAAAAAATAAAATTCTCTATTTTTGTTTAAGGGTATTAAAGTTGCTAAAATCAATTGTACTTTCAGATCCTTCATTGAAAAGTTTATCAAAATACCTCATCCACCTATTTTCAATATCTTTTCTAAGAAAAGCATTTTATTATTTTCATCCTTAATACACCTCACTTGAACTAGGTCTTTACTTCTCCTATCTCTTTGGTTCTAACTTATACATACATCTTTCACCTTCTTTGTATCTAATCTATTGTATAAATCACTAAAAGCTAAATTTTTTGCATCATATTGCTTAGAATCTCTCGCCATTTTTATATCTTTCCCAACCTCCAAGTTTTTCATTTAAACCAAGTTTTATAACAATACTTCTTATTTCTTATCTTTTCTTGCACACTCTGACTCCACCACCAATTATTTTTATTAAAAGAAGCTTTTCCTTTTGATTCTCCAATTATATTTTTAGCAACTTGCTTAATTTCACTTGCTATTTTTCCCACATAACATTTTCCTTATGAACATCCCAAATATTAATTGTAATTGCTCTTAAAAATATTTTTATTTGTGTTCTTTAAATGTCTCCATCTAATCCTAGATAATAATTTGATTTATTTTTTCTCTTACAATCTTTCATCTTAAAATCTAAAACTAACAATCGATGTGGTACTTAAACTTTCACTTGAATGACCTTACAATCTTTACAATCTAAACGATCTATTTTTCTTATCAAAAATAATCAACTGTGTTTTACTAGATCCATTTTATAAGTAATAATATGTTCATCTTTTCTTAAATAAAGTAAGCAACTACAAAATCATAAGCTAAGCAAAAATCTAATATACCTACCTTCTTCATTACACTAAATCCATAACCACCAATGAATACTTTTAAAATCTTCTACCACTCTACCAACATGTCCATTTAAATCTCCTCCAATAAATACTTTTTTTCTTCAAGAGGTATCTTTGTATTAATCCTCTAATTCATTCCAAAATTTTTTTAGCTTACATCCAAACCTAATTGAAGAGAGCATACACTTATAACATTGATAATCTTAAGATCAATAATAATCTTTAAAGCTATAATTCTATCTCCACATCTATTAATATTTATAACATTATCCTTCAAACTTTATATCTATAATCACATCACATCATTTCTTTACTTTAATACCAAAGTTTAAAACCTAAACTATCAATCTCCTTGGCCTTCTCCCCAACCCATTTATTTCTTAAACACATAAAATATTTATCTTTCTATGAACCATAATTAATTCTATTAATTTACCTATAAGAGTACATATATTCCAAGATCCTAACCTAATTATAGTTTCATGGACTAACTTTGCCCGATCCATCCATAATGGAACCCTTATTTAACATCAGACGCCGACAATGGCCAGACATTTTTTCATCAGTATTCAAGTCATACAAATACGCTTCGAGGGACGCCTGATTAACACAAAGATTTAAATATTCATGTCATGATTATTTCAACAAATTTTACGTTGGCTGTCGACTACCTATCGCAACCCTCCACTTTTCACATCCGGACTTAGGACCTGCAAAAGTAGTGTTTAAATCTATAAATAGACGATCAAATATTATATACATGAAAATTATATTTTTTTTTTCTTCTTTATATTAAGTGATTTATTGTGACATCTCATCTATTTTTTCTTTTTTAATCATTTTATTATAATAAATATTTGAATTAAAATCATTTTTATTCTTTTATAATAAATGAGTGAACCAACTCAAATTAGTAGAGTAGAACTTGAGTTAGAGCATAAATTTTATTAATTAATTAAGCTCAAACTCAAATTAAAAAAGGCTCAAACCCTTCTTAATAATTTTACTCTTAACTATCATCATTATATTCATTGCTCGTCATCTTCTTACACCGAAAATAGTCATCCGCATCTTAATACATTTAAAATTCATTATAATAAATAATAAAAAATATTTTAATGCAATTGATTTATATTCAATCAAATAAATTTAAAAAAAAAATTGCACACATATTAATTATTTTGCATGCATAATGTATTTGTATGGACACAACGAAACATAGGCCGTGGTTGGAATCCTTCGACTGAAGCGGCATTTCATATGGGCTCTTATTCGTATGAAGCGAGGATGTTAAGGCCCGTTAAGTGATGGGCTTCAAATTTGATGTAACAGATAATTGCATTCATAATACTTAAAAATATCATTAATTTATAAATTAATGTTTTGAAATATTTAGCCATAAACAATGTTAAAAATCTAATTTGAGATTATTTGAACTTTCTTATTGCAAGATTTGATAAGAAAAATACAATTGCAGAAGCAATTGTATAAAGTGTGACATATAGCCTAAGTCAAATAATTAGAAGTATGATTATAAATGTAAAAAGAATGCACTTTAAAGAAAATATAATATATTTGGACTTTGTTGGTACTTAAAACTATAAATATATGAGTTTTTTTTTTAAATTTGAAAAAATAAATGTAATGTAAAATATTTTGGCGGGCGTGCGACAAAGGCACGCGACGGGTCCGTGATCGATGGGTAGCGGTGGCGAAGTTTACGGCGACAACAAATAAAAACACTTTACACTGACCGGTGTATTTAGAATTCGCCCAAATTAGGTGAATTTCAAATACACTAAAAATGACTATTCTAATGCATTTCAAATATACTATAAATGTATTGCAATTTTACTTTGCACTTTACCAAATACTCAAAAAGTTAAATTCCCTGCAATTGGATTACTTTATGTTCTAAATGCAACTAACCAAAAACCCCCTAAAGCAATTTGTGAGGGTCAAATATCTCTCAAATTTTATGTAATTATTTTGAGTTCACTAAGATACTATTAAATGTTCAAAGGGATTTACTTAAATTATCTCATCGAGCAAAAATGGTCCATCTTATAATCTCTGGCTTCACTAATGTATATAATTATTTCAATTACTATATATCTTATGTTTTTCTATTTATCAAATTCTTTAATAAGAAAATTTGATGTTTCATATGTCATTCTCAATTTATGTCTGTAACTCTAAAGTATTAAATTAACTCTATCATCTAAGATTTTTACAAACACACCATAAGTATGAAGAAGCCAAGAAACAAAATAAAGATGAGAAATGTGGAAAGAAAAAAAAGAAAGGCTAAATTTTTAAATTAAGCATGTTTTAAATTATAATTAGCGAAATCGATACTAAATTTTTTTTTTAAAACTAGCAACCAATTAACCTGCGTCGGCCATGTATTTGCAATAACACGAGTCGCCTGCTAAACGATTTAACTCTTAAAATACTTTTAAAGTCAACCGAGATTGGGATAAAAGCCCATCTCGCCCTAAGCGCTTCTGAGACGCCACCCCACCTAGCCCTTTGCTTAAAATCGCCAAAGCTCCACAGCCCTCTTAAACCGAAACCATTCCGCTAATGACGTTTTGAGATATTTTTGGTATTATTTGGATCTCTTTTAAAGTGAAAATATGCAAAGGTGATGTTGATTTTGTGTTTTATTATGTTATTACTTAGTGTATTATGTGATTAGCTGTTATGATTTAAGCAAAGTTTGAGTGGATTTAAGTTTTTTGAAAGAATTTTTTTAGGCATTTTGGAACTCCTTTTTATTTAAGTTTGGAGTGTTTTATCATGTTATTAAAATGTTGATTTTATGTGTTCTAACATTTGATTACTTAGTTTATCATGTGATTAGCTAGTTTTAGGGTTTAAGCATTTGTTGTTGGATTTGATATTTTAGGAAACTGTAAATTTTGCAAAAAAATAAGGAACGCATTTTTATATTTTGAAATGTACATCTGATAATTTAGGGGAAATATAATTTTTGCAAAGAAATGTAAGTTTTAGTTTTAGGAATGTGTTGTTGGATTTAGTATTTTAGTGGAAATGAACATCTGATAATTTTGTGAAGTAATATTTTTTTGTGTATTTATGTGTGCTTTATGTGTATTTTAATAATTATTTTAGTGTTCTAAATATTGAATATGATTGTATGTTTAGGTATCATGTGTTATTTTAGTCATGGATGATTGGAATTAGGAAGTTACATTACATTATTACTTATTGGCGTAGTAATTTTGTTGGAGTGTAATTATATTTTAGGGTTTATGAATGTGTTATTTGATATGTATGTTTAGGAATGTATTTTATATTGTGAATAAATTGATTAGATGTCAAAAATGAAAATAAGATTTGGGGTTTGAAATTCTAGGTGGTATTCATTTTGGTTGTTTTTACTTTAACAAAAATTGAGTCCTAGTACGATCCATACAGTTCTTATGAATCTGATTGATTTAAACAAGTGTGTTATTCATCGTTCATGTCTCCAATACATATTTTTAGACTCAAATATGAGTTCAGACACAGTTTTTTTAGTATTATATTACGGCGGCCAACTCAGTGTTAGTGACGATTTCTTCCCTACGTACGCTGGTGGAAAAAACCATCATATACAAGTTTCACGATGAGTTGATTTTACAAGCATGCAAAATTGAATCATAAGGTCACTGAAAGTTTATTCGACACGTTTTAGAATTAATCTCATATGTAGATTTTCTGTTGGTGTCGGTTTCATTGTTACTCCATTAAATGATGATGAAGTATGATAATCATTAATGCAACAAGTATACAACCTGTAATTGTATCTTCAAAATTGAGTTGAAACAAACAGATGATAGTGACATAATTTCACTGGAGTTGAATTTCATCCAATTGAAGCGCCCACGACTATACTATCACGGAATCATATGAATCGACCAATGAAGGTCTTTGTATGCATATCAAATCATTATCTAATTAATCTTTTCCATTTTAATCTTATACACTGCATTATAATGTGCAGCACTGATGAGAGAGATGTTACTGCATCTCCTGTTCATCATATTGCCTTGACTTCTGTTAGTATGAGTGAATACTATGGCGATCATGTAGCACCATTACCGACTGAAGATGAGGGCTACTAAATAATGTCTAGTGCAATGAGTTCTGACACAGTTGATAGTGAAGGTGACATTGGAAAAGAACAATGTCCAGACTCTCGGAACGGTCATTTGCTAAGAGATTACTCTAACAAAATAAACAGTGCTGAGGAACACATGTTTAGTAGCAATGATTATTTTCAAGCTTGCCAGACAACACAAGAATGGGATGAACAACTGATCTTCGATGGCCTCTCAGCAGATTCTACTTTTTTAGAAGAGAATTTCATTCCAACTGACTTAAATGAGGGGATGTGTTTCCATGACAAAAGGCACCTTAAATTTACTGTTCAGGGTTGGTCCATAACAAATAACGTGAAATACGTAATATATGACTCTAACAAGACGAGGTTCACTGTACTTTACATACATAATAGTCATTCCAGTAGGTCGTGCATTTGACGTCTACATGCTCGGGCGAGCAAGAGGCTTGGTGGTTCCTAGGATATCTGGACGACCCCACACACATGTTCTCATTCGATATTGATAAAGGCACCTCACAGCTTTATTATTTACTACATCCAACGATTAGATACCAGTTGGATTTGAAGCCCAGGGAAATTATTGGTTGTATGAAATCAAAATTTAACATTAAGGTGTCCTATATAAAATCTTGAGATGTACATAGAAAGGGTGTCATATGGAACCAATTCATATTGTGCAGACGACATTTCTTAAGGCAACATCACACCTGATTGTGGAGTGGCTGGAACGTCCATATTTATGGATGGATCTCTTGTTAATCGAAGCCACTACAAAGATATCTTGATCACCGCTACTTACAACTTTAGTTGAGTGTTGGTCACCAGACAAAAAACTTTCATTTCGCAGTTGGTGAGATGAGTTAGCTGCGTATGCGATTCAAGGAGTACGGATTGACGGGCCTCCTATTATCACACCTACAATGATTGGGGAGGGAGAGCGACTATCTTGGCCGATTGTTGATGAGCTCATGGAGACATCGAGCGATGTGATATACGCATCCAATATAGCCACATGTTGCATCCACATTTTGCATGGGGCAGGCGCATGCACGGACCTTATTACCTTTACATTGGCTGCGGTGGACATTTTATAGGGATTCATACTTGGATCTACCAGATGCTGACTTTCTGATGCACCTTAGCTTACATTCTGTTCACTATTGGCTGCTTCCTTCTACCAGATATATTCGGGTATGAGGTACATTTGTAGTACTTATCGTTACTGGATGATTTGAGCTTGTTCAGCATGTACTCCATTAGAGCGGCTGTGTTAGCACACTTGTACAGGGAGTTGAATGAGGCCACAAGGCCAAAGTAGACCAACATGACAGGATGTCTGCACCTACTTCAGGTTTGGTCATTGGAGCATGTACATGTTAGCGACCCACATCTGGTACCCTTCGGCGAGTTGGATGAGCGGCTATTGCGTGGAATGAGGGTTACCTACTAGAGATGACATCTGCCCGTGTTAGAGTGTATAGAGATGAGCTTGATGAGCTGTTACAGTGTCAGGTATGACTAAGAGCACAATTTTTTCATATGTTTACCTCTAATCCTATGTATGGCATTTAATTTTTCTTTCATATTGAATGTGATATGGAGTCATAATGCGGTACAAGAGTAGAAATATCCGCTATCAGCTATTTGGCTCGCTAGGGTACCTTTGATCAGCTCGAAAAGAATTGAGTGGTACGTCCCAGATCGCGTGCTCAGATAGTTTGGTCTATCACTTAGAGCGGACGTGGCGCATATAGATCCTTCATTTTAGCGAGTCGGTGGTCGCGGGAAGGCTGATGTTGACTGGGTTGATTATCACCAGGTTTACATATCATAGTGGGAGGTCGGACATGATTCAATTGTTGTCATGGATGTTACGCCCCTGACCCGACCGTATCTGCATGAAGTAACATCGGTCCGGCTTCTTGTACATCGAGGGCTTCGACCATTCCTCCTACCACCTACTATCCTCGAGCTCCTGGAGAGAGACTGATGGTAAGCACTGAAAAATTGTATGCTAAATAAATATTTATATGTTATGAGCACCAATTACATAGACGTAAAGAACATATCTTGGATACACAAGATATTTTTCGCCTTATTTTGGGAGAGACGAGGACAAATTTGATTCAATCAACACTTATGAGGAGTTATGCAAGAACTATGTAAAATATGCACATATCGGATATTAAGGACAAGGATGAAGACGAAATAGTTCTTACATCACATTCGTCTCTCGCCACATATTGTGATTTGATGCGTGGTCCATCGCCTATACCGATGTCGGTCCATGATACCTATTTGGCACAAATTGCATCATATCGAAGCCATGTCACCCATTTCAAGCAGCAGAATTCTCCCATGTATCCTCACCCACCGATTATATGCGATATGCGGATTTACCATCCCCTTCGTGACCATCACAGAGATACCCATGTTACACCTCGGTGATCGAGAACACTACGCAGCCGGAGATGAAGCGCAACATCAGACATTTGCGACCGTTTCTGGACCACCTCGATATCTCAGTTGTGACGCACTTCCACCATGTAGACACCGCCGTCGTTAGATGTCCTCACTTGTCGTCTGTAGTTGTAGATCATATGGTAGCTTCATGTACACCGCTTTCAATTTTGTATATATTTCCATGTGCAGTATATCAAGACACTATTTTTCTATGTTATATATTTTCATGAAAATTTGCATTTTGGTCTACTAATATCAAAGATATCTTCTATTGAATCTGTCAAATTTAGAAATTTTGAGAAGTAGACAAGAGTGAATTTGTCATGTTGAGTAAATATTTCAACTAGAAATTTTTGTAATGATATTGCCACATCTATTGTTTTTTGTTAATGTTTTCAACTGTCAAATTTCACATGCTAAGTAAATCCATCAACTATTCTATTTTGAATCCACCCATATCCACAAAAATTGCTATGCAACGGTCCAAAATCACATCTCTATGTCAACATAAAAGTTATTGGGAATTTCATGCCGATTCCAACGATACCAAGCTCGCTAAATTCCTACAACGGATGACTCACGCCAAAAATATGTGTGGTCTATTCAAAATCGCCAGATTTTTCATTGATAAAATCTGCAAGGAGCCACACCTTTTTTTGGTCAACATGAAAGTATGAGAAATTTTGTTCCGATTCCAATGATTCTAAATTCGCTCAATTCAGACAACGGACTACTCCTGTACGGCCAAAATACTGCGGCTAGTTGCACTATTCAAACTGCGTCATAGATTTTTCACGCATTAGCGAAAACTGCTACTCAAGGGGTCATAATCGCCTTTTTTGGTCAACATGAAAGTTGTGAGGAATTTCTTTCCGATTCTAAAGATACCAAGCTCGCTAAATTCTGACAACAGACGACTCCGGTATGGCCAAAATACTGCAATTGGTCGCACTATTCAAAACTCCGCCGCAGATTTTTATGAGTATTGATGAAAACTGCTACGCAATGAGCCACAATCGCCTTTTTTGGTCAACATGAAAGTCGTGGGAAATTTTGTGCCGATTTTAATAATACCAAGATCGCTCAATTCCGGCAACGGACGACTCCGGAACGGCCAAAATACCGCGGCTGGTTGCACTTTTCAAAACTGCGCTGCACATTTTTCGCGCTATTGGCGAAAACTGCTACGCAATTGGCCACAATCGCATTTTTTTGGTCAGCATAAAAGTCATGGTAAATTTTGTGCCGATTCCAAAGATATCGCTCACACCGACAACGGATGACTTACATACCAAAATACCGCTTCACAATTTTTTTAAAAATAATTTATGAGCCGACTGCCGATCATATATGTGGCCACCGCTAAACGGAGACTGTGCCTAGTTTTAATTTTTTTTTAATAACTATTTCGCTAATTATAGTTTAAAACATGCTTAATTTAAAAATTTAGCCGAAAAGGAAATGCAAGCGATATACATCTCAACTCACATAGTTCTCTAAGAGATTGTTTGGTAGAGTCTACTAAAAGCATACTACATTAGAAATAGAAGAGTTCTTTATTTGAAAGGTGTTTCGTTGAGTTAAAAAAGAAAAGAAGAGAAATTACTATTTTAGGATATTAGAATACACTCACTAGGCTATTTTTATCGAATTCTAAAATCCTTCCAAAGAAGTAAATTCATAATGCACGATCATATGAACCACTTGTAACACTACAAACCTTCATAGAACCTCTCTCATGTTGTCTCTTGTGATACTTTCTTATAACTGTTGCTTTTGAAATCCACTCATGACCATCCCTCACAAAATTTGCTTTGAGACTATCTATCATGAGACCTGATCCTAGTCTTCCCTCATGAAGCCCACTCATGACTATCTCTCATGGAATTACTTGCAGAACCTTGCCAAACAATTCTCGCTCATACCCTCCCTCACCAAACCACATTCATGCTATATCTTGGTGAAACCTGCTCCCAACGTCCCTTCTGAACCTCAGTTGCAACATCCTTGAGACCATATAAGTGTCATTAATCCTAACCAACATTCCAAAATCATCATTTTTGCCATCGTTATCATCCACATACTGCTAGGACTATAAAAAGCTAGTTGTTCACAAACTCTGTTTCGTTAAATTTAACACCTAACAAATATTTCGCTCGATTTATAAACAAGTCTCATAAACAATCATTCGCTCAATCGATTTTAATTAAATAAATAAAAAATTAAATTATATATATATATATATATATATATATATTGGCCCAAGTTCAAATCCTTCATCTTATAGATTTTTCGGATTATTGTATTTCGAGCTATTTTGAGCTGATATGAGCTATTTCGAACAATTTGAACCGAACACGAACAGTGAAATTTCGAGCCATTTTGAACACAAGCTGAACACGAACAAAACAATTTTCTCAAATTAGCCGAAAACGAATAAGAGTTTGACTCATTTACACCCCTATATACTGCACAACTCTCATTCTCTCCATACTTTAAATTAAAATTTAAAACGTACTTTTTATATAATCGAACACAAACAAGAATTTGTATTTTACAACTAACTAAACAATCTAGAAGATCAAAATATAATATATTTATTTTACACAATATTTGAAATGCTCAATTAATATCTTAAATACATGCCACCAAACGATCCCTAAATCTCTTAAATAACTATTAAATGCATCTGAAATAGCAAATGATATATTAGCTTTTTATAGTTGTAATTAAGCCAAATAACAATAATAAATTGTCAACAAATGTGAGATCATTTGGTAACCTTTCTCATTGGATTAAGCAAAAGAAAACTTCTTTAGCTCATTTTTAGCTTAATCACTAGTTAGTTGCTGATTACTAAACTAATTAAAATTTGAAATAATTAATATTTATGCATATTATATACAGTGAATTAATATATATATATATATATATATATATATATATATATATATATAATTAGTGCACTATTCAGCTTAATTGCATCTTCAATAACCACCAATTGAGATATTGTCATGGATCTATAAGATTGTGATTAAAATAAACCCTTATTTAAGTCATATGCTATCATTAATAATTTTACTTAAATTGCTAGTCATTTGAGTTGGCAAATATTTTAATTAATTAGCTTTAAAATGTTTAAATAATCAATAATTAGTCTAAACAAGCCAAAAAAATTTTAATAAACTCTTTAATTATCATGATCAAAGATTTATTAAGTTGCATTCAAATCAAATCACCCCATAAATCTAATATAGTTTCTTTACATATACTAATTTTGTCACTTTCTTCCAAATAATTATTAGAATTTAAACTGATCATTTTAAATTTTTTTTTTCAAACACATTTCTCTAATATAGATTTCACGATTAAAAATTCATAATTCTAAAATAAATTTAAAATTATTATTAAATGTCTTCTTCCACATTAAAAGATTAAATTAATATTGATTAATCAATTAAATTAAACATTATTATTTTCTAAGGATGTTCTACATTCAATCATAGTTCATTGAAAAATGTTAACTTTATTATAATTAATCTCATGTTAATTTGATATTAAGAATTTTAACAAATAAAATATTATTTTATGAGTGAAAAGTACATGTGTCAATATGAGAAAGAGCTTAGTGATTGGGCACTTTTCCTCTAGAGGTGTCTATAATGAACATGAAACCGACTCGATCCTAAGATAATTCAGATTTAAGCTGGCTCAATCAACCCCTAGGTTTGGTTTATGCTTGGAAATTAAGTTTGGTTTGAGTAGACCTGCAAACTCTATATTGACTCAAAATTTTACCTGTATACTCAGACATGTCCAATTGTATCATTTTGGGTGCGTATTGGAATTTGTTTTGATTATTGAGTTAAAATATAAGTTGAATTTGGGTTATGATTTTTGATCTGTTTAATAAATAGGTTTAGTTCAGGTTATATTTATTAGGGTCAAATCAAATTTAAGTAAGCAAGACTAGCATATTATATTTAGGGGGATTTACATATATACCACATAATTCTTATGTATTTACATATCTAACATCTAAACTTCAATTTTTACATATATAACATCCTAATCTTCAATATCACTTCAAAAATGCCTTCATCATTTACTTTTTTAAAGCAAAATGCACCTTTTTAAGCATAGAAAAGTGTTAGATAAATAAATATCTAACTTTAGGTGTTAGATATGTACATACATAAGAATTGTGTAGTATGTATGTAAATCTCCCTTTTTTTTAATAAACTATTTTCTCTTTCACAATTAAAAAATAAAAACTACTTTTGGATGAGAATATTAGGTCAAAAAGTCTTCTAACTCATTTCAATTCTAATTTTTGTTTTCTTTCTCCTATTTTTTTTGTATTTCTCGGGGAAGAGAGAGAGAGAGAGAGAGAGAGTTTAGAATCATATAGAGTTGATCTCTTGATGAATAATATCCTTCAATTGTCTCTTATTTGAAAACAAAAAGGTTCTTCATTTATAAAACAAAAAATTATAAAAAACCTAATATGAAATGATTCTCAAAAAGTGGTTTATATATTCAAATAAAATCTTAAAAGAAAAAAAAAAGTAGTGTATAATTCCATATTATGAAGCAATTTATTCCTAAAAATGCACAAATCTTGATAATAAAATTTTGCATATTTTTTAAAAGTTGTAATAATTTTTTTACAACATTTGAATTATTTTCATGACAAATTCACTGACATATGCATTTCCCAAAGTTCAAACTCTGAATACATGAGAGTCAACCAACAGATAAATGCGATTTTTAATATTCAAATACATGTATGAAGGACTAAAAATTTTAATAGAGAGTTGTTGTAATCTTTATAACAATTTTTTTTTAGAAAAAAAGGAAAATTTTGTAAAATATAATTTTTTAAGCCCTTGAATAGAATTCCTTGTAAAAAATTCTTCATTTTTATTTATTTATTTATTTTGTGATGGCTGTCATTTGAAGATTTAGCAATTGAGACCAAATGGCAAGTAAGTATTTAGCCGTTCATATTTTATTTTATTTTTAATTATTTGTTTCTTTTCTTCTTCTTCTTCTTCGATCAATTTAATTGTGGAAGGATCAGCCAAAGAAGCCCAATCTCTAATAAATACAAAAAAAATTAATGCTTTTTTAGTGATTTATAAAATATTTAATTTTTCTAGAGGAAAAAAAAAAGATTAATATTCTTCATCGCATGATATTATAATTGTTGCGGCTAAAACCACAGTGGAGAGTAAGTCACGCCTTAACTTTTTTTTTGGGAGTCCAAAGACAACACACGTATTTAAAGAGAACAAAAAACCTGAATTTTTTATATGGAAAATCTCAAAAGAGGGAAAACCACGCACCAAGAAAAGCTTCCACATGTATCCGTTTTATACAAGATCTTCCGAGATCTGGATTACGAAGTATATGAGAAAGGAACAACAAATGTGACAACGATCGTAA
The DNA here is from genome assembly GCA_021442155.1 of Cymbidium sinense. Classification (NCBI taxonomy): domain Eukaryota; kingdom Viridiplantae; phylum Streptophyta; class Magnoliopsida; order Asparagales; family Orchidaceae; genus Cymbidium; species Cymbidium sinense. Next base: position 14,022,057 of record CM038224.1, on the reverse strand, counting down.
TGCAGAGAATGACATGAACTGTGGAGCAATCACCGGTAAATGCGAAATAATCCGAAATAAGGAACAATCACCGCGAAAACGCAGAACAATCACCGGTAGAAGTCATCATGATGGAGACCGAGATCATGACGAAGGATCAACGAAAGCGCCAGCCACGGGCATATTGCGACGACCGGAAAGTGGCGGCTATTGTGCTTGGAGGATCTTTAGAGCACTCTCCTCTCTTTGCTTGGCCTCCCTTATACGGGAATGAGGCTATTTATGAGGGAGAACATCTCAGAATACATGCAAAACCCGCACTAATTCCACTTCCTGGACTCAAAATGATCCCCTGAACATATGATGTATTTTGTGCATTTGAATGCTCAAATGAAGTAATTGTAAGATCTTTAGCTTGTTGGAATTGGCCGTCGAGACGCCGACGGATTATAAAAAAACTTCATATTTGAAATTTAGGGATTTAAGCGATATTACAAAGTTTCCAAGGATATTTTAAGAGCTTGATCTCGACCGCCAACTTGGATCGCCTTGCTTTTAACATCAAGATTGCTTTGTAGTATTTTAAGTGTCATATCAATAATTATTGAAGTAATTTAACGTAATTAAAAGTATTCATTATTATATAAATATTAAAATATATAGCATTTACTAAAGAATATTTTATTTTATTATTTTAATTTAGAAAGATTACATTGGAGTATTTTTAACCTTTTTTCCACTTATATTATCATAATAATTTTTAATTACATATAATTTATACGAAAAATTAAAATATAATTTTTTAATTATCATAGAAGCTAATTTAAAATAATGATAATAGATATTTAGTTCACTAATACATGAGGCACACGAAATAAAAACAATCTAAAATCATTTTTTTATCAATTGAAAGTTTAAAAAAAAAGTTTTTTAATTAATTGTGATTTTTTGTTTAGATTATTACATTAATTTATAAAAATTTAATACAGAATAATTTTTATGAACATAGATTGTAATTAACTTTATCATCTTATATTTAAAGATTATATAACACAAAAGATATGAAAAAATATATATATAAATAATATTATTCTATTTATATGCGAGAAAATAAATTTCTAATAATTAAAATATATAAGGTATTATTTTATAACATTAGAGTTTATTTGGATAACATAACCTTACTCTTACCTCCATATAATAACCCAAATGATAAAGTTATTTATGCAGTTTACAAATAGCTTCCACGACTTGCATTTATTTATTTATTTACTTATTATTGCCGACTTTTTTTTCTTTTTTTTTTCTTAATAAAAATTTATTTATCTAATGGCATTTCTTACAAAGTCAACAACTGCCTTGTAATGTTTATTATTTAAAAAAAGATATGTTATAATATTTCGATATAATTTATATTAGAATGAGATTAAAAATTATTGGATTTGCTTTGAGATTAGTGTTGCAGATGAAGGGTTTGCATTTAACTAATTTTAAAATAAATTTAACTATTTTTAAGATTATTTTGATGTAAATTATATATAAGTATGACCTTATTCTTTTTCGCATTAAGAATGTATTTTAATCTTGTAAAAGAAATATTTATAATGAATTTATCTAGTTGGAAAAAAAAGAAAATATAATTTAATAAAAATATCTTACAATTAGAAAAATAAATAAATTATGTGTGCTTCATGTTGACCTCCACATATGTGTCATGAGTGGGGTCAACCCCACAAGTCAAATTCGACGGACTTCGTCGTTGCGTTCAGAACATTAAAATTAGTCAAAATATAAATATCAGATAATTTAATCGCCGAATCATCAAGGGAGGTCGCCACGCACCTACACGCATATCGAGAAGCCACGACGCCGCCTCACGACCTTCATTCATAAATTGATGGCCGTTAAGACCAAATGTCGAAACCTATCAAGTAATACTGACTACACTCAATTCTACGAGTTTACGCGAACGTCGAGCGGTCGGAAGCGATAATGAATATTTTTGAACTAAAAATGAACTCATTCGGCATTGACTTAAATGAAACGACCTCCGATTGTGAAAAGGACTGCGCTATTGCATTCGGAACGTCAAAATTACCTACAATAGACATATAATTTAACTAAAATTATCGTGCTTAAAATTTCATTTAAATTAATACCTATTTTAAAATAAATCTATTTAATTATCTCTTAATTACATTCAAAATGATTTGAAACTCGCAGCAGCCCATTGGCATACCTCCACCTCTCATTTGAACACTAAGAATTCACCACATCATCCCTCCCGGCGGCACACTCATTCAGAATGGAAGTAAGGCTTCTATTTTTCTCGTAGAGATCGCACGGGCAAATGGGGCATGAACACTTTCTCTCCCTTGCGATTTCTTCATCTCTGCTAGCCGCAAAACTCCTGGTTGTTCATCTCAACCATGAACGGAACGAACCCTCGCAGTCCCTTCCGCATGCTTGACCATGGCGATCGCCAATGCCAAAATTGAGATAATCTCTGACGCCAACTCGAGCCATCGTCAAAACGGAAACCCCAATCTTTCAAAGCCCGTAGAGCCCATCATTTCGGATGTCTACTCTGCTTCGGCTTACGGCGACCTCCAGAAGCTCCGAGGCTTCGTAGAAAGGGACAGTCACTCTCTTTCCAAACCCGATGGAAACGGGTATTACGCTCTGCAGTGGACCGCGCTCAACGATTACGACAAGGTTGCACAGTATATAATCGAGCATGGTGGTGATGTCAACGCTGCGGATAACACCCAGCAGATAGCTCTGCACTGGGCGGCGGACCGGCGGTTCGGGGTTCCATAGCTGTTTCCGATGTGTTGTTTCAGAGTGGAGCTTGGGTAGAGGCCGCTGATCTAAATGGCTATCGGTTCATGTTGCAGCTCAATATGGCCAAACAGCTTTTATAAATCACATAGTTGCAAAGCATGGTGCTGACCTTGATGCCCTTGACAACGATGGGAGAAGCCCTCTTCGTTGGGCTGCTTACAAGGGCTTTCCTGATATAGTTAGGTTATTTCTGTTTTGGAATGCTTGTCAAGGAAGGCAAGATAAAGAAGGCTGCACACCTTTACACTGGGCTGCTATTAGAGGTAATGCAGAGGTATGCAATGTGCTTGTACGGTCAGGTACTAAACAAGAACTGACCGTGAAAGATAAATCGGACTTTACTCTAGTTTAGCTTGCCTCAGATAGGGGTCAACGTGTTATGTTGCAGGTTTGGGTACCTGTAAGGAATGGGGATCAATATATTCTCACAACATCAGAGCGGCCTTTTGTGCTTGACCTCGATAGGAAAGGTCTTCTGCACCATCGAACTATGTCATCTATGTACTTGTTTTCATTTGATGAAGATAATGATGGAGCTCTTGGCCTCTCTGGCCAGGTTTTCAAGTTAAAACTGCCTGAGTGGACGCCTAATGTGCAGTATTATAGCAGCAAACAATACCCCGTCTCAGTTATGCTCTCTTCTTTAAGGGGAAGTCTGGGTTTGCCTGTATTTGTGTTGGTGTGGTTGAGCTCATAATGACATCAGAAATGGTCAACTATGCTCCAGAGGTTGATAAAGTGTGCAGAGCTCTTGAGGTGTTTGAAGACCCCGTTATGCCGCCAGAGCTGGTAGAAGACAATCGTAGTCTCGCAAAGACACTAATCGTTATGCTCAAGAGTTCATAATGACATCAAAATGGTCAATCCTGAGGTTGATAAAATGTACGAGGCTTGAGGTTTGAAGACGTTATGCGAGCTAACGGGTAGAAATAATCACCATATCGCAAAGACACTAACCGCTATGCTCAAGAAAGTCGACGAAGGTCAAACTCGATACATCCCTATGCGGGACGACCGTGAGGCTATCGAATTTTAGATTGATGGGAGACTTAAACAAGATCAAATAAAAGTGTTGACGAGCTTAAATTGAACTTATTTGAAAATAATAAATTAAAGAATAAACCTACATATATGTTTTTTATGGCTGAAGACTGCTTATGCCAAGAAAGTTAATCGTAGAAAACCACCGCATTATCGAAGATAATCACTCAAGTAGAGATGACGAAGGACGAATACTGACCTACATGGGGATTACGCCGGGAGACTGCCTAAATTTAGTCAAATTTTTGGACTTAAATTGAATAATAATTCAAAATTAAAGTTGAATATAAAACTTCTAAAATATTAATATAAGAAAATTCAAGCTAAAATAAGTAAATTCAAATGATATTTATAATACGACTCAATAGTTCATTATGAGTACAAATGAAGTTTATCGTGGCTTTAAGAGCTTGGCCTTGGACCAAAAAAAATGTAAAACAAGTCTTGCAAGAGATTATGCACCTCTCAAATGATAAATTTAATGAATATTTGGGTTGTATTGTATCCAAACAATTATAAGAACGAGATTCAAATGTAAGCAAGACTCAAAACTTATACAAAATATATAAAGGATACTATGCTTGAATTCATCTTCCACATGAAAATAAAGCTCAAGTTAGCTTCGAAAGGTGATTCATAAGAGGGCTTGATGGATTGCTTGCAAGCAAAAATATGACTTAATAACTTTGCATCTAATGCAGATAAAGCTATTAAATGAATTATTGAATTTTATTATAGTTATCTTTGGGATTATTAAGAAGAACTGAAGGAAAAAAAAGTGAGAAATAAAAGTTTGTATTACATTCACCTATATGCATTACATGTGATCTAACGGTAAACATTCAGATGATACTTACATTTTATCTTGAAAGAACTAATAAGTTGGATACACATGAGCAATCATAAAGAAGATGCAAGCTTGTCCATGAATGAAAATCAATACTAGACATGATGAACTTATAGAAAATCAAGCTCAATAAGAACAAATCAAGCTTCATCAAAATTTATAAATTCAATGAATTCCAAACTAAATGTGAAAAAATATGATGTTATTTCAAATGATTGAACAAAAGTTAAAAATATCAACGCCACCGCAAAAGACTTTGTACAAGCAAACATAAGACATTAATTAAGTCATTCTTAAATACACTCAAGTAGTCCCACATGTTGAATGCTTAAACTTAGTCAAGATGCCGCTTGATTTTCCGTAGTCTTAGACTGTCCGGTTATCAAAACTTAAAAAATCCAATAATTATATTATAATACATACAACCTAATAAAACATCTGAGAAGCTAATTCTGTCATATGACAGCTGATCAAATCCTCTATTATTAAATTAATAGAGTTGACAGGATCTAAAACAGCAAAATAATAAACCTCCCCGATGATGGCTGTGTTGAATGAAGATTTCAACTGGAGGGGATACTTACCATAAAAATGTGCTTGCAATCTCAAATTGAATCAATCAAACTTAAATATCAATGCAAATATAAAATCAAATAAATCATCATATTATAAATGCCTAAATAAAATTCAATATTAAAAACTTAAAACTAAAAAATTCAATTCACCTTCCGCAATTATTTGTTTGATGTGACAAATTAAGAAAACCTATGTAAATGAACCAAAGTCAAATCAAGTACACAACTATGTTTACTCTCAAACAATCTCATGCCAACTATGTTTCCTCCGATGGATTTGCTCCACACACGATTTACCGAAGTCTGACCGGTGGTTGTCGCTAAATGACACACCATATATTATCACGATTGTAGATGTTCCCCAATGGCTTTTACTCTTTGAGTTGTGAACCATAGGGTATACTTGAAGGAAAAAACTCTCGTTAACTGGGTTGACTTAAGCTTGTCTCCTAAACACCATCCCAGTCTACAAGAATTTCTTGGAACTCATGTGTTGTCATAAGGATCTGCCAACTACCTCCCTCCTGGACTAAGTAGACTGGATGACAACCATGGGATGATCAAAGTGTCATCATCGCTCCCCAACCATCCGCTTTAAGTTAAATATAATGAATTTCATAAATTGTAAAACCTACGTGCATTATACGCCACGCTAAGACTAATGACTAACCTTAATCGAAAGTTCTCTCAAGAGAGAATAATTAACTCTAAAAATAAGAACCGTAAAGTTCTCTCACCAAATGAGGATGAAATCTCTGGGTAGTGTCTTATCTACTATTTCATCTGCCTTTTGAAAATTATACCGACACATAAATCATACTATCTTCATGGAGAGGTCGGTGGCTAATTTTTAAAGCCCACAGATTTTTAGCGACTCCGCTGATGACAGGTTTCTCTTTCCATCTTTGGCTAATCGAATATGAGCTATAGTAGTGGTGTAGTAAAATAAAGTGTGCAAAGCTCTTGAGGTGGGGAATTCTAGGTTTCGCTGTATTTGAACCATCTGGACAGTCTTGTGTTTGTGTGATTCACCATAATGACATCGTAAATGGTCAACTATGCTCCATAGGTTGATAAAGTGCGAACTCTGAGGTGTTTGAAGATCCCTATGCGAAGAACATGTAGAAGACCACGTAGAGCTTCTAACCTATGCCGATGAGAAAGAGCCATGCCTTTATGGGGATGAGGTTGTCAAATTTTAGATTGATGGGAGACTTAAATAAAGAACAAATAAAAGTTGAACTTAAATTGAACTTATTTGAAAATGATAAATTAAAGAATAAACCTATATATGCTCTTTTATGGTGTTTGAAGACTCTATCCATTATGCTCAATAAGAGAGAACACAAAAAGTGTCGAAGACACCGACCGCTATGCAGAAATGACGGTCGAACTCGATGCACCTATATAATGATGATGGAGGTTACCAAAATTTAGTCAATTTTGGACTTAAATTGAATATCAACTCAAAATTAAAGTTGAATATAAGACTTATAAAATATTAATTTAAGAAAAATCAAGCTACAACAAGTAAATTCAAATGATATTTGTAATACGACTCAAAAATTTATTATGAGTACAAATGAAACTTATTGTGGATTTAAGAGCTTGGCCTTGGACAAAAAGAAATGTAAAACAAGTCTTGCAAGAGATTCTACACCTCTTAAATGAGAAATTCAATGAATATTTGGGTTGTATTGTATCCAAATAATTATAAGAATGAGATTCAAATGTAAGCAAGACTTAACTTATACAAAATATATAAAGGATACTATGCTTGAAATTCATCTTCCACATGAAAATAAAGCTCAAGTTAGATTCGAAAGGTGATTTACAAGAGGGCTTGATGGGTCGCCAAGCAAAAAACATGACTTGATAATTTTGCATCTAATGCAAATAAAGCTATTAAATGAATTATTGAATTTTATTATAGTTCTCTTTGAAATTATTAAGAAAAACTGAAGGAAAAAAAAAGGGAGAAATAAAAGTTTATACTACATTCACCTATATGCATTATATGTGATCTTTCGATAAACATTCAGATGGTATTTACATTTTATCTTGAAAGAACTAATAAGTTGGATACACATGAGCAAGATAAAAGCATAAAGATGCAACAGTTTGTCCATGAATGAAAATCAATACTAGACATGATGAACTTATAGAAAATCAGAAGCTCAACAATAAGAACAAATCAAGCTTCATCAAAACTTATAAATTCAATGAATTCCAAACTAAATGTGAAAAAATATGAATGTTATTTCAAATGATTGAACAAAAGTAAAAATATCAACACTTTGTACATGCCAACAAAAAGCATTAATTAAGACATTCTTAAATACACCCGCATGGGCCCCGACACTATGTTGAATGCTTAAACTTAGTGTCTGAGGATGCTGCACTGGTTAATTTTTGGTTGGGTCTTAGGATCGGGTCCGGATTAACAAAATCTAAAAAATCCAATAATTATATTATAATACCTTCAACCTAATAAACCATCTGAAAAGCTAATTCTGTCATATGACAAATGATCTGATCCTCTATTATTAAATTAATAGAGTCGACAGGATCTGAAACAGCGAAATAATAAACCTCCCCGATGATGGCTGTGTTGAATGAAGATTTCAACCAGAGGAGATGCTTACCATAAAAATGTGCTTGCATTCTCAAATTGAATCAATCAAACTCAAGTATCAATGCAAATGTAAAATCAAATAAATCACCAAATTATAAATGCCTAAGTAAAATTCAATATTAAAATTTAAAGCTAAAATCCAATTCACCTTCCGCAATTGTTATGGTGACAAATTAAGAAAGCTCACAAAAAAAAGAGCCAAAGTCAAATCAAGTACACAACTATGTTTATTCTCAAACAATCGCTAAAGGATGCGTGTCATCGATCATGGTTTTGACCAATACCACACATAATGTGCTTATGACCAGTCCTCAACGGGTGGTTGTCGCTAAATGACACCATTATATTACATTGTAGCCCAGATGTTCAAATGCTTTTGCCCTTGAGTTGTGGAACCATGACATAATCGAAAGGAAAAACTCTTTATTAGCTAAGATAGACTTAAGATTATCTCCTTAAACAAATATCACCCAAAGTCTACGATTTCTAGATGACATAACCCATGTATTGGCCGAAGGATCCTTTGGTTAAAGGGTCGACTACCTCCTCACAAGTAACGGAACCATGGATCTAGACGCGCATCATCGTTCCCCAACCATTCGCTTTAAGTTAAATATAATGAATTTCATAAATCTAAATTCTAAAACTCTACATGCTGCTAGTATACGCTAAGCACTAAGCGACCTAACAACTAGCCTTAATCGAAAGTTATCTCTTAGTATTGAGAGGGGTAATTAACTAAGCTACATAAGAAACCCTAACCAGATCTAAAGTCCTCACCAAATGAGGATGAAATCTCTGGGTAGTGTCTTATATACTATTTCATATACCGACACATAAATCATATCATCAAGAGGTCGGTGGCGAATTTTTAGAGCCCACACTGCAATTCATTTTTTTTTTAATTTATAAAATTATTATATAAAATTTTGAAATAAAATTTCAAGTAAATGATATAATAGAAATATTAAAAATATAATTAATTTTTTTTAAATAAAAATTATTTATTTATTATGCTCTAAAAATTGAGAAAATTTCAATATTACACATAAACGACCTACCGAGGCTTTGTCCCTCATCCCTATACTACCTTCTTTCGTCTCCTTCCGCAGCCATTGCCATGCAGCTAATGCTCCTCTTCCTCTTCCTCTTCCTCCTCCACTTTCTTTTCGGCCTGCCCAGTTCCAATTGACTACCCGTCGGCGAATCTGAACACCACCTGGATCAACAACCCCTCCCTCACCCCCAACTCAGTCGTCTTCCTCTCCGGTACCAAAACGAGCCTGCTCCTCCTCAAGAGCTCCGGAGGTCCCAGTTTCGCCTGCGGCTTCCTCTGTCGCGCACCCTGCGACGGATTCGTCTTCTCCATTTTCATCGTCAATACCACCATTTCCGCCGAGCTCCCCGATAACAGCAACGACCCCCCTTCCGTCTGGTCCCCTAACCGCGACCGCCTTGTCAGTCAGAACGCCACCCTCCACTTCAGCAAAGACGGCGACTTGATCCTTCTTGACGCTGACGGCACTTTTGTTTGGTCAACCAATACCTCAAACCGCTCTGTTTCCTCCATGAATCTCACTTCTTCCGGCAATCTTATGCTTCTCAACGACAAGAATGAAGCAGTCTGGTCTTCGTTCGATCACCCAACTGATACTTTGGTTAATGGACAGACGCTAAAGCTTGGAGAGAGCCTCACTTCCAATTCCTCCGCGTCTAATACCACTCAAGGTATGTTCTATCTCTCTCTTCAAAAAGAAGGATTTTACGCCTTCATTAACTCCAGCCCTCCTCAGCTTTACACTGAGTTGTTAAACCAGCCGAGGAAGAAAGCTCATGCTTCCAACCTCACCTTGAAGGATGGCCTCCTCACGTGGCCTGATGGTTCCAATACAGTAATTTCAGACCCGAGAAACTGGGCTGTTCAGTTCATTAGATTGGAGTTCGATGGCCATTTAAGAGTATATGGAATCGGGAATAATTTCGTACCAGGACTAACGATACTGTCAGATTTCACAAACTTTCGACTTGGTTACTGTGATTATCCAATGGCTTGTGGGCAGTATGGGATTTGTTCCAATGGGCAGTGTAGTTGTCCTGTGAATATTAGTGATGGAGACCCAAGCTTCTTCAGGATGAACAGCTGGGGCATAGTAAATCGAGGTTGTTCTCCTGTGAATCCAATTTCTTGTCAGTCAGCAGAAAGCCATCGCCTTTTACCTTCAGGCAACATCTCCTACTTCAATTACGTCGATGCGAACGCCGCGGCTCTTCGTGGAACAGACGAAGAGAGCTGTAAGCAGGCTTGTCTGATGAATTGCTCTTGCAAAGCTGCGCTTTTAAGTAGAAAAAATTTTTCTCAGGGAGACTGTTATCTTCCCGTGGAGATCTTCTCCTTGAAGAACACATCGCCTGCCAGCTACAACTCATCAGCTTACATCAAGATTCAGATCGCATCTGTAACAAAACAAGAATCTGCTCATACTGCGGCGGCTACTTCAATGCCGAAGGCAAAGTCAAGCAGGATCAGCGTCTTGATGGCCATACTTGGAAGCTTACTTTTCACTTCCATTGTGATTTGGGTTATCATCCTCCGTTTTCAGAAGGAGAAGATTCGAAGAAATAGAAGATGGGGATCAGTTCGATCGAGTGCGTGGAGTTCTAGTCAGATTTTCATACGAAGAACTTTATCTTGCCACCGAAGGCTTCAAGCTAAAACTCGGACAAGGAGGATTCGGATCTGTGTTTTGGGGAACATTGAGCAACGGTAGCAAAGTCGCAGTAAAGAAACTGGAAGACCTTGGCCAAGGAAAAAACGAATTCTTGGCTGAAGTCGAAACCATTGGAAGCATCCATCATATTAATCTCGTAGAACTAATCGGCTTCTGTGCTGAAAAATCACACAGACTTCTGGTTTACGAGTACATGCCCAATGGATCACTTGACCAATGGATCTTTGGAAAAAAAGACGAAGAAGAAGCTTCACTAGACTGGCAAACCAGAAGGAATATAATCCTTGATATTGCTAAAGGGCTTTGTTACTTACACGAAGAATGCAGGCACAGAATTGCTCATCTAGACATAAAACCACAAAACATTCTACTGATGAGAAATTTAAGGCTAAAGTTGCAGACTTTGGAATGTCGAAGCTGATCGATAGAGAACAGAGAGAAGTCATGACCAGAATGAGAGGAACGCCTGGTTACTTAGCTCCAGAATGGCTGACTTCGATCATCACTGAGAAGGTCGACGTTTATAGCTTCGGTGTTGTGGTTCTCGAAATCATGTGTGGAAGAAGGAATTTAGATCCTTCTCAGCCTGAAGAAGCTGTTCAGTTAATTGCTCTGTTAGAAACAGTTAAGTTCAATTCACTTCCTGATTTCTTTCTGAAAAACAACAGAAGCATTCGGAGTGATGATGAAGATGCGATTAAGTTGGTCGGATTAGCTATGTGGTGTCTGCAAAGTGATAGCAAGAAAAGGCCGGCCATGTCTACTGTGGTTAAGGTTTTAGAAGGTTTGGAAGAGGTGGAATCTAATATAGATCATGACTTCTTTGGGAGTTACCAAACTTTGCAACTGAGTGGGAACTATCGAAGCTCATTAGTTTTGCCATTGAATCAGATGGCTTCGAATTTGTGTTCTATTGAAGAAGAGCGAAATTCTTAGACTTCGATTTGGCTGTTTTTTGAATCCTGAAGTTTAAAGTGATTTAAAAGTATTTTTTGATTTTGAAGCAAAACGAGCTTTCAATGAGACTAAAACGCTTTAAAAGACACTATTCAAAAAAACATCAAAAAAAAACGACTAACCCAAACGAAACCTTAGGCTGTTGTTGAGGGTATCTTTTCTCTTGCATTTCATTGCGTTCTGAATCATTTTATTTTATTTTTTTGTGTGATTTCAAAGGTTAATGAGAAAGAAATATAAGAGACAGCAATGCCATTTGGAAGTTATTTTTGGACGTATTTTTTTTTCTTTTTTTTTTCATATAAAATAAAAATTGTTTTGGAGTTCAACTTACATCTTGTTTTTATAAACATAAAATATAGAAACACTAGTATTTGATGTAAACATAAAATATGAAAATCGAAGTAATTTATATTTAATTAATATAATTATATTAGTATTTGATACAAAATTAATTCATCAAAACAACAATTGTATTATTTAAGTCCTATTTATGCATTAATTAATTTGAGTTGCAGTCTTTCACTCATTAATTAGAGGATAATCAAGCTTATAAGTAATTAATTGGTATTTAATTGGTGAAGATTAAAAGAATTAATATTTTAAATGATCTTTATTACAATGATTACTAATAATTAATTAAGCATAATAAATAGATATTCATAATTAAATATGCTTGATCAATTGAGTAAATAAATCACATATAAGATTACCATAATAATAATGGTTATATTTAAAATTTTAATTATTCTTTAGTTAAGATTGATAAATTTAGTTATTCTGCAAGACACTTTAATCTAGTGGTTCAAAGCTCAGGTTTTTAATTGAGTTTAAGCTCATATGCATGCGATGTGTGTTTGAACTTGTCATTAAATTAGCTCAATTGTTTCAAAAATTTTAATTATTTATAAATTAATAATAATTTTAAATTTTAATTATTATGTGTAAATGCATAGAAATAATAATAATAATTTAATTAAATACTAATATATTTCTTAATTTCTTAATTATTTATTTATGATTAATTATAATTACTCAATGTAAATATTTATTTATTAATCATATTTTGAATTACTACAAAGTATCTACTAATTTATTATTATTATTTTAATTAGCTAAGGAGGATATATTTAATTATTATTTAAGTCATTGACATCCAAAATTTTGAATGAATGATTGTCTTGTCAACAAAGATATATTTAATAATATTAATAATAAAATAATTATATAATAATCTTAAAACATGAAGATTGTGTAAAATTAATAATAAAATAATTATGTAATTTTATATGAGATTCAAATTATTATTTTATTATTAAAATGATATGAGATTATTTTAAATTTGTTTGCATTAGTTTTATAATTATAATAATAATCCCATTCGAAAAATAAAATTTTAGATTTGCCTATGTCTATGAGCTATTATTATTATTTAATAGGTGACAAATGTTATGTCTATTTTTTTTTTTTTTTTTTTAACTGTCTATTTGCATTATTTATATAATTATAATATAAAACTTTTTAGATTTGCTTTGTCCTGAGCTAAAATGTTATGTCTTGGTTTCATTGCAAGTGCATGTGGACATTAGTTTCGAGTACAAATTACTTGGAATAGAAAAGTTTAAATATATCATATAATTTTTATAATTTATATATTTTTTATGTATTTGTATTTTTATATATTTGAAGATAAATCACAATATTTAAAAAAAAAACTCAAAATAGTTTTTTTATGTTTTGAATATTAAAAAAAAAATATCACCATCAAATATATTTTATTTGAAATCAAAATATAAATAAAATAAAATATAAATTTAAAATAAAAATAAAAACATAAAAATGATCCTAAATAGCCCCTAAAAAATCATTTGAGGCTATTGAAGTTGCCATTAAAATTATTTATGTAATTAATATATGAAAATACATTTTCTTAAATTATTATCAGATTTATAATTTTTTTTTCTTATTAAAAAACTGAACAACTCGCAAATTTGATCAAAAGAGACGCTTCTCATTAAAATAAAAATAAAAATAAAAATTATAAACTAAATAAAAACAGGTTTTACCTCAGCAGCAAGCCCGGCCAGCATCCTCTCCTCGGCAATTCATCAAACAGGTTGCGTGCATAAATTCAGGGCAGTCGCCATCGCTCTCGCCCCTATCCTTTCCTTCTCCTTTCCGCAGTGCACTGCTCGCCTTCTTCTACCTCCCTATTAATTAGTTGAATAAAGTTTTTCTAAATTATTAAAAATATTGAACCAAAATGAAAATAATTACATACATATCTTTACATATCTAATACATAAAATTTAATATTTATAAATATAATATTTTTAATATGCATAAAAAAGTGCATTTCATTGATGGTACTATTTTTGATATAACGATATAATTTTAAATAATATTTAAATAAATATAAAAATAGTATTTTTAAATATAAAATAAAAAATAATAATTATGATATTATTTTGATAAATAATAAGAATTTAGGTATTATTTAAATAAATATAAAAATTTAAGTAAGTATTAGATATAATTAATGGACGCCCAAAAAATAAATTATCACCTAATATGAGTTATTTAATTTTAAAAAGAACACTCACAGTTTGTTTGGGTCGCCTGTAAAATTATTTGCTATAATATTTAATTTAAAAAAATATTATTTTTAATTTTTAATTTTTTATGAACAAATAATTATATATATATATATATATATATATATATATATATATATATATATATATATATATATATATATATATATATATATATATATATATATATATATATATATCTAAGAAATTTTCTCTTCACAAAAACATTTTATAAATAACAAAAAAATTATAGGCAGACACAAATATGATAATAATTGTAAAACTTCAAAATTCAAGAAAAAAAATTAAAATGTAACATGTTAATTAAATATTTTATTTTAAATAAATATAAATTAATTATTGGCTTAAAATTAAATTTAGTACTCATTTCAAAAAAAAATTTAATAATTATAAGACTTATTTTAATCAACTTTTAATCATAATATTTGAGCCGAAAATTCTTTATTAAAAAATGAAAAAAAACAAGTAATATTTGTTATTACTGTTCTTGATAAATCTAAGTTTGCAGGGGACTGCAACTTATTTGGAGTAACTAAGATTGAATAGTGGTCCATAACCTGCTGATGTTCTGCCGCACGATTAGGACAGTTCAGTTCATCATTCGATGCAGGTTCTGCTAAGTAGCAGTTCATTGGCAGTCCTTCTTGTGGACGGGTGTACATCTAATATCCATTTACGAAGATGCCATTATAATTAATTTTATGTAGTCATAAACGACATATTCATCACCTACCTACATCAACTCAATATTCATACAATCTTAATATATATATATATATATATATATATATATATATATATATATATATATATATATATATATATATATATATATATATATATAACAAGTAGATAATATTTTATTGCACAACTTAAAATTTTAAAAGAATTCTATAAAATTAAATATCGCTTAATATATATATGAATATACATATGAGTATTATTATTACTAAATTAATTTGAATAAAAAATAATTTTTATGTTTAAGATATTAATATCAGCTAAATATTAGGATATCATATAAATAAATATAAAAATTTTAAGTATATTTGATTTAAGTATCCATCAAATGTAGAATTATTTGATAAAATTAATTATTTGAATGAAAATAAATCATTAAAAATGGCATAAAATTTTTTGAGTATTTTTAAAAATAATCAAAATAACTTTTAACTTTTTTTGAGTATTTTTAAAACTAATATTTATCATCAAACATGTTTTACTTTTAAACAAAATAAAATAAAAAATATAAAATTAAAAAATAAAAGTTATCCCGAACAACCTCTAAGCAACATATTTAAATTTTTAACATCAAATATATAATTAATTAAGCTTGATTAAAGCTCAAATTTAATTAGAATTTAATAAATAAGTTTTAGTCAGATTTTAAAATTAAGATCATTTCTAAGCTTGACTCCAACTTGTAAAGACTAACGCGCTAATTGGGATCAAACTTGTTGTGTTTTTTTTTTTTTTTTTTAAGCTAATTTTAAAAATATGTTTGTTTAATATTTTTATGTATTATTTATTTTTGTTTTATTTTCAAAAATAAATAACATTTTAAAAATAATCAAAATAATTTTTTGATTTTTTATTATTTTTAAAAATAATAATTATCATCAAACATGCTTTACTTTAAACAAAACATAAACAATACAAAATAAAATTATAAATAAAATATAAAAAATAAAAGTAATCCCATCCTGCCCCTAAATAACTTAAATAATATAACACAAATTTAGAATGTATTTAAAGCAGTTTTCTCCTTGTTTTGCTTTTCCAAAAAATAGCTAGAAAATAAAACAACTATCTTTAGCTACTAACTTTTTCGTTGATTTTTAAAAAATTTATAGTGAAAAAGTTATTTTAAGAATCAATTATTAGAGTATAATAACTACACAAGTTATTTTAATTTTTTTTTAAAAAAAATATTTATAACACATACTACTTTTTCAAATAATTATTTTCTCAACAACAATGTTACAATCAACTTTTCAAGAAATTACAATTTCCTTAGTGAGGACACTTCTCTAAAATTAGAGCTCTTTTGACTTAAATTAGATTAATGGATTTATAGCACATCTAATTGGATTTATAGCATGTGCACATTTATATTTGGAAATCCATTTTTTATAATTTAATCATAATAATTATGACAATAAATTGCATTACAAAAAAAAAAAAATCAAATCAAATTTACAAATTTCACACTCAGAACTTGCAATCCAATAAAAAATATTTAGAAGCACCAGGTACCCTGCATTAAAAAAAAAAATCAGAGCATTTCATCAGACACCTTTAAGTCACTAATTTTCAACCAAATTTTTTATTTGCAATTATCACTTAAAAATATATTAAAAGTATTTACACACAACACACAATTTTATATATGTATAAATCAAATATATAAAAATGTAATATTTACATAAATAATAACTAAATCTTTATATGTTTATTAAAATATCACTATCATCAAATTTTAATCAAAATATATCATTTTATGTATATGAAAATGATATATTTTAAATATCAAAATTTTAAATATTAAATATGTAAATTCATCATAAGAATTGTATGGTATACATGCAAATCCTCCAATATATTATTGAGAATTAACTTTTAGACTAAGGGGCAGTTTGGTTATCTGTATTTGAAATATAGTATAAAAGAAATACAGTGAAAAATAAATTCAGTGTAAAATGATTACTTTATAGTTATTTGGTTGAGAGTTTACAAATTCATGTTTGTTTTTACTTTGATTGAAAAATATAACGTAAAAATATAGATTTTGATGTCCATGACGGCCCGCGGTGTGGCCGGGTAGCAATGCCGGTGGTATTGGTGAGGCGGCGGCGGCGGCAACGATAAGCGGGTGGGGTGGCGTTGGCGGCGGGCCGGTGGCGGTAATTGATGCGTTCATGATTATTTATCGATCATTGAAAATACATCTAATGTATTTGAAATATTACATTACATTATGAAAATTTACTTTCTTTCTACCACAAAAAGTTAAAATCGTATATTTAAAAATCTGCTCCAAATCGCACCAAAGACTAATTTAAATCTTTAGAAGTACATAAATAAATAAATACACATGCACAAAAAAATTATATATATATATGCAATTACTAATAATAATGTCCATTTTATATTAAAAATCTATGGGATTGAAATTTAGGTTCTATTCTCAAAATATCATTAATAAAATGAACTTTAATGACCACCTTAGATCAAAGGTCAATTCTCATATTAACTCTAGTTAAAGAGTGATATTAATTAGGCTCTATAATTTAATAAATTTATACTTTAAGCTTAAAAATTAGCTTTTAAAATGACAATTTATGATAATATGAAGATTAATAAAACCCAATAAGTTGCATTTCGTGTTATGAATTTGCATATGGTGCATTAAAAAATTATGATAAGCCAATAAACAGATCCGTGAAAAACACTTACAGTGAAGCAAAACAAGCTCTTCTTCTCCGCCTCCGGCGGGCTCGCCATGGCATCGACATTGGTGCAAACAATTCCCCGAGGGGTGATGAAAGCTCTCCGCAGCACCGGCGGCGACCAAAGGCCGCTCTTTTCGTAGTCGAAGCCGAATTCTGAGAGGTCGGAGAATTTGAAGAGGAGCTCGTCGGAGATTCGCCTCGACACGAGTTGGATCTTTATCGGCGTGGCCGGCACCGGCGATGGTTTGCCGGAGATCTCGGAGGTCGACATGGCGATCAGATGTGCATGCGCTGGCTCTGTAAGAGAGGAGAGGGAGTGCGTATTGATCGTGTGGATGAGATGAGGTTTAAAGAGATTGAATAATGTGGTGAGAGATATTAGGGAGACAATTTGTATATAACAAGAAACCTTGTGTACCTAATATCAAAGGAAAATAAAATTTATTACTTCATTTGGATAAAAATGAGAGTTTTCGTCATTTATGAGAGCTTAAATCTATGGCCCACAGGAAGAGAGAGCTACTGTTATGAGCTCATTCTCTGTGCCAATGACCATGGCATAATAATTAATAAGTACAAATTCTACGATGAGAGCAAAAGTTATATGAGAGATTTTTATGACTATATATATATATATATATTTATTGATATATTTCAATATATAGACCAAAAATCTTGATAATGGCGATATGATTTTGAGTCAGCGTCGAGATCAACTTAAAATATCGTTGGAATCTTTGGGACAACAATTAAATCCCAAAACAGCTCTCAAATATGGTATTTTTATAGTCAAATCGGCGTCTCGCGATCTCTAAGATCATAATTCCGACTTCATTTGGGCATCCAAATGCTCAAAATACATCAAATGATTGAAGGATTCATCACGAGCCGTCAGATCGAGTGGTGCAGGGCTTTACATGAATTCTGAGAATATCCCCTCATAAATAGACTTCATTCCTCACATGCCAAGTGAAGGAAAGTGAAGAGGGGTGAGTGAAGAAGAGGAAGCTGGAGAGTCAACCACCACCACCACCATGCGTGTGATCACTTCAGTCAAAAAGGAAGAAGAGGAAGAGTCAACAAGGAAGAAGAGGAAGAGCAGGCGGAAGAAGAGGAAGAGTCAAGCAAGGAAGAGAAAGGAAGAGTCAGGCGAGGAAGAAGAGGAAAAGCAGAGTGAGGAGGAAGAGCTCTGAAGCAGATCAAAGCAGATCGCACCAGCTTGCACTCCCTCGTGACCATCAACCATACCCAGGACGTGTAATTTATACTGTATTCCGGAAGTTACCGCATCTCATGATGATTACAACGATCATTGTTACAGTTGTCCTCTCGTATCGATTCTAATCACAGAATCGGAAGATTTTGTACTCGAAACATATATGGAAGCTTTTCTTGGGCTAGGTGGTTTTCCCCTCTTTTGAGGTTTTCCGTTAAAATTCAGGTGTCTCTTGTTTCTTTAATTACTGTGTGTCTTTGGACTTCACAAGGCTAAAGGCGTAAACTTTTCTCTCACTGGTTTTCTATAACGGTTTGGCCGTCGTGGGATTCCCATTATTTCATCTTGTATGGCTGACCAAGTTTCCAAGATCAAAACCACCATCGAGGTGGAGCATTCAAGCTTTTAGAGCATGGCGAAGAATGAAGATTCATCAAACTTTGTTCCTTGATTAGGGGCGGGGGCAACTCTTAATCTCAAAAGATAAGCAAGTCGGCAACACAATGAAAAGGCAAAGATCAATAGTCAACTCGGCTACAAGCTCATCTTATTGACCTCTTAGGTTGCGTCATCGGTAAACACTATGACCGGATAGGTCAGCGTCCTTGGTGGACTTCCGCGACCTCTTCCATACGGGTTGCGTCATAGTAAACACTCGACTAACAGGATAGGTCAAAGCGTCCTTGGTGGACTTCCTGCGATCTCTTAAGTGCGGGTTAATGTCATCGGCTTCGACACAACAAGGAAAGGTCAAAGCGTCCTTGGTGGACTTCTGCGATCTCTTACTTAATGTCATCGAGCAAAACAACGGAAGGTCAAAAGCGTCCTGGTGGACTTCTGCGATCTCTTCCATACGGGTTAATGTCATCGAGCAAAAGCTTCGACAACCAGAAAGGTCAAAACTTTGTACCCACTTTACAGGTTAATGTCGCCGGATAACACTCGACAAACAACCTCGGATGGGTCAAAATCTCATCGTCGCCGGTCACCGTCGGTACCATCGTCGGTCCAGCCGACCATCAGCCGGATCTTGCGGTCATCGCCATCTTCGCCGGTCACCCATTCGACCGGTCGCCACCGTGACTGTGCCGATTCGGCCACACCGGCGGCGTCACGGCAATCTCCGTAGGTCACCTTCGTCGGTCATCCGCACTACAGGCGCGATCGCCCGATTCACCGTGCGGTTGTTGCTGACCCGTCGACGCTAAACAATGAGCGGTCACCGCCGCCGATCGGATCACCGCGTCATTGTGTACCACGCTAAACCATTGCAGGCCGTACCATGTAGTTACGCTGGCATCCTCTGACTACCATCGGCTGACCAGCGGTCGCACCATCGTCGTCGGTCATCCCAGCTCTACCACGGTGCCGGTCACTTTATCGATATGCCGCGGATGCCACCCGTGCGATTCGGTAGCCCGGCCGCGCGGTCGCGCGGCGCCTTGGTGGACTTCGCGACCTCTTCCATGCGGGTTAGCGTCGTGGTAAACACTCGACAAACAACCGGATAGGTCAAAGCGTCCTTGGTGGACTTCACGATCTCTTCCATGCGGGTTAATGTCATCAAAAGCTCGACGAACAATGAAAGGTCAAAGCGTCCTTGGACTTCCTGCGATCTCTTCCATATGGGTTAATGTGTCATCGAGCAAAAGCTCGACAAACAACCCGAAAGGTCAAAAGCGTCCTTGGTGGACTTCCCGCGATCTCTTCCATGCGGGTTAATGTCGTCGAGCAAAAGCTCGACAAACAACCCGAAGGTCAAAAGGTCCTTGGTGGACTTCCGGCCTCTTCCATACTGGTTAGCGTCGACGAATAATATTCGACCAATAACAGAAAGGTCAAAACTTTGTACCTCACGCACGAGTTAATGTCATCGGATAACACTCTGACAAATAACCTCGGATGGGTCAAAAATCCTCAGCGGATTCAATTATATCTCTCTCGCGTCGTGAGCGGTTACCGCGCCGACCACCCCGTCGGCCGGCCGCTACGGCGGTCCGCCGTGACTACCGGTCCGCCCTCATTACCATTGCCGTCCGCCTCACCGCCCGGCCTCCCGCCGTCACCACCATCGTCGGCCGGATCGCCGTCGACCACGTCGCGCATCACCCGTCGGCCCGTCTCCTGATCCCAACCCGGACGACGGGGCGATCGGAACCACGCGCCTCGTGGTCTTGATCGCCTCAACGGACGGTCGGCGTGGCGGTCGAGAACCCGCGGCGTATCCGGCCTTGATCGCCTCTAACACGGTCGGCGGTCGGTAGCCGGAACCATCCGTGTGTGCCTCGCCCTACGGACGGTCCGGCGTGGCGTAGCGGAACCACGGCGTACCGTGGGTCTTGATCGCCTCCACCGGACGGTCAGTGGCGGTAAACGGAACCGGCGTACCGGCGGCCTTGATCGCCTCCCAACGGGCGGTCCGGCGTGGCGATGCCGGAACCGGCGTATCGTGGGCCGATATCTCAGACGGTCAGCGTGGTCGGAACCCGAAACGGCCATGCCGTGGGGCCTTGATATCCTCTAACGGACGGTGCGTGGCGGTAAGCGGGCGACGACCGCAGATGGGCCAAACTCTGGGTCCGGCGTGGCGTAGCGGAACCACGCGGTATGCCGTGACGCCGTCGCCTCCAACGGTCGACGTGGCGTGGCCGGAACCACGTGCCGTGGCTTTCAACGGGGGTCCGGCGTGGCGGTAGCCGAGCGGCGTATGCGTGGGCCGATCGCCTAACGGGGCCGGTCCGGCGGCGAACCGCGCGGTATCCGTGCGATCGCCTCAACGGGACGGCGTGGCGATGCGCCGGAATCCGGCGGTATGCCGTGGGCCGATAACCTCCCGACGGGTCGGCGTGGCCCGGCCACGGTGCAATGCGCGATCTCCCCACGGTGGTCCGTGGCGATGCGCCGGAACCCGGCTGCAAATGGGCGCGATCGCCTCCATGATCGCCTCTAACGCGGACGGTCGGCGTGGCCGGTAAACCGGTATGCACCGTGGGCCTTGAGCGCTCTTGATCGCCTCCAAAGGATCGCTCAAGAGAAAGAGAGGAGGAAAGGTGTGCCTCTCCCTCTCATCAGGGGTATTTATAACCCCATGAACGGTAAAACCCCTCAAAAGCGGTTCAAAAGCGGCTCAAAACCGCAAATTCTCGGCGGGCCATGGCTATGTCCCATGGCCTGCCGCGCGGCCATGACACCTTGAGCCAGCGTATGAGCCAGCAGCGTATGAGATGTAGCTGAGCCAGCGCTTCATGAGCCGAGCTTCCAGAGCGGAGCCTTCAGGCCCGCCATCATCGACCCCACCCACGCCACCCCGGACATGACCATCGCGATGGCCCATGCGCCGGTGCCCGACCAGCGTCACGACGCGGACCAGACGTGAATCATGACGCCAGCGGACCCGTATTAGCGAATGGCGATCCCCCAGCGCCCAGGCATCCGTGGCGCGCCAGCAACCCGACCGGCCGCTCCCTCAGCAGATCCGCGGCCCTTCCCGCTCCTAAAAGCGCCGGCGCCCCGAGCCTTGCGCCCGCACCCATAGCCTACAGCGCCCGGCTGAACGCCCGGCAGTCCGAACAGCAGCTTGAGTATCCAAATAACTCATAATCAAATTACATCTTATTCCATAATCATAATTTTGTATTTTTATGATGGTTTATTCTCTCAAAATATATGATTCATGCAGCGTTTCGTTGAAGAATTAGTTATTTTGAGCATTTGACGTATATTTTTGGATGATTAAGCTAATGTCATCCAAAAATAGAAGCGATATAGCTCTCAAAATATGACTAGTCAAAGCACAAATCTTGATGTCGGCGATATGATTTTGAGTCAAACCGTCGAGATCAGCTTAAAATATCATTGGAATCTTTGGGACATCAATTAAATCCCAAAACAACTCTCAAATAGTATTTATAGTCAAATCGGCGTCTCGGCGGGATCTAACGAGCCTAAGATCTCATAATTCCGACTTCATTTGGGCATCCAAATGCTCAAAATACATCAAATGATTGAAGGATTCATCTGGCGTCCGTCGAGGGGAGTGCAGCTTTACATGAATTTACAAGAATACCCCTCCTCCCATCTATAAATAGACCTTCATTCCTCACATGAAGGGGGAGGCCAAGTGAAGGAAAAGCCAAGTGGAGAGGAGCTGAAACAAGTGAAGAAGAGGAGAGCTCGACGGTGATCCACCACCGGTAGTGATCCTTGCCGTCAATCTACAAACAAGGAAGAAGAGGAAGAGTCAAGCAAGGAAGAAGAGGAAGAGACAAGGAAGAAGAGGAAGAGTCAAGGAAGAAAATGAAGTCAGAGCGAGGAAGAAGAGGAAAAGCCAAGTGAGGAGGAAGAGAGAGATATGAAGCTTGAAGATCCTCCAAGCAAGATCGCACCCAAGATTAAAACTATCAGTCGTCAATAGATCACTAATTGTACCACCATTCATTCGGAGTTACCCAGCGTCTATCATCGATTACAATTCTGACGATCATTGTTACGCGGTTGTTATTCTCTCTCATGCAATTCTGTCAGTTATCGAAGATTTTGTACTCAAACAGATATAGTGGAAGCTTTTCTTGGCTAGGCCCGTGGTTTTCCCTCTTTTCGAGGTTTTCCACGTTAAAATTCAGGTGTCTCTTGTTACCTCTTGTGTGTTTGTTTCACAACAACAAGGCTAAACTTTCACTCTACCGTTTTTGTTGTTTTCTAATATATATATATATATATATATATATGTTAAATTGCAAATTAATGGGATTTTTTAAATTTATTACAAAGTTTTATTATTATTCAAATATGATATTTTATAATTTTAAACAAATGTTTTATATTTTTATAAGAGAAGGTCTCTGTTATTGATATGACACTTAAAATTTACTACCAAATGCGAATCTTGATGTCAGCGATCGATTACGAATCAAGACTAACCCGATCAACGTTTATTCATAACATGGAGTGTTTATAGTCAAATCGTCGGCGTCTTGACGAGCGGATCTAACAAGCCCAAAATCTCATAATTCTGACTTCATTTGAGCATTCAAATACACAAAATACATCAAATGATCAAAGGAATCATTTTGAGCCGTCCGATGGAGTGGAGTGATTCGGGTTTTGCATGTATTTACAGAAACGTTACTCCTCTAACATATAAATAGTCCATCATTCTTCACATGAGGGGAGGCCAAGCTAAAGAGAGAAGAGGGTTCTAAAGTTTGAAAATCCTCCAAGCATAATCGTCGTCTCGATGGTCACCAACCTCCAGCGCCGGAACTGGGTGCCATCCGTCATCAGGCCGTAGGTTACCGCCGACCATCGCCCAGTCATCTCATCCGTGACGTTCAGTGGAACCGTTTCATCTTCCTACTAACAATACACTTTAACACATATAACTATTGTTGCCTGATTCTGGGATTCTCATTGTTAGCCCTTATCATATACAATTTTGTAATCCCGTTATCGGGAAAATTTGTACTCTGAAATAGATACATGGTGGAAGATTTTCTTGGCTAGCCGTGATTTTTCCTCTTTCGAGGTTTTCACGTAAAATTGGAGTTTTATTATTCTTCAAATATCGTGTGTCTTTGGACTCAAGCGAAAAGCGTAAACTTTTACTCTACCTGGGTTTTCTAGCACACAAGGTTGTGACATCTGGAAAGCTGATTCATTATTTCATCTTGTATGGCGACCAAGTTTCCCAACAAGATCAAACCACCATCAGTGGAGCGCTTTTAAGGAGCGCAAGCGAAGAATGAAGATTCATCAAACTTCGTTCCTTCATATTTTGTCAGAAAATGGGGGGCAACTCTTAATCTCATAAGATCGTCCATGTTAATATGGTAAGCATCTAATCAATTACCATTCCAGAAACAAGCCAAAGTTAGGTGATATTTCAACATTGAGAAGAGATATTGCTTTGCAAATTATGATTTTTCAATCATACTTATGAAAAAAAGGCAAAGGTCAAGGAGCAACTTTGGTACAACAAATGTTTTGATTCGACTACTCCACACATGTTAACGTCATCGAGCAAAGACTCGGCAACCTCGGATGGTCAAAACTTACGCCACACGGTTAAGTCGAGAAAAGAATTTGACAAACAACCGGATAGGTCAAAACTCCCTACTCCACAGCGGTAAGTCAAATAACACTTTGGTACTGAGATAGGTCAAAAGGTCCTTGGTGGACTTCCCACGACCTCTTCCATACGAGTTAACGTCGATGCTCTAACAAATTTATCCGGATAGATTCAATTTGATTCTTCCGGTTAACGCCATCACCGACAAACAACTCGGATAGGTCAAAATCCTCGGCCAATTGACCTCTACATATTGCGCGTCATGGGTAACACTGCGACAACTTCGGATATGTCAAAATCCCGCGGATTGATTCCTCCATACAAGTTAACGCGTATCCGTAACTTTAACAAACAACCCTGGATAAGTCAAAATACCAGTTCATTGACCTCTCCATACAGGTTAATGTCATTGTAACACTTTAACAAACAACCTGGATAGGTCAAAATACTGTGGATTCAATTCAACCTCTTCCATATTGCGTCGCCAGTAACACTCTCGCAAACAATCTCGGACGGTCAAAATCTCGAGATTCAATTCGACCTCTTCCATACGTTAGCGTCATCGAGTAACACTCGACAAACCTGAGGTCAAAAATCCCGGATTGACCTCTCTCATACAGTTAACGCCGTCGAGTAGCTTTCGACAAACAACCTCGATGGGTCAAAATTACCGGCGATTCAATTGCCTATTCCATACGGGGTTAGCGTCGTTGGGTAACACTCGACAAGACCTGGATATGTCAAAATCCGGATTCAATTCGACCTCTTCCGCCATGTTAACGTCGTATGTAACACACAACAAACAACCTCGATGGGTTAAAAATCCGCCGGCCAGTTTCGACCTCTTGCATGTTAATCGTAGTAACACTTTGACAAATAACCTCGGATGGGTCAAAATCCTGATTTGATTACCCCACAGCAAGTAAAGCGGCATCGAAACATCATGGAGAATGATACTTTGAAATTATCTATCGACTTTCGGTTGCTCGAATGAGCGGTTCACAATTAACGTTCCCCACCATCTTGGCGTTATTTATTGAACCATCCATTAAAGTTTCAAGAAATCCAATTTCCTCAAAGAAGAGAACTACCGACGCCGCCGACATTACCAACGCCATCATTAATATCCCCATGCGCCGTATCGGCCGCCAAGCATTGATTTGCTATTGTCGGCTGCCGCTGCCCCAACTTTACGCCCGCGCCGCGCTGCCATTCGCCGCCGTCTTCATCACGATGCCGGTCTACCACCGTGATCATCGGCCGTCTGCCTTATCGCTCATGCGGTCATCTATGATCATTGCTGATATCGATCTCGACCATTTCATAACCATCGGCTAGCTGACTACAAGCAGGCGGCTGTTGCGCTTCGGGCCCGCAATCACCCGCCTGAACCATCGTCTTTACATCTCCGGTCGCACTTTGTCATCGCCGGTCATCCGACCATTCAGCGACGTCTCTCATTGCTGCTGACCGCGCCATAATTCGACCCGCCGCTGGCCATATCGGTAGTCCAGAGTCAGCCCATGCCGGTCATTACCATATCATTTCAGGTTAAGCCGATATCGTACCATCTTCGCCGGTAACACCTTGGCGTCGGTCATCCATTGCCGACCATCTGGCCATCGCTGCCAGCCACCACGTCGACGCCGATTACCCTGCTCCAGCAGCGGCTGTCGATGGCATGCTCGATCATCACCATCGGCCTACCTATTATTCATATCGTTCTTGCTGGCCATCATTGGTTCTGCCATTCATGCTGCCGGCCCACATTGTGCATGCGCTTCTCATCGCTGGACCACCAATTTTGCGGTTCATCCCCGCTGACCTACCTGCCATCTCCACCATTGCCTGGCCACCCCTGACATGCGTCGGTATCACCGGGTCATTATTCGCGTCGGTCATCACCATCGCCGACCATGTGATATCTCGCCATCTTGGCCACATCGTTGCGGTCATCCCGGCATTCGCTTCGGCCATCTCGCATTATGCTGAGCGACCACCGTCGCAACATTGCCCGGCCGCCTCTCACCGGTCATCGTCGGTCATCACGTTCGTCCGCCGGCCCGGCGTCGGTCATCTCCAGCGTCACTTGGCCAGCTCATTGTGCGCCGTCGTCGAGCCGCGGTACATGGCTCGACCTACCCGTCGATCTACCATCATTCACTGCGATGTCACTCCATGACTATCACCGCTGCGTTGACCATCTGCCGTCTCAGCCATCCTTGTGTTCGTTGTCATTATTAGCGATGGTCGTGGCCATCATGTATTTGCCGATCGTGAGCTCGCCAGATGAACTATGGGTCTTGATTGCTCCGACGGGGTCAGGCGAGGAGCTTGACGCTCTTTCAAGAGAAAAATTAGAGCATTGCATGACTACCGCGATGCAGAAGCGACCTTCTCTTGAGAAGAAGATGAACACTAGAGTATATGAGGAGTGTGTCTTCTCCCTTGGCCCTAGGGGTTTTATAGACCTATATAGGGGTAAAAAGGTAAAACTCAAAGAAAACTACCAAAATCGCCGGACCAAAATGGACAAAAGCGACATTTGCAGGTGGTGCTGGACTTCGCCGCGCTCCTGTATGCGACGCCGATCCATCACCGCATCTCACCGCAGCCTCACGACTCATGTCAGCGTTCGCCAACCCAGGCCCATACCGGCGGTTTGCCGTTCTGGCGACCTGGGTCAGCGACCTAACCCATCGCGGCCAGCCAATCAGACCGGCCAGCGGCTCCATCACCTGACCGGGCACACTCAGTTCCCTCGATCCGCGCCACCGATTGCTGCGGCGTGGCGATGCTTACAGCGCTGACGCGTAGGCGTAACCGCGGCGCCGTAGCGCGCCGCAGTAGTGCCTGGATGGGTTCATAACCAAATCTTGCGCTGTACCACTGCATACATCCTCGCCACTAGCTGCGGATCATAATCTTGTACTCTCATGAAGATTTGGTCTCTCAAAATATATGGTTAATGGACTAACAAATTTCATTGAAAAATTTGCTATTTTAAAGTATTTGACATATATATTTTTGGATGATTGAGATAATGTCATCCAAAAATATGAAAAAATTGATATGACACTTAAAATTTTACTAGTCGATGCATGAATTTTGATGTCGAAAGTAATCTGATTCTGAATCAAGATTAACCCAGATCAAGCGTTTATTATCAATCGGCTCTTAAAATGGAGTGTTTATAGTCAATCGAAGGCCTTGGATCTATGGATATGAATCTCATAATTCACCATTTGACATTCAATACATAAAATACATCAAATGATCAAAGGAATCATTTTGGTACGTTCGATGGAGTGGAGTGGTTTGAATTTGCTGTGTATTTATAGAAGCGTTCTTTCTAATATATATATATTCATTATTCACATGATGATGGGAGGCTGCTAAAGAGAGGAGAAGAACTCTAAAGCTTGAAAATCATCATAAAGCATAGTCGATTAATCTACTTCAGCGACTGGCCACGGTCATTTTTAATTTCACTGGATGTCGATATCCATTACCTCAATCATCTACTGTCAGCAGGTCACCATAGCATTCGGTGATGTACTTATCTCGCCGATATCTCTAGACCACTACCACCGGATAGATAAATGCTTCGGCTGACATAGCTGTTTAAGTCATCTACTACTAACAATCATTGACCCTTTCTCCCACACTGGCTATATAATGTTGTGCCGGTCGGGATTCCTATCATTAACCCTTCTCGAGATATATTACGTAATCCGTATCGGGAAAAATTTTGTACTCTAAAATAGATACATAGTAGAAGATTTTTTTTTAATTTAGCCCGTGATTTTTTTTCTCTGAGATTTTTTGGCGAAAATTTGAAGTTTTATTATTTTTCAAATATCTGTGTGTGAGCTGGATTCCGTAATAAAACTAAGGCGTAAACTTTTATTCTACCACAACTAATTTTTTAACACGCAACAGTTATAATTATTTTCATTTGAATAAGCTATACAAAATGTATCATTTTTATGCATATGCATGACCTCATCTCTTTTGCTATCGCCTCCTTTACAGCTTCTCTCTGTCACAGCACAGAAAACAATTAAAGACTGTAAAATGATATGTTGGTCATAGAACCTAAGTATTTATAAATATTTATATAGCTCCAAAAAATTTATATGATCAATTTTATATAAATTTTAATAATTAAATAATTAAAATTTATATAAATTTTTTTTAAAGATTAATAAAAAAATATTTTAACTTTTGCTTTTAATAAATCTATTATCAAGACAATCATCTATTTATCCATTTTTTTTTTCGATCTTCCTTCTTACTAACAAAATTTTCAAGATAATCATCTATTATCATCTGACTTTTAATATTCTTGTCAATTATAATGTTTGAAGCTTCTCTTATCAATTATAAGATGTGAATGAAAAAAAAAAGGACCGAATATTGTTAAGAGTTTTGATAATTATTATCAAGATCATGAATTTGAATTCAATTTACACTAAGGTTGTAAAAATAGGACTGAATAAAGTGCCAAAAGAAAGAGAATTTCAAAGTTCATTGATTCAACCTGTGGGCTTTGAAAATTCATCACCGACCTCTCGATGAAGAGAGTGATTTAAATGTCGGTGTAATTTTTAGAAGTTAAATGGAATAGTAGATAAGACACTACCTAGAGATTTCATTCTCATTTTGGAGAGAACTTTAGATCTGGTTCCAAGTTTCCATGTGAACATTATAGTTAATTACCTCTCGCTTGAGAACTTTCAATTAAAGATAATTAGTTAGATGGCAATGTTAGTGTATAATAACAGCATGTGGAGTTTTAAAATTTATATTTATAAAAATCATTATATTTAACTTAAAGCAGATGGTTGGGAGAATGATGACGCGTCCGATCTAGATCTCATGGTTCCGTCATCCCGGTCGTGGTCAGTCTTAGTCGAGAAGGTAGTCGGCCAACGGAAGAATCGCTCGAACACATGATTACGTCGTCAAGAAATCCTTATAGACCTTAGGTGATGTTTGTCTAAGGAGACAATCATAAGTCTACTTTAACTAACAGAAGGTTTTTTTGTCCAATCAAATACATTATATAATTCATCAAAAGAGTCGTTGAACATCAGGTTGCGTGAGTAATTTAAGAGTGTCATATCGCCGAACCACCCGGTCGAGGGCTCTATAACCGTCATTTATGTTGTGCCATTTTTATCTTCACAGAGGACAGGCACGTCCCTGGCTTAAGATTATTTGAGTGTGAAAATAGTTATGTATTTGATTTGACATTGGCTCTTTGTGAGCAAAAATTTTCTTAATTTGTCACCCTCGACAAACGGTTACGGATGGGAGGATAGATTTTACTTTAAATTTAAATAATTAATTTCATTTAGTTTATATATTTTTTGTTTGAATGTTTGATCATTTAATAATGATTTGACATTAGAATTTGAATAGATTATTATTATTATTATGAAAACCTCTACGGTTGAAATATTCAGTCAACACGACTATCATCGCGATGTTGATCACTTAATTTATTATTTGAGATCATGTTGACTCTATTAATTTAATAATATAGGAACGGATCTACTCTCATATGACAGAATTACATTCTCAGATGTTTTATTATATTGAAGATATTATAATAACATTATTTGATTTTTAAGTTTTGTTAATCGGACCCTCAGACCAACTTGGAATCCCGCGATCCTCGACTAAATTTAAGCATTCGGATAGTGTAGGGGCATGCAGTGTTTGAATCATTTAATTTATTGTTTGATCATTTCTAATTTAATAATAGAGGATCGGATCTAGATTTATATTTTGAGGATTTTGAATTTGAGAATATTGAATATAATATCTTAAATATTTTGATAATGGTTATCCCTATAGTTGATATGTTCAATCAACTCAGCTATCATTGGGGAGTTAAGAGATAGTCGTTATACTGTCAAATAACGTAATTAAACTTCGAGATTTTCCAGCGAGAGAAAATATAACAACATTATCGATTTTGTTAACGGGCAGAGTCAACCCAGAATCAACTTCGCTGACTCGCATGTTTAAGCATTCGAATAATGGGCATGCGGGTGATCATTTAGAATACTTGTACTAATTTGGAAAGATCAAATTGAATTGAAGATTATTTTATATTTTGTACAATTGTCTCTTTTAAATAATTACAAGTTAAACTTGAGTGATAGTTCATAATTTATGCAAAATTAATATGAAGTTTATTTAGAATTTAAGCCAATGTCTTCTGCTTAATTTTGTGTTGTAGATTCGGTGGCATTTGACATTTTAGATATTGTTCAATTATTTAGATTAATATTTATATATTAGCATCTAGTTCATAACTCATTGAGCTCTTTAAGTTTTACTAAAGCTTAGCTCATGATGATAGCTTCGTGGCAACTATCAAGATCATAGAAGCTTTACTTGAATTTTGTTCTTGTTAGAGACAAACCTCAAGTTCATTAAAAGTCTTATTTTATGATCTTCAACAAGTCATCAAATCCCATGTAAGATAATTCTTATTTAAAGAATTTTAGAATTTTATATGTAGGTTTACTCTTTAATTTATCATTTTTAAACAAGCTTAATTTAAGCTTTTTAACATTTTTATTTGTTTTTATTTAAGTCTCCCATCAATCCAAAATTCGGCAACCTCGGCGTCGCCTTGAGTGCATCGAGTATTTGGGCCTCTTCTGCGGCATGTGGTCTGTCTTGACCGAAGATGTTCATATAGCTCTACCGAGCATAAGTCTTCAAACACCTATAATTTTAATTGATTTTCATTTTGAGCTTGAGTTCATTTTGCATTAAATTAATTAAGTTCTATCGGTTTGAATTTCGATATACTGTCTTCCCTCACATGGGAAATTATTCGGCCTACCCATTAGCCTCTCTTGCATAAGGTGTTTTCACAATTATAGTTATAGTCTTCGTTAACTCACTGATTTCTTCAAACACAATGAAAAAGATGTTTGGCGAGTGTTTCATTGGGCGTATATCCTACCACAAGAAGCCTCTCGTCGCTTTCACAACAACAACCAAGCAAGTTTGCTAATCTGCGGTTTCGAAGTTGGCCAACAGCCTCTGCTTCCTCCAAGAATTGACGAGGATCGGGCCGTGCCGATCTATTAAAACGCTTCACGGCAATCCTCCTTGTTGCATCTAGCTTTCCCTTATAGACAACATTGGGAGCTTTCTCCCCATGCTCTGAAACAATATTCTCCATAGCAAACCCGGACATGGCAAGCCCGAGTTGCTCAAAAGATAACTTCTGGAATGGCGACAGTTCGTAGCTATCTTCTTTCTCCTCACTCACAACAATCGGAGCCTCCAGAACCGCTCCCTTCAACTGCGAGCCCCAGCAGCAAGCAACTAGCTTAGAGCTAGTCAGACCCATCCCAAAATGGCAAAGATCCACTACCTAACAAAAGTAGAGAAAGCAACTACAAAGCTCCTTCTCAAACCACCAGCATCACATCCGCGACTGCAGCAAGCTGAAATTGCCACAGTAAGGAGAATCTCAAACGACCACGTAATCAAAGATCTGGGGTAAAAAACCTCCAACTAGAACGAGATACAAGAGAGAGAGAAAGAGCAACGAACGTCCCTTATCGATTGGAATTGATATGACTCTCAAAATACCACTAGTCAAAGCACAAATCTTGATGTCGAAAGCGATATGATTTTAATTAGCCGTCGAGATCGGCGGTTAAAATATCATCGTTGGAATCTTTGGACATCAATTAAATCCCAAAATAGCTCTCAAATGTGGAGTGTTTATAGTCAAATCGGCGTCTCGGGGATCTAACGAGCCTAAGATCTCATAATTCAAACTTTTTGGCGTCCCAAATCTCAAAATACATCAAATGATCAAAGGAATCATCCCGAGCCGTCCGTCGAGGGGAGTGGCGAGCTTTTGAATTCTGAGAATGCTCCTCCCATCTATAAATACATTCATTCTCATGAAGGAGAAAGGCCAAGTGAAGTGAAAGGAAGAAGGCTGAGGAAAGAAAGAGGAGGAAGCCCGCTTCAATGATCGTCAATAGCCAAACCGTCGTCTGACCACCGTCATTAAGCAAGAAGAAGAGGAAGAACCAAGTAAGGAAAAAGAGGAAGAGTCAAAACAGGAAGAAGAGGGAAACGAAAGAAGAAAGAAAAGGAAGAGTCAGAACAAGAAGAGGAAAAAAGCCAGTGAGGGAGAGAGCTCAAGATCCTCCAGCAAGATCGCACAGCATCTCATTGGGACATGATCAAGGGACTTGTCGGACCTCTTCCATCTGGTTAATGTCATCGAGCAAAACTCGACAAACAACCCGGAAAGGTCAAAAGGTCCTTGTGGACTTCTGTGGCACTCTTATACAGGTTAACGTCGTTGGGTAACACGACAAACAACCTAGGTCAAAATCCTCAGTAATTTCAACCTTTTCCATGCGGGTTAACGCGTCATGAGTAACACTCGACAAACAAGCGGGGATATTCAAAACGTCGCGGTGGACTTCGTGATCTCTTCCATGCAGGGTTAAATGTCATCGAGCAAGCTAAACAACCTGAGGAAAGGTCAAAACGCGTCCTTGGTGGACATCCAGCGGCCTCTTCCGAAAGGGTTAATGTCGTCGAGCAAAACTTCGACAAACAACCGGGAAAGGTTAAAGGTCCTTGGTGGACTTCAGCGGACTCTTCCAGATGCAATTGGCGACATCAATTATCAACTTTTGAACCATCCATTTGAAGTTTCAAGAAATCCATTTCCCAAGAAGTAGGACTTCTGGACCGCGATCATGCCCGTGCCACCGCCATACATCGCCGGGCACCTTGGGGTATTTCCATCCATGTTCTTATCGTCGCCGGTTGCCGCGCTGACCACCCGACCACCACTATATCCGGCCATCGGCATTGCGGTGCTGTAGCCAACCGCCGACAATCTCGTGATCATCTCCGGACCGCCGTCGGTCACCATGCCGTGGTCATTCATAGGACTTAGGCGTCGATGCGCCGTCGGCTACCACTCTGACCACCCTCGAGTCGGTACCGACCAACATCACCCGCCGTACGGTACTTCCATCCACCATAGTCGCCTTGTTATGCGGTTATTGCTGCCGCCACCCATAGAGCGCTTTGATTACTGCGCGTCACTGCTCGACCATCGCCGGCAATCCCACCGGTCACCACCATCGTCGGCGGTTATCTCGTGGCCACCATCATCGAGCATCTTCGTGACCCGTCTCCGTTGATGCCTCTCGGACGGTCCGTGGCCGGTAAACTGGAACGGCATATCATGGGCCTTGATCGCCTCTAACCGGACGGTACGGGTAACCGGAATACGGCATTATCTGAGGTATTTCCTACCTCTCCGGGCGGTAAACGAACTACGGAATACGGCGTATCATGGGCGCTTGATCGCCTCTAACGGGACGAGGTCGCCGAACCACGATGTATCTGTGGGTCTTGACCGCCTCTAACCCGGACGGCGAACGAGGCGGAACCACGGCGTATACGTGGCGCCCATCCTCTCGAACGGTCCAAGGCCGGCTTGAGCGCATATCGTGGGCCTTGATCCTAACCCGGACGGTCAAATGACGTCGCCGGAACCAGCATTATCTGTGGGCCTTGATCGCCTCTAACCGGACGGTCCAGAACGAAGTCGAACACTATCTGATGGTACCCTCTAACCCGGACGGTCCAGGTGAGAACCGGAACACGGCGTATACCCCAGGCCTTGATCGCCTCCTAACGGACGGTCACGAGGACCGACGTATCTGGGGCCTTGATCGCCTCTAACCCGGACGGTCCGAACCTGCCCATGGCATATCGGTGGGCCTTGATCGCCTCCTAACCGGACGGTCCGACGGGTGCCGGAACCACCCGATACCGTGGCCCGATCGCCTCCCAACGGACGGTCCCGACGGCGATACGGAACCCCGGCGTATCGTGGGCCGATCGCCTCTAACGGACGGTCCAGAGGCCGTAAGAACCACGACGTATTACCGGTGAGCCGTCTCCTTGATCGCCTCTAGATGGCGTCCACGCCTCTTGATCGCTTCTGATTGCCTCCAAAGGACCCACTCAAGAAGAAGGGAGAGGGAAAACTCTCTCTCTCACCCTAGAGGGTATTTATAGCCTCCCATAGGGGCAAAATCATAAAAACCTCTCAAAAAAATGGCACAAAAAATGGCTCAAAATGGCTCAAAAAATGGCTGAAAAAACGGTTCAAAAAACGGCTCAAAACCCTTTAAATTCTCGGTTGGGCTTGTAGCGCCTACCAGCATGCGGCTGTAAGCCAGGTGCGAGTCTTGCTGCATGAGCGCCTGACGCTACCAAGCGGACCTCGGCCTGCGACATTCCGGTCGTCACCACGAATCAGCGACCGTTTGTTCTGACCCGGACGACGTGACCCGCGATCCGCGAATGGCTCACGACCGTAATGTGCGACCAGCGTAACCCGCATGCCTCGACCCAGACAGCGTGTCGGCCCAGCC
The DNA here is from genome assembly GCA_021442155.1 of Cymbidium sinense. Taxonomy (NCBI): domain Eukaryota; kingdom Viridiplantae; phylum Streptophyta; class Magnoliopsida; order Asparagales; family Orchidaceae; genus Cymbidium; species Cymbidium sinense. The sequence goes on along the minus strand of CM038224.1, from coordinate 13,986,637 downwards.
CTGAGCGTTAATCGCAGCCTGGCCGAGTTTTGACCGATTGGCCCACATCTCCTCTGTAAGACCTACGTCTTGGCCTATCGCCTCCTAGCATGTGGCCAGCCAGCCTTTACTTCAACCAAGTAGCCACTTCCCTATGAAGCAAGCTCTGATGAGTCTCGTGGTTAGCATGCCAATCAACCCCTCTCAGTCGGTCCCAAGGTGACATTCGAGCCAGACAGTGATGAAGACCAGGCCTCCAAGCAAAATGCGAATGTATCCGAGTCAGTATTATGTAGAACGGTTAGGAAACAGTTGGGAACTTTAGCTCTAACCCCACTCTCCTATCAAAAAGTTGAGGGTTTGGTAGTCAAGGAGGCCCCCAAGTCCTCTATAGATGTCAAGCCAAAGAGGTTTTTGTTAGGAGAATCATCCTCAAGTCAGAAAGCTGATGTAGAATTTGAGGATGATTCATATAAAGATCTAATATAATTTCCTTTTGATTGGTACTTGTGTTCTTAACTTAGCAAGAAGGATTAATCCCACATACTTGGTCTAAACACAAGTCAGACTACTTTGAAAGGCTATGGGACAACCGAAGCAAACATCTTCAATCAAGACCGGGTAAGATTTGGCATAATGGGTCTACGAGATGATGGCAACCATTCTAGTCATCACCAATCATTTGGAGCGATAGGTTCTTTTCAAATCATACTAACTCATATGATGAGGTCTGTTTAGAAACTTCAAATGATCCAAATGAGTTTGATGTTAGAGATGCACTTCCAGAGTTTGATGAAGAAATCAGATCAAACATCGATGAATTCAAAGAATTCAACTTAGAACAAAAAACCACATCGATATACATGTCCTTGTTGAATGATGAAGAAACCAATGACTTAGTTAGGCTGTTGACTGAGTTTAAGGACTTCTTCACATGGAGTTATGAAGATATGCCCAGTTTATCTCCTAATGTAGCAGTCCACAAACTAGCGATACGCGTGCATGCGCCTTGATCCCGCACGACCTTGAGTATCCAAATAGATCCGTAACCTCAAAATCTCATGCTACTGCCTACACATCTACTTTCATAATCATAATTTTGTATTTTTATGATGATTTCTCTCTCAAAATGTATGATTCATGGCACATTTCGTTGAAGAATTCGTTATTTTTTAGTATTTGGCATATATTTTGGATGATTAAGCTAATGTCATCCAAAAAATAAACAACGATATGACTCTCAAAATACCACTAGTCAAAGCACAAATCTTGATGTCGGCGATATGATTTTGAGTCAAACGTCGAGATCGGCGGTTAAAATATCATTGGAATCTTTGGGACATCAATTAAATCCCAAAATAGCTCTCAAATGAGTGTTTATATCGGCGTCTCGATGAGCCGGATCTAACGAAGTCTAAGATCTCATAATTCACTTCATTTGGACATCCAAATGCTCAAAATACATCAAATGATCAAAGGAATCATCCAGCCGTCCGTCGAGGGGAGTGGCTGAGCTTTACATGAATTTATAAGAATGCCTCCTCCTCCCATAAATAGACATTCATTCCTCACATGAAGGAGAAAGGCCAAAGTGAAGTGAGGGGCCAAGGGAAGAAGAAGAGGGGCAAGGAAGAGAAGAGGAGCCGCCGACGGTCGTCGGCCACCGCCCGCCATGTCAGTGACTCTCATAGCAAGAAAGAGGAAGAACCAAGCAAGGAAGAAGAGAAAGAGTCCAAGCAAGGAAGAAGAGGAGAAACCCAAGAAGGAGGAAGAAAAGGAAAGAAAGAAAGAGAGTGAGGAGAGAGAGAGAGAGCTCAAGCTTGAAGATCCTCCAAGCAGATCACACCCCAAGCAAGATCGCTCTGCCGACAACCATCAAACCGACCGCCATCGTCACTAATTGTGCTGATTCCCAAAGTTCCTCGCATCGCAATATGCTCTGACGATCGTTATGTTATTCCTCTCTCATATGCAATTCTATAATCCTGATCGAAGACTTTGTACTCAACAGACACATAGTGGAAGCTTTTCTTGGGCTAGGCCGTGGTTTCCCCTCTTTTCAAGATTTTACACGTTAAAAATTGAGTGTCTCTTGTTCTCTTTAATTACTATGTGTCTTTGGACTTCACAAACTTTCACTCTCTGCTGGTTTTCGACGCTTGATAGAATGCTCCAAAGGAGTGAAAGACTGAAGATTCAAAGCGTCTATCAGAGAGAGAGAGAGAGAGAGAGAGAGAGAGAGAGAGAGTAGTGTGTATCCAACAGAGAGAAAGAAAAGAGGACTGACGGTCTTGAGAGAGGAGGAAGCCATGAGCTCATTCAGCATGCCCTTTATCTTTTTTGTTCACGAGGGATAAGATAGTAAGGTGATAAGGAAGGGGGGTGATGTAACCGCCAATAATTGATGGAATGGGAGGTGGAAGTATGGAGAAAATATTACTTTTGAGTTCGCGTAATAACGTCGGACTCAAACCACGTGTCGATTTTTTCCTGTTTTAGCGATTAACGAGAATATAACCTACATCATCTCCTACCCGACTGTAAGCGTCGTTGGAATGCGCGGGAGAATTTAAAGAAATATATAGACAAATTTAGGGTTTAGGGTTAGTTTTTTGAACGCTTAGAGAGAAATAAAATCTCATTTCATTTTTACAAAAGAACTTTGAAGATAGAACGTTGAGGAAATAACAACCAATTTAGCTGAGGATGTATTAAATAGAAATTCATCGGTAATGTTTCTCGTGCATTTTTTCTATGGTTTGTTAGTTTAGTTCTTATTCTGTCTGAAGAGAATATGTTCATTATATCCAATTAGAAGCAATTTGGATGCTTTTTTGTTGAATTTTTATTTTTTTAGTGTTATTTTGCATCTGTACTCTGTGTACCTCTTTGGAGGGTATAGAGCTTTTAAGAACTTCTTTGTCCAGTATATTTTGACTGTTTCTTGAGATAATGTTCATTACATTCCAATGAAAGTATTTGGAGACTGTTTGGATGATTTCTGGGGGGTATTTTGCATACTACTTGTCTCTCTTTGGAGTGCATCATTTATGATATTTTTCTAGTTTATTTTGCCTACTTCTTATGATAATATTTAGGGCATTCCAATAGAAGCATTTGGAGGCAATTTGGATAGTTTCTGGGTGATATTTTACATCGTACTTTTGTATCTCTTTGGAGAATTCTGATCATTTTGACCTTTATTTCCAATTTATTTTGCCTACTTCTTATGATTATGTTTAGGGAATTATAATGGAAGCATTTGGAGACTGTTTGGATGGTTTCTGGTGGGTATTTTACATCTGTATTCTGTGTATCTCTTCGGAGGGTACAAATATTTTTGACATTTATTTCTAGTTTATTTTGCCTGTTTAATGAGATTATATCTAGGGCATTCCAATGGAAGCATTTGGGGGAAGTTTGGATGGTTTCTGGGTTGTATTTTATCATTACTCTATCTCTTTGGAGGATCTGAGATCATTTGTGATCTTTTTTCAATTTATTTTCTGTTATTGAGATTATATTTAGGGCATTCCAATGGAAGCATTTGACTATTTGGATGGTTTGGGGGGTATTTTTACGTACTCTCTACTCTTTGGAGAATGCAGATCATTTATGACCTTTTTCTAATTTATTTTTGCTACTTCGATTATGTTTAGGGCATTCCAATGGAAGCATTTGAGGCTGTTTGGATGATTTGAGTATTTTGCATCTCTCTGTATCTCTTTGGAGGGTATAGAGCATTAAGACTTCTTTTCCTTATTTTCTTTTCTTACTTGATTATGTTTAGGCATTTCATGGAAGCATTTGGAGGCTGTTTGGATGATTTATGTATTTTGCATCTTTATGTGGTGATAAATTTGAAAAGCCTCTTAATCATTGTATTTATAATATTCGAATTGAAAATAATTATTAAATAATTAAATGTTAAACGTTATCTCTCTTTGGACAAGTTTCATTACATTATAAGAATTAAATTTTTTTATATTGCAATGCGACGAAAAAAATACTATTTTTTAATAATAAATTAACTTATTTTATTTTTATTTCATCTAAATAAATAGACAAGTCGGTCGATAAAGTTCAGTTAATATTCAACTTCATTTCACTCGAGCATACTAAGAATACATATAGTTAATTTTTTTAAGCGCTTTATTTTCATACTAAAAAAATAGTTAACAACAATCATAATTGTATTTTAATATATATCAGTTAAAATTAAAACTGTTAAAATATCATGATTTTACAATCAAAATTTACTTACACCAACCAATAATTTTACAATAAAACTTTTAAAAAAAAAAAGATAATCCCTAATGGCGGTAATCCCTAATTTAATTTTATGCATTAATTTTATGCATTCAGACAACATTTATTTTATGCATTTTGCATTAATTTTATGCATTCACTTTCATAACAAAATGATCATACATAAAAAATGATTTCAAATGCGATTTCTTTCAAGAATATAGCCCCAAAACCAAATCCATAAGATAAAAATATGATTCTTTGGAGTAAAATATCATCCCAGAGTAAAATATCAGTGAAATCAAACTATATGAAATGAGATAAAAGAAATTACAAAAAGCAGAGTAAAATATCATCCCAGATCCATAAACGATCCATGTACTTCAACAAAAACAGCTAAGTCTTCGAAGCCACCAAACTGATGCATTATAGAAAATACTATATCAAACTAAATACTATTGTTCTCACTTTGGATTTTTAAGTCCCAAACAAAATATAGCGTAAGCGAACTCAGCCCTAAATATATTCATCTTCTTTGGCCAATCCTGGTGGTCTACCAGTCCAAGGTTTCTTGATTCTTTGCTTTCATGTATTTTGACAAACATTCCATCGACACTATTTTCTTGGGCGGTATCCCACTCACCATTTCGATTAATTTTTTTTGGGATCGTCGCAAAAGGCGATCTTCAAAGTAATTTGATCTGAATAGCCAGAACATAATCTCAATAAGTTGGTCTAGGAAAAAAAATAATTAAGAAGGACCAAATTTGAAAACTGTTCTTACAATCTCAGGAAGAATGCTCTTATGGGTTGGTTTGGGTAATGAGTCGTAAAATACAGCTCGACTTAATATGTCCAGAGTGTCAAGTCTTGATTATCTATAAGCGGTAAGATTAACTTAGCCCTCGACACACTGTCTGCAGTGACATACTGAATGAACATTTTGCTTTCCGTCTTTAGGCGTCAGCATAACTCTGCGGAAAAGAAGAGAAACGATTATATACATTATAGCTTTTACTAAACAAACAAGAAGAATCATAATACACAACATTCATGTGGGTAACATACCCAATGCAAGCATGAAATGTACAAATAAGGGACATACAGCCCCGGACAGAGCGAATACTTCTCGGCCAGTAAGAAGGCGAAGGCATCAATGTGTGCATCTGAGAGATATTGATCCGTGAACTCATCGATGCCTCGTGCAATGATATTCTAGCCATGAATAATGTATCACCCCGCAAGTGATAAATATTTTAAATTGATCTTAATTTGCGAATAGGTTATTTTATGTATGAAGGAGCGATTGAGGATTGACTTACTTGTCCTCGAATCGGGAGCATGACGTGTCAATAAGATCGAGCATCAGCTTAGGCAAAATAGCTCTGGATGAGAACTCAACAACATGAAGTGCCTCTGATGCCTGCAACAAAATTACTAATGATAAAAGTTAGTGATGAAGAGCTTGATTCACTATGAATAAAGATTGATCTCGAGATGATTCATACCTCCGTGATGCTCCTCCACATAGCGATACGTGGGTGTCGACCTTTATTGGCTCATCTTTCTTATAAAAAATTTAGTGAAATCTATTTATATTATCTCAAATTTAAAAGAAAGTAACTTAATACCTGTCATCTTGAGTGGAGGCCACCACATCACTTATTTTTTGCTCGAGACTTCTAGTGTGTGTGAAGGGAAGTCTTTCCTCTTTCTTATCTGTAGAGCTTTAACACCGCTCAATCTTTGTCGATTCGGGTTTGGGCATCGTCATGTGTAGTGGTGGCCTCCACCTTCACTCATTCCACATGGGCTTCCCTTGAGTATCCTCCATAATGGAAGCTCACGTGGCCTCCTGAGCTTCCTCTGCGGTACCCTCCTCGGGGCTTCAGTGGTAGCCTCCCCAGGGTACCCTCCAAGGAAAGCTCTGTAGCCTCTCAGAGTTTCCCCTGTGGTGACCCTGGGAACCTCCCCCCCACATTTGGGGTGGTAGGACCCACTGGCAAGAACTTCTCGATAGTAGAACCCAGAATCAAGCTCATCCATCCTCTCCGTCATTGTTGCATAAAAAGACGATAATGTCTCTTTCAAGTCCTTGAAACCTGCAAGTATCCTCTCCATCGCAAAGTCTGTTGTGGGGGTAGTAGCAGAGGGCAGGCTAAAAACACTAGACGGAGGAGAATATCGAGGAGAGACATATGGAGAGTCAATGGGGCGACTAATTGGACTTAAAATGGGGACTATCGACTCGCATGTGTAGATGTTGGCGAGGGGATCGACAAGGAGCCAGTTCTCTCTAATATGTCCTCGAATGAAAGGCATACGTGGTAAACCGATAAAAAATGTGAAGACATACAACATAAATAAAGACATTCTTATATGAACTAAGTGATATTATTATATGTCACTGTCCTCCCATAGTGAAAGCATTTTTTGGAAACTCTATTTTTTCCCATCGCTATGCATTGGCTTTCGGATGCTTATGATGCTTATGTGCTCGTACCCATATCTACAATGAATATTTTAACAAGAACTTCAACACATTAAATTACACACGGAGATATAAAACATACCATCGGAAGAGTGACAAAGCCACTCATGTAAGATCCTGTGCAATCTTTGATATAACATCAAAGGAAACTAGAAAGTCCCAAATGGCCTCGTTGTATTCACAAATCCTATGTCAGTAGGCAATCAATTCGATGCCACCTGTAATGTGATATACAAAAATAGATTTGGCAGAAAATATATGTACTGTTGCGTCTTCTGAGCGAGCCATCAATTCTCAAGTTGATTCTTGTAGTCAGATGTGACGGCGGCTGAGGATTTCGCCATAAGACCTTCTCCCCTCTGTTTGGCATCTCTATCATCAATCAACTTCATCGGGGTGAAAGGAATGTCTTGCCAAGAAAGCTTGTTTTTATGTCCCAAAGCATGATCGATATAATGGCGGAGTGCTTAATTCATGGAGTCTAATGAATTGATGGAGATGAAGCCTCTTTAAAATGTCGATTCTTCATCTAAAAGCGTCTTGTAATATTATCGAACAGTTCTTACGATTGGTAGGCGCATCTCAAGTTATTCTTTTCCCGGACATGATAAACTTCAAAAGAAAAGTCGGTGGTCGTTAATAATGTACCCTCCAAAGAGGTACATAGAGTCTGAATGCAAAATACCCCCAAAACCATCCAAAAGCTCCAAATGCTTCCTGGAATGAACATAATCTCAATAAGCAGCAAAATAAAGCGGAAAAAAAAGGTCACAAATGATTTGTACCCTCCAAGAGATACACAGTCTGAGATGTAAAATCACCGTAAACCATCCAAGCCTCCAAATGCTTCCATTGGAATGCTAAACATAATCATAAGAAGTAGGTAAAATAAAGCGAAAAAAAGGTCAAAATGATCTACCTCCAAAGAGGTGCAGTCTGATACAAAATACCAGAAACCATCCAAAGCTCCATGCTTTCATTGGAATGCACATAATCATAAAGTTGGCAAAATAAAGCGGAAAAAAAAGGTCATAAATGATTTGTACCTCCAAAGTACCAGAGTCTGGTAAAATACCCCCAAACAAATCCCAATCTCTGCTTCCATTGGAATGCCCAAACAATAATAAGAAGTAGGCAAAATAAAGCGGAAAAAAAGGTCATAAATGATATGTACCCCAAAGTGTAAGAAATGCATCATCGAAATCATCCAAACTACTCCAAATTTGGGAATCTAAATATAATCAAGAAGTAGCAAAATAAAGCGGAAATAAAGGTAAATGATCTGTACCAAAAGATGCACAGTCTGATCTGAAATCATCATCAACATCCAAATACTTCCATTGGAATGCTAATCATAAATAAATGAAATAAATTGGAAAAAAAGGTCATAAATGATCTACCAAAGTCTGAGGAAATCTAATCTGAAATCCACATCAGCGCCTCCAAATGCTTCCATTGGAATGCCAATCGTAAAGTAGGCAAAATAAAGCGGAAATAAAGGTCAAAAATATGTACCTCCAAAGAGTGCATGATGCATATCAAAATCCGAATCCAGCTTCCAAATGCTTCCATTGGAATGCCGCAAACATAATCTCAATAAATAGGCAAAATAAAGCGGAAATAAAGGTCAAAATGATATGCCTCCAAAAGGTACCATGCAGTACGATAAAATACCCCAAAAACTATCCAAAATGCCAAATGCTTTATTGGAATGCACTAAATATATCTCGTAAGTAGGCAAAATAAAGCGGAAAAAGAAGTCCAAATGATCAGTACTCCAAAGCTAGAAGAGTCAAAAATACCCGAAACCATCCAAACTCCAAATGCTTCCATTAGAATGCAAATATAATCAAAAGAAGTAAAATAAACCGAAAAAATTAAATGATCACTCCAAAGCGAGGTAGAATGCAAAATCATCCGTAAATCATCCAAGCGCCAAAATGCTTGTTGGAATCTAAATATAATCTGTCAGACAAAATAAACTGAAAAAAGGTCAAATAAATGATCGTACCTCCAAAGTGCGAGAATGCAATAATCTCCATCCAAAGCCTCCAAATCCATTGGAATACTCACATAATCGTAAAGTTGGCAAAATAAAGCGAAAAAAAGATCAAAATGATCTCCTCAAAGAATTACAGCTGAATCTGAAACCACCCAGAAATCATCCAAAGCCATCAAATTGCTTCCATTTGAATATAATGAACATAATCTCAAATAGGCAAGCGGAAAAAAAGCCACAAATGTTATGTATCGAGAGAATACGGAAATCTGAATCTGAAATAATATATAAAAATAGCCAATCTTTCCTGACAAGGAGAAGAACGAGTAAACAAATTCATTCAGTTGAATGTATGTGTAAATACCTCATAAATGTACCCTCAATTTTGATTCTTATATCGGCGAAGCCGGATGTGCATCGATCGAGCGGGGAGGCGAGAAAAATCCTTCGTCAGCAAGCTCTAAAGCGTTACGTCGAGGAATGTCAAGCGTCGGTGTTTCTCGTTCTTCTCCGCTTTTGAGCGAGGCCTGGGTCGGGCCAGAGAAAGTGTAAAGCGTCGTGAATCGCCATCCACGCTTACTGGCCGTCCATTATATTCGCCGTTAACTAAAATGGGGAAAAAATCCATCTGCGTCGATGGGTTGGAGTCCCGCGTAAAGCTACGTCACCGGCGATATTTTCTGGAAGTATGGGAGTGGCGCTATTTCGAGAAACGACCATTAGAATTATAAGATAATTAGATAGATTTATCTCGAAATACATGTTAATTTTAATGAATTTTGTCGATAATTTTAGTTAAATTAGATATCATTCATCTACGCCATGCGCGTCCGTTTATACAACCGTTCGTTGATCGGTATGGAATTTGGGTCACTTTCGGTTCAAAATGCATTATTTTTATTTGACGCTGATCGTCACAATTGGTAGACAATCTCATTTAATAGGTTTCGGTGTTCCGAATTTAACAGCGCGATCAATTTCGTGAACGAAGGTCATTTAGTTATCGCCGAAGCTTCCCAACTCTGATATGCGCGTTGACACATTAATGGCTCGATCGCTTGATCGATTGATATTTAGATTTTTCAATATTTATATTATATCATGATGCGTTTTGAGCGTGGCAGTCCATTCGTCGCATTAGGTGGTTTACCCATTTTCTGGCGATTGTATTTTGACTCGTTATGCGACCTCCAAGTCGTCGAATTTGACTTGGGCGACTCAACTCATGACATATGTGGAGTCACCAACTAGGGTTAAACTAGAGATTAAATCGAATGATGTAATAAATAGTTAAATTATTAAAATAATCTAAATAATATAATAATATAAATATATGATAAACATAAAATAAAATAAATAATATATAAGTAATAGTTTTAATAATTATAAATATAAAAATTAAATTAAAATTTATTAACATATAATTATACATCTATTATATATCTAAATATATGTATATTAAATATATTTAAAATTATGAATAAGTTTTTTATAGATATATAAATATTAATATAATTTATAATAAAAATATAAAATTTATAATATAAAAAACTATCTTAAAACAATAAAGTCTCAACTTAAAAGTCAAAGTGAAAAAAAAAAAACTACTTGAACAAGCTAAATGCTCCCAAGCCACAAAATAAAACTTTGACCTTCCCCTCAAAATTTTCAAAGTCCACAGCACAAAATGATGAACTTTCAAGCCCAAGCTTGCATTATACGGATCTTCAGGAACAAGATCAGAAGAATTTGGCTCTGAAAAACCATGGAAGCACTAAGGCTAGAACAATAAAAGATGAGACGAAATTACAGAAAGACTTGCCAATCAAGCAGGCCCTCACCTGCAAGCCCAGGTTACTGCGAGCATTAACTACTTGGTTATTTTTTTGAATAAACTAAGAGAAAACAAATCTTGCTAAAAAAGAATTTTTGGTTCAAGAATGAGAGTAATCAAAAAAAAAAAAACTTGCCACAATATTAATATTATAAGTAGTAGGGACAAAGTGATTAGAATTGTTACCATAAAGATTGAGAACAAGCACACTTTCATGATATACTGAAAAAAAAGAGAAAAATGAAGAAATATTTCCTTTATAAGGAAAAAAAAGTTATTTTGAAGAAAAAGACGTCTATGTTTTATCACAATGATCGGCAATAATAATGAAATTTAAGTGCATGAAATTGAAAAAAAAAAAATTGGGATCATTTGAGTCATTTAAGACAAGCTCACGCACACAGTGTGCTACGAATGCAAGACACGACGACGAGAGAGAACCCCCGACTACTGTGCTAAGTAGTTTGGTGCAAATTGAAAATTTTGGCATTAACACTGTGATAGGAATATATATATATATATATATATATATATATGAAAATTTACATACTTACTACAGAATTTTTATGCATTTATATATTTCACATCCAAACTTGAATATTTACAATACTTTTTTACATGCGAATGTAACTAGGGTGATATTTTGATGTAATAATAAAGATTTAAGTATTATTTAAAGTAAAATTAAAATTTGAGTGTGAAATATGTAAATCGTAAAATGTATGATATGTATAAATCCCTATATATATATATATATATTCATAATTTAGTGTATCTAGTGAAGACTCTCGTGCTAAGATATAGAGGATTTCAATGATTTCATCACTTGCATTTTTAAAGGTATGTAATTTATGCATAAGATGAAAAGGCAATTTTTTTAAATTGAGTATGGTTAGAATCTGAATTAGTTAATTAAGTATGGTGTAAAATTTAAGAATAGATATAAGTTGGCGATTAATCATAATTTCGGATCTGGCGTGGCTATAATCTTGTTTGAAATGATCCAGTCGGCATCGACTGCGCTTCAAAGCAAGTCGTCCAATTAGTAGACGGCTTATTTTTAAATAATTAATTTTTTCTTCATTAAATTGGGATAGCTCGGTTGGGATGTCGATTGAAGATTTAAAATTCACGTGTTATCATTCGCTGATTTAAGTTATTTTTTGGAAAATAAATTTGAATTTCCTTTTAATAAGATAAATATTATTCTAATAAGATTTATTTTTTTATTTAAAATAAATAATTATTTTCATTTATTAAAATTAGTGAAATAATTAACTATTTGAATAAACTTTATAAATATTTATAATAATATCTATATTTTAAAACTATTATTATTTAAAAGTGATTTGTAATTCTCATGACTCTATATTTTATGTATGCATTTATCATTAAATTATAAATGTTAAATTCTAATATATTATTAATATTTAGATTACATTTTTACACTAAAAATTTAAGATTTTATATTAGAAGAATTAAACGTATTTTATAGTCATGTACTCAAAATAGGAAGATATTTTAGTAGAATAAATGCTTTCCATCAAGATTACAACGTTTAACCCCATAAAACTTTACTCTTTCAACCGTTTAATTCTATAATAATAATTTTATAATATAGATATAATTATAAATATTTATAAAGCTATTGAAATAGTTAATTATTTCACTCAATTTTAATGAATGAAAAATAATTATTTATTTTCAAATGTAATAAAAAATAAATCCCATTCGAGTTATAATATTTATCTTATTAAAAGAAAATTCAGAAATTTATTTTCCAAAAAACAGAATTTAAATGTAGTGGTAATAATTGGCTTTTAAATCTTTAATCGACAATCTTCGTATATCCCACTTTTAAAAAAGAATAATTAATTATTTAAATCGAAATCATCTAATTGGCGATTTGCTTTCGTTGAAAGCAATCACTCATTTGCGATCGCCTACACGTCATTATCGGCGATAACTGCAGTCGCTTTATTCTGTCTTTAAATTTAACCATACTTAATTAACTAATTCAAATTCTAATCATACTCAATTTAAAAAAATTGCCAGATGAAAATGATTGGAGGATTTTATTGATAAAAAATGATAAATTTTTGAGGAGAGGGGACTAGGCATATTTGAGGGGGCCAATTGCACACTTAAACTTTATAATTAATTATTTGTCATCCTTAATAATTATTTTTGCTCTTTATTTTTATCATAATATATAAATTTGTTCCTCCTCAGAATTAAGATTGGTTCCGCCCCTAGAAGCATGTATGAAGTTAAAGTATCATTGTGAGAAATTTCATATTATTAAGGGCATGTTTGGGACAGCTATAATTGTATGAAAAAATAATAGTGAAGACGTTGGAGAAGAAGTTGCAATAGTGGGAGACCTTCTAAATTGCAGATCCCGTCAAGTTGAAAAGAGTAGCTTTTTTTAAATCACATATTTCTCAATATAAATTTAAAATAGAGTCTGCCCTATGATGATGCGGCACAAATCACACCGCACCGCCACGAGCGCCCCAACCGGATCCTAAATCAAAGATTAAATAAGTCGTTAATGGTTGTATATATTGATATTTGTGTACACTTTTTAAAGGAAAAAAAAAAAAACAATCAACGACTACATTTATAAGCAATTTAAGGCAGCTGTCGAAATAGAAAAATGGTTATTTCATTATTACATTCCTAGGCGATCAAAATTCTTTACAGTTATAATAGATTTGTTGCGTGCTAGAAAAGGTTTTTAGAGTGAAAATTTTTTAGCACGTTGTAAATCACACAGGTATAAAAGTGTGAATAATAAAACTCTAAAAATACGAAAACCTCGAAAAAAGACCACTGGTCAGGTAAAACTTCCATATGTATCTGTTTAAGAGTACAAAATCTTCCGATACGGATTACTGAATCATTATCGAGGAAGGAGACAATTCTTAGTAATAAACGATGTTGTGATGATGTTGGCGACGAAGTTGGCGAAATTGGCAACAACGTTAATTGAAGTTGATGAAGTTAATGACGGCGAGAATCGGCCGGTGGCGGTGATGGCGGCCGGTGGCGATGGTTAAGCCGTCGATGGAACACGATTGTGCTTGGAGGATCTTTAAAATTTCTCTCTCTGCTCTCCATGAGGAATGAGGTATTTATAGATTGAAGGTGGCAACTAAATACACTGTCCACCACTCCTCATCGGACGGCTCGTGGTGATTCCCGATCATATGATGTATTTTGTGTATTTGAATGCTCAATGAAGTCGAATTTTGAAATCTTAGGCTTGTTAGATCCGTCGAGGCCTTCGATTTATTATAAACATTACATTTTGAGAACTTTTAGAGCTTAACTGATATCCCAAAGTTTCCAATGATATTTTAAGTTCTTGATTTTGACGGTTTCGTTTTGGATCGAACAACTTTTAACATCAAGATTCGTGCTTCGACTAGTAATTTTTAAGTGTCATATCAAGATTCATCAAAAGAACCATGAAGAATATCTTTGCGTTACTCTCCTAAAATTGAACCAATTCAAGATTCAGCAAAGATCTTCATTTATCAGAAAATATATGCTTTGGATGTGGTAAGGTTGCGTCCCGGTTAATAAACCAATTCAGTTTGACTTATTTTTCGGATAATGATTGTAGAAGTTGCAGTGATGATATCAATCTTTCAGAAGTTAGCAATAAATCAGTAAGAAGTACCAGCCGAATCCACAAATTCGAATGGTTAAATAAGAATAAAGGAAATTTCTCCCTTACCGATTTCTCCAAACCCTAAACCAGGCCTCCGCGAAGCGGCGGTGAGCCAAAACCTAGCTCGCCGTTGGACCCGCATCGGATCTGAATCTGCTCCCGCTCCCACCCTACCGCCGCTGATTCAGCTAGCTCCGGGATCAACTGGCAGATTCAGCAACTCCGATTCCAAATCCTGGATATTACATTCCAGGTGCATGGATACTCGGGCTATTCTCTCCGATCCTCCTTCAACGGAGACTGCATCGCTTGCCATCGGCTGCTCGTCGGGAGTGGAAACCGTAGATTGGTCCTCCGCTCCGCCGTTGGAACGTATTGCGATTGCCCCGAACCTCGCCGTCTCCGGCGGGTCACGCTTGTCGTTTCTCCGTCGCCAGAGATACTGCCGTCCATAGCCGTCTCTTACAGTATGGAATCCAGAAGGAATGTTTTCTGCGTGCTATTGCACAGGAAAAAAGAATGTATCTCAATATCTTTTTGCGAAGGAAATCCAAGAAAGATACTGTAATGTAAATCTTCCTATATTTTATACAAATATAAATTATTTTATTTTTATTTTATAAAGCTTATATTATGTTTTAGTATAATTAAATTTTAAAAATATAAATAAATTATTAAATATAGATAATATTTTCTATTGCTCGATAATTGCAATTTGGAAATTCAAAAATAATCATAAAGGTAAGAGTTCGATCTCATAAATGATTAATTTTATATAATTATTAATTTATTTATTCAACATCCAAGAAAAAATAATATTCGCTCAAAGAAAAAAATAATATAAACTCATATGTCTCAATTTTGTAAGCCAAACTATTTTTACAAAATAATTCATATTTTAAATTATAGGAAAAAAATCGTTATATTAATTTATTTATTTAACACTCACCCATAATTTCTTATGAGTTATTTAAGATAATGAGAGAGAGAGAGAGAGAGAGAACTTGCTATGATCAAAATATTAGAATTTAATAAATGTTATATAACGCATGAAATATTAAGAATTTAATATATCTTTTAATAAATGTTATATAATGTAAATTATCTTATACCATCAAGCTTAAGTACGCAAGCATAAATATGGGTCAACAATCATGCTAAGAGTATATTATATCATATGATCTTATCATTAACTTTTCTTTGAAAATTATTAATACTAAAATTTTCACAAAATTTTCTTTCTAATTTTCAATTAAAGATTCTTCAACTACTAATTTTCTCTTATCTTTTCTATTAAATCTCTCTAATTCAATTCAAACATTCTTCATTAAATCCCCAAAAATAAAAAAAAGAATTTAACAAACCAATGCATTTGATCCAATTATTCTACACTAATGGAGAGTTATTTAGGAGCTATTTAGTTAATTATATTTTATAGTATAGTGTAATTCAAATATTTGTATTTAGAAATTTTGGACTTTTTGTCCGTAGTATTTAAAATATATTATATTTTAAGAGTGTATTTAAAATTCATCAAATTTATGTCAAACACTCGTAATCAACTGCCCATCATGAGCCACCAGTCATTATTGTCACCCCCACCCTCACAAAATGATAACAGTCATTAAAATTTTCATTATTTTATTATGTAAAAAAAATAGATTTTACATTAGTAATATCTTCAATTAAATAATTTTAAAATAATTTAAATATATTTTATTCACTGAAGAATGTATTTCAATTAATTAAATAATCTTTTTGTTATGCTTAAATAACTAATATAATAATGCACATTAAAAGAAATCCAACCATACATATATGCCTTTTTGACTTTAGACTTGAGAGGATAGGTAAGATTATGATCTTATGAATGGCCATCAAAACTGAGTGGCCATCAACGTGCCACGTCATCTGGTGAACTGGGGCCACGGCATCAATTTGTGGTAGCCGTCAGATTACATCTCACGATCTATCCCCCGGCCATCCCTCCACCGCACATTGCTCAATTCCCTTTGGCTAGATTCGTAATTACTTGAATCGTCAGGGGTATCTTGATTTAGAGAGTCAAAATCCCTTCTCGTGAAAATAATTTTTATTTTATAGCAAGGGATTAAAGCTAATTGATTATTTTAATTAGCTTTGAGAGCTTAAAATTTTAATAAAAATATATGATAAAGAGTATATATTCTTATAAGAATATGCATTATATATTTTTAGTATTTATTTATATAACATATTTTTAATATAAAATAAAATTTAATACGTGCAAAAAAATTTGAAATTGGAATGACATTTCAAACAATTTTCATAAAGTCAACCAATTTTTCTTATTAAAATTCCAATAATTTAATCATGGTAATACAACTAATTATTAGATATTTAGAAGTATAATTATGATAGATAATATTATCTATATTTAATAATTTAATTATATTTTTAAATTTTAATTATGTTGAGAAATAATATAAGCTTTATAAATTAAAATAAAATAATTTATATTTGTATCTTTCTTGGATTTCCTTCGCAAAAAGTTGTTGAGGTACATTCTCTTTTCCTACGCAATATCACACAGAAAACATACCTTCCGGATTCCATGCTGTAAGAGACGGCGATGGACGGCAGTATCGCCGGCGACGGAGAAACGACAAGCGAGACCCCGCCGGGGACGGCGAGGTTTGTTGTTATCGCAATACGTTCCGATGGCGGAGCAGAGGACCACCCTACTGTTTCCACTCCCGACGAGCAGCCGAAGGCAAGCGATGCAGGCTCCGTCGAGGGAGGAGCGGAGAGAATAGCCTGTTTATCCATTCCCGTGGAATGTAATATTCAGGATTTGGAATCGGAGGGGCATAAGATTTGCCGAATCTGCCAGTTGAGCCCGGAGTTGGCTGAATCAGCGGCGGAAGGGTGGGAGCAGATTCAGATCGGATGTGGGTGCAAGGGCGAGCTCGGCTTTGCTCACCGCCGCTGTGCCGAGGCCTGGTTTAGGGTTAGGAGAAATCGGTAAGGGCGAAATCTCCTTGATTGTTTTTTAAACCATTTGAAATTGTGGATTCAGCTGTACTTGTTATTGATTTATTGCTGAACTCTATTTCATAAGAAGGAATTCTTTTAAAAAGTTTTATGAAGTTATTGATGGTTCTGGAGTCTTCATTTACACTTTCTACGTCATCTGGCTGAACTAATTTGACCGTAGGCTCCCAATTGATCCTATAGATTCCAGTAGGGTTTTTCCCAATGTTCAAAGGCTACATTTCAATCTAAGTGCCTTTCTAAGGTTGGCTCAAGCTAACTGTGGGTGTTATGGTTTAAAATTGTGTAATTTAAGGCATGTCTTAGTGCAGAGAAAATATTATGCAGAGTCCGAGCGTTTTAATCTAACCCTCCTGTATAGTGGTTTTTTTTAGTTAACTGGCGTAACTGGATGGACAATGACGACGCGTTTATCCCGCGCCCTACCGCCTCGCTCAAACAAATGGGAGAAGAACAGACGGACGTTCGACATTCCTCCCGCATGTTTAGGGCTTTCTCAAAATTTCAACTCCCGCTCTCGACGCATGAACGTCCGGCCGTCAGATTTAGCAAATCTGCAAATAACTTCCATTAAAGGTATTATATTATGATTACACCGTTCAACTTTAATGAATTTAGATTTTCTCTCGTTCTTCTCACCGTCAATATGAACATTTTAGAACTTTTAAGTTCTTTAAATGAACGGATGTATTTTAGTAGTTTTGGAGATGTTTTGCGCATTTCCAGTCACAAGACAGATACGCCATTATTTTCAAATTTTGAAACCGACAAATTAAATGTTTAGTATATCGTACAGAGTTTGATGTTTCATGAATCGTAACGATTAGGGATGATAGTATGTCTCGATGGCATTAAAATTTGTTTGTGGGTTGATTTTTGGTTGTTTACTTGACAGACTCTTTATACTCTTAAGATGCCCCATTTTAAGATTTTTTTAAATACTGTCTGTTTGGATACAAATGCTCGATATGTTATGAAGCGTGATCAAGGCTCATTGCTTGGTTTTAGAGTTTTTTACATTTGTATTATTTTGTACTTTAATGAGAAAAAGATTTTGGCTTAGTTCTACCATTTAGAATAAATATGTTCATTCTGATCCATTAAAATAATTTGAAGATCGATGGTTGGTTTTAGATTATTTCAGATCTCTGACTCTTTTGAGAGCGATTTGTGATTTTGACCATTTTCGCTTTCTTTTCTCATTGTCAGATTATGTCAACATTCCGTAGGTTGAGATTTTTTCAGATTCTTCAGATTCTCTGAGAGGACAGATGATTCTCAATATTTTACGCTTTATTTTGACCGAATGGAGAATATGGTATTATATTCATTAGAAGTAATTTTGTGGTATTTTTTTTTTTTTTTGAGATTAGTCATTTAAAAGAAGGAGATATTTGGATGATTTATGGGAGAATTTTACAGATTTCCTATCTCGTAGTCTGAGCATTTGATCATTTTTTCCAATTCTTTTGCTTGTTGCGAAAAATATGTTTATTACCCATTAGGAATAATTTGGTATTTGGTTGGTTTTAGTGTTATTTTCAGATCTATATTTTTGTACTCTTGAGAGTACTGACGATTACCATTTTTTTCAATTTTTTACCGTTTCAAAGAAATATATTCATTACATTGAAAAAAAGAGATGTTTGGATAGTTTTGAGATTTTGCATCAGAAGAGCATTTTTTTCGCTTTCTTTAATTTGGAGAAATATTGCTTAAAATTTATAGAATTTGTAGTTGGTTTTATTTTTATTTTTCAGATCTCTCGACTGAGATGTAATGATTTTGATATTTTTTTTATTTCTACTTATTGTCGATTACATTACATTCAGGTGAAAATAATTTGGTGTTTGGATAGTTTCTTGAGAATTTTTGTATCTAGAATAAGAGATTTTATTTTTTTTTTTCGCTTTTATTGTTTGGAAGAAATAT
Organism: Cymbidium sinense; assembly: GCA_021442155.1. Classification (NCBI taxonomy): domain Eukaryota; kingdom Viridiplantae; phylum Streptophyta; class Magnoliopsida; order Asparagales; family Orchidaceae; genus Cymbidium; species Cymbidium sinense. Next base: position 13,967,442 of record CM038224.1, on the reverse strand, counting down.
GCTTTACAATCCATTAGGAATAATAATTTGGTTTTATTTTTTTAATATTATTTCATCTGTCTTTGTCTCTCTGAAAGATGACGATTTTACCAATTTTTTTTCTTTGTTTGGAGAAAATATTTCATTACATTCCATAATTTGGAGGATGTTTGGATTTTCTGGATTTCATCTTTTCAGATCTCGTGAGAATGAATAACACTAAATAAAACCGTAAAAAATCAGCTTATACAGTTGAGAAAAATAACCAGATGAAACATAAACGATTATATCAAGTTACGAGTTTAGAACAGAGATGAGAAGACAAAAAAGATGAGAAAGAGTGTGAGAAGAGAAGAGTACAGGGGGGCGCCTTCTCTTTTTTTGCTTTGTGTTTTTACCTTCAAGATGCTCTTTAAGGCTTCCTCACGAAAGTCCTATAGATAAGACATTTCCTCATAAAGACTTCTCTCTATTTGACATCCCTATTATCACTGCAACTTTATCTGAAAGGAATGACCACCAGAAAGAAAGCTTCTCTACATGTCCCAAGATATGATTAAGAATATGAGAGTCTACTGAATTGAGAAATTAACGAATTGCAGTTTCTATAAAATGCCAACGACTTCATTATTAAAGATGCAGATATCAAACACCGTAGATGAATCATCTCAAGTTATCTTTTTCCCAGATATGGTAAACTTCAAAATGAAAAGTCAAGAACGACAAGATGATACAAATCAACCATAAAAAAAATTAACCAAGTCATCCTACAAAATTGTTACTTAATAAATTGTAACATATTTCCTACAAACAGCCAAATAAACTACAAAAAAACATTGAAAATCATCTCAGACTGAAAGATACAGAGTACAGATGCAAAAATCTCTAAAAATATCCAAACAGCCAAATTTCCAACTGAATGCATCAACTGACAACAATCGCCAAAGAAATCAAAAAAAATGGTAATTATTTGTACTTTATGAGAGTGCAGAGATGATGCAGAAACACTAACAAATCAACCAAAGTAAAACTCCAATTATGCTTTAATGATATATTTCCTCCAAATATCTAAAGAAAAAAAAATGACTAAAATGCTCAGAATGTGATGATAATAACACCCAAAAAAATTGGAGAAAATGTTCAAAATCATCCGTATTCTCGAGAGAGATATCAAAATAACAAAAAAATAACCAAACAACTCCAAATTATTAGATTGATCAGAATTGTAACATATTTCCTCCAAACAGCCAAAGAAAATTGTTTTAATGGAATGTGATGATTTAATTCTCTCAATCCGTGAAAAAATAAACCGCAAAAAATATTGAAAATCATTTACGAGTTATAATGTGATGAAAAATTCTCAAAACAAAGAAAATCTCTGCAAAGAACTCCAAACAAGATATAAATATACTAAATAAAAAAGAATTTCAATAACATAACAAAGAAAAAAATTATGCATATTGAGAAAAATTAGATGAATTTTATTTAATACATCGCCTATTTCGCCATAACTTCCAAATTCTCCATCTTCATCTTTCTTCAAAAAAGAAATGAGATTTTCTCTTCTCTCTCGGGCGAAAGAAAAATACACCTCTAAACCCTAAATCTAGATATATATTTTCTTTAAATTCCTCCCGCGATTCCAACGACGCTTTCTTCTCCCCATTGTTGAACAGAGCGGGCAGATAAACGCGCCGTCGGCCGTCAACGCCATAAGCTAAAAAAAAAAATCATTGACATCATTTGATTGAGTCCGACGAAGCTACGCGGCGACTCGTAATATTTTCTCCTTAGTGCAAGTCCGAAAATTGGATTGAGGCATGTCTCAAGGGTAATTGTTGTTGATCAATCCAGATGTATCATCAACTTGGAGCCCTCCATTTTGTCGGTTGAACTCGGCGGTTAGCTCGCTGGGGATGCAGGGGGGAGCACGTTCCATATTTAGGATTCAGGGGCTTTAGCATTGTATCTGCAGTGCCTCAACGTTGTGGCATAGAGGTCTTTGCTCCAGAGACAGAAGACAATGTCAGGAGAACAACACCACATCACTAAGACTTGTGGATTTGTACTAGGAAAAGAGAGAAGCCAATGCCTCGGCGCTACAGTAGATAGCTCAGCAATGCTAGGATTCGGGCACTTAATTCGCAAGACAGAGAGCTAGCGCTGTGGTGCTAGAACCCGTACCAGCGCTTAGGTGTCAGAGTCAACTACACCACAATGCTACGAAATGGGGATTATATCTTAATGCAGTTTTTCATAACTTTTCATTATTCTCATATGTGAGTGAGTGAAGAGTGAGTGACTTAGAATGACTAAAGTGAGGAGAGACTTAAGTGAAGTGTGATTTGTGCTATTCTCCTCGGATTTTCTTCTTGGTGTTGTGTGATTCCGTGGATTTTTCCAATTCTTGAATTTTTCCATATTAAATTTGGTGTATTTAGTATTTTTTTGTTTTGTTCAAGTTTTATTCTTGATCTTTTATATCAATTTTCATGATTTGATCTCCCAACAGAGATAGGTGTGCTGGAAACTTTTGATTTCTTTATTCAGATCTGTGGATTTAACGATGTTGTATGGTAGGAGCGAGAGATAAAAATTTGTTATGCTGAACTTATTTTATGTCTAATTTTACTTTGCTATATTATGTTACATTCATTTGATGTCTTACGTTTTTCTCATCAGTTGATACTTGTATTAAACTTTTACTTTATATGCAATTTGTTACACAGTAATATATGTCGCAATTTGTTATATCAAATGTTGACTTTGCTTGATTCAAGTTGGTCTCGAGTCAAATTTGACTTGTTGGCTTGATTTCGATCGGAGCTGAGTTGAAGCCAGAAACTAACACTAAATTTTTTTTTGAGTGATCTCCATTCTTCCAAGTCGAATTCTGCAGCTCTATCTCTGTCACAGCCATTCTTTCCAAGATTCAGTTTAAGCATATAGATAATTTGCCTTTGTGAGCTCCTTTGAATTCCAGCTCTTGTCCATTGCAAATTTCCATCTTTCTGCCAGAACGAATCTTCTATGCTGATTGATGAAGATTTTTTTTCATTGCCTATCTTCTTACTGGCATCACACTTCTTTATATGCAGATGAATTTGGTCTCTAATTTAGTCAGAATGAGCTTATAGCCATTGGACTTACTTTAAGATGATTTTAATATAAATTTTGATTAACTACACATAAACGTGATGGCTGTAAAACTATATATCCTTCGCAATATAGAATATGTCATTTACATATTTTTTTCTCCTGATAAACCTTGGTTTGAGTCTTCCCTGTTTTGCACCAAGTTGTCATTTTAGTAGTTGTGTTCTTTAATGGCTGTAATTTTAAGGCAAATTATATGAAATTAGAGAGAGTGCTTTACATTTGCAATCTTCACTATGATTTTTTTAGTTAAACTCACCAGAATTTGTTAAATTTTCTTCTGATTCTTTTGTTCTTTGTCTCTGAGTTTATGTTATGATAATCCTTGATGCACTTTTGTTTGCCTAAAAATATACTATTCATCATTCATTTTGCACATTGAGGGATTTAATCTAAACCAAAGTACACTAATAGATAGATACTTATGACGAGAAAACTTATACTAAGGACTACTTATCTTATTTCATTTTCAATATGGGATTATTTACTACTCCCCATGTATATCTGATAACTTATCAATGCTGAACCACTATTATTTTATATATTAATATATATTTTTTAAGTGTTTTATATGTGACTAAGTTGTATTTAAGATAGTTTTCTGATTGTTTTGCTTTTCAAAAAATAATCACAGTTGTGTTTAGCTATCAGCTTCCTAACTACTTTTTAAAAAGTTTTGTGATGAAAAACTACTTTTGAGAATCAGAGATAATGTGTGATAACTGTCAGAAGGCTATTATCTCACTTTTTTAAAGAAAAAATTATTTATAACACCTACAATAGCTTCATTCAATTTTACAATCATTTTATAAAAACTGCAGCTGAGTCGACCTTAAACCTAATATTCTCTGTGGCATGTTCTGAACGCTGTTAATGAAATGCAGGATTTGTGAGATCTGTGGTTTGACTGCAAAAAATATTGTTGGTGAGGAAGACAGTAGCTTCATGAAGCTATGGAATGAGGGCACAAATCCTGATGCTGGCAGTAACCAGAGCTTGCAGGTGAGGGCCAGGTGTTTGATCAGCAAGGCTTTCTGTAATTTCTTCTTATCTTTCTTGTTCTAGCCTTCGTGCTTCCATGGTTCCTCAGAGCCAAATTCTTCTGAGCTTCTTCCTCAAAATAAATATTTCATTCAAATGTTCGCTTGTACAGTCATAAGATTCATTCGTATATATATATATATAATTGGAGATTTATATAATCATCTTTGTGCTTGAAAGCTCATCATTTTGTGTTGTGGACTTGTAAATTTTGAGGGAAAGTCCAACTTTTCTTTTATGGTTTGGAGTAACATGTAAACGAGCTGAGTCCGGCTCAAGTTACTTGATAGCTTGAGCTCGATTAATTAATTATTTGAGCTCAAATTTGAGTTTTATTCTATGAGTTTGAATCATCTTACGAGCTAACTCATTTAGTATAAATTATTATAATAAAATAACAAATTGAATAAGAAATCAAAGAAGAAAAATATAATTTTTAAATATTTTTAACAACTTTATATCTAAATTATTGAATTATAATATATCTTTAAGTGTATTTTATATTAACATTTTCATGCATTATCTAATATTTATTAAATTCTTAATATTGATAAAATGTATAATACTATTTTTATCTAAAAATAATCGGTTACATCATATTTAATAATTAACCTACTAATCTTATATTCTATAAATTAAAAATTTGATAATCTCAACAAAGTTTTATGAATTTTTTGTTTGAAATGTCATTTTAATTTCAATTTTCTTAGCACTTAATTTATATAAAATTGTTTTAAATTTTCTTAACACTGCCATTGCCAGTCCCAAGTCTGGATGTGAAAAGTGGAGAGTTGCGTTAGGTAGTCGACAGCCAGTGTAAAATTTGTCGAAATAATCATGACATGAATCCTTTAAATCATTGTGTTAATGCTCGCGTCCCTGACGCCTGTATTTGAATATGTGAAAATATGCTAAAGTCACGATCGACGCCTGGGTGAAGTGTTAAATAGCAAGGGTTCTCACATGGATTTGATGCAAAGAAGTTAGTCTATGAAACTAAAATTAGGTTAGGATCATGGAATATTGTGTAAATTAATGGAATTAATAGATATTATGGTTCATAGAAAGATAAATATTTTATATGTTCAAACTAAATGGGTTGGGGAGAAAGTCAAGGAGATTGATAGTTTAGATTTTAAACTTTGATTCGGTAAAAGTAACTAGAAATGGTGTATGTGTGATTATATAGATAAAAGTTTGAAGGATAAATAAATATTAATAGATGTGGAGATAATTATAAATTCTTTAAAGATTATTGTTGATACTAAGATTATCAATGTTATAAGTGTCTATACTCAAGTAGGTTTGGAGCGAAAAAAAATTTTGAAATGAATTAGAGAGATTAATATAAAATATACCTTGAAGAAAAAGTATTTATCGAGGAGATTTAAATGACATGTTGGTAGAGTGGTAGAAGATTTTAAAAGTATTCATGGTGGTTATGGATTTAGAGTGACTAAGAAGAAGGTAGACTATATTAGATTTTGTTTTAAATTTTATGATTCTACACTTTATTTAAGAAAAGAGATGAATATATTATTACTTTATAAAATGGATCTAGTAAAACACGATTGATTATTTTCGATAAGAAAAATAGATCGTTTAGATTGTAGAAAGATCAGAAGGTCATTCAAGTGAAAATCTAAGTACCCAACATCGATTGTTAGTTTTAGATTTTAAGATAAAATATTCTAAGAGAAAAAATAAATCAAATTATTGTCCTAGAATTATATGGGGATACTTAAAGAACACAAATAAAAATATTTTTAAGAGCAAGCTACAAGAAATTAAAATTTAGGATGTTCAAGGAAGCTAACATTATGAGAAAAATAAAGTGAAATTAAGCAAAAGAAAGATCTTGAAGAATCAAAAGAAAAAAGCTTTTAATAAGAATAGTGGTGGAGTTAGTTAAAAGATAAAAAATAAAGTATTGTTATAAAACTTGGTTTAGATGTAAACCTGAGAATTGGGAAAGATATAAAGTCCTGAGAGATTCTAAGAAAGCGATATATGACGAAAAAAAAATTTAGCTTTAGTGATTTATACAATAGATTAGATACCAAAAGAAGGTGAAAGATGATGTATAAGTTAGAACCAAAGAGATAGGAGAAGTAAAGACATAGTTTAAGTGAGGTGTATTAAGGATAAAAATAATAAAATATTTTTTTAGAAAAGGATACTGAAAATAGGTGGATGAGGTATTTTGATAAACTTTTCAATGAAGAATTTGAAAGTACGATTGATTTTAGCAACCTTAATATCTAAACAAAATAAAAAAAATTTTATTTTATCATATAGTAAATCGAAGTTAGTGCTTTAAAGAAAATGAAATGTAGAAAAGCAAGATGGATAATATTCCAATAAAGTGTGAAATATTTAGGAGATCAAGGAATTTCTTGGCTTACAAATCTTTTTAATGTCATTTTAAAGACTAAAAAGATGACAAATGAGTGGAGAAAGAGTTTGTTGGTTCCTATTATATAAAGGTGATGCACAAGAGTGTGCAAATTATAGATGAATTAAGTTAATGTGCCACATTAAAATTATGGTAGAGAGTAATTAAGCATAGGTTACGATGTGAAGTTTATCACAATCAGTTGGTTTCATGCCGTAGATCTACTATGGATGCTATACATTTGTTAAGGGTTTGATGGAGAAGCATAGAGAGTAAGGAGGATCTACATATGATATTTATTGATTTAGAAAGCTTATGATAAAATTTCAAGAGATGTTCTTTGGAGAGTTCTAAAACATAAAGGAGTTAATATTAGTTATATCCAAGTCATTAAGGATATGTATACTAGAGCATTACTTGTGTCCAAACACAAGGAGGATTGAAAAATATTTTCCTATTTCGGCTTGGATTACATCAAGGATCACTTTAAGCCCTTATCTTTTACTTTAGTTATAGATGTTCTTACTAGGCATTTAGAAGAAGATGTACCTTGGTGATCTTCTTCTTGTTGATAAGACTAGAGAGGAGTCCAAGAAACTTGAATTATAGAGGTCAACTCTAGAGTCTAAAAGGTTTTCGTTTAAGTAGATCTAAAACTAAATATATGGAGTGTAATTTTAGTTGTAGAAGTTCTAGTAGCATTGTTGTGACATTAGGTAAACAAGTCATTAATAAGAGAGGCGTTTAGATATTTAGGCTATTGTTCAAAATGATGGTGAAATAGATGGAGATGTTATTAGTAGAATTCAAGTTGGATGGTTGAAGTGGAGGAATGCATCCGGCATTATTATGTGATAGAAAAGTTTCACTTAAACTTGGAAAAATTTTATAAGATGGTGGTAAGACGATGACTTATGGTGTAGAATGTAACAAAAGAGAAGCATAAAGTATGAGATGAGGATGCTTAGGTGGATGAGTGGTGCTCTTAGAGATAGAATGCAAAATGAGTATATTCGGAAAAAGTCTCTAGTGATAGAAGATTATGGAGAGTCGCTTGATGGTTTTAATACATAAAGTGATCATAATGACAGAGAGATGACAGATTGTTAAAGAAAGAGAGGTAGACCTAAAAGACTTGGTAAGATGTATAAAACGATCTTAGATATTGATTTAAATGAGAATTTGACATAATAATTGATGGAGACTTGATTCATTAAGACCCACCTAGGATTAAGGCTTATTGTTGTTGTTATTGTTGTATAATAAAAATATTTTAGATTCATTTATATATATAATGCTTATCATATATATATATATAAAGAAATAGCAATCTCAGTTTTATATTTGATCATGCATTAATATTAATAAAAAATTTATTATGAATTTTGATAAATATTAAGAATTTAATAAATGTGATATAATGCATGAAACATTATTTGGTAAACAGATATTATCTCGAATTGATAAAGAGCATTTCTAGATATAGCAGAAATTAAAATATATTCTCATGATGATAATAAAATAAATTAAAATAAAATAAAAATAATTTTTAAATAACAATTAAATCTTATTTATTTACTAAAGTAAATTTTAACTATTTTCCTTTTATAATAATCCCAAATAAAATTTTGGAAGACCACAATAAAATTCAACTAATATATCTTTTATTAAAATTTATTCTCGCCATAGGGATTTTGATTGACTTTTAAAATCAAAATACACCTCATGTTCAACTAATTACGGATTGGGAATGTAATCTGACTTTGGGATGGCCCCACTTGATTGGATGACGTGGCATATTGTTGACCACTCAGTTTTGATAAGTATTAAAATAACAATCATACGATCATAATCTTATCTATCTTGTCATGGCTATAGTCGACTAGGGCAATATATATATATATATATTTTTTATTTTTTTATTTTTTTAAATAAAATATATTTAATAATAATTATTATTTTTAAAAACATTCAAAAATATCTAAAACTGTCTTAAGTATTTTTAAAAATAATATTAATTATTTTTTAAAATAAAAAAATACAAACTTAAGAAACACACTATACAAGCATATTTTTAAAAATAATATAAAAATTAAAAATAAAAAATACAATAAAATTAATCTCAAATATCTCCTAAATAATTCCAAGTATTGTGGAATAAATTAAATCTTATTGCAATGGTTGATATTTTATTAGATTTAATGAGAAAATATTAATTTTTGAATTAAATTTGAAAAGATTTTTTTGAAAAAAGGTGAGAGCAAATTGGTAGTCAAAAAAATCTTTGATTAAAAAGTATAAAATTTTAGAAAGAGAAGTTCTTAAAAATTTTTGAACATTAATGATTTTTGAGAAAATTAAATAATAAGAACATATGATACTATGTAGTCTTACAAATGATTCTCAATTCTCTATTTATGTTTGTGTACTTAAGATTGATGGTATAAGATAAGCTATGCAAAATAATACAAATAATATAGATTATGTTAAAGTAGTTGCTCTTGTAATGAATAAGATGACTACCAACTAAAAAATAATAATAATGTAAGAGTTCTAAGAAAGTGTGAATGATAATATATATATATATAACCTTCAATAAATTTTCTTAAAAATCCCTACTTGATAGGCAAGTCTCATGTAGGGGTGTCAAAAATTGACCCGACATGACAACTCGATATGAACTCAACTCAAAAAATTCGGATTAACCCGAATAATTTTTAGGTCAAGTTCAGGTTGAAAAAATTGACTCGTTTGATATTTTGAGTGAGTACCCACCAACCCAAATTTTTGAAATTGATCCAACCCAAATTGACTTGATTTTACCGACAATTGATTAATTTTCTCACTTTTATTATATATATATAAATAGATCATTTGAATTATCGGGTCAATCGAGTTGAAGCCTAGTCATATTCTTGTTGAAATTTTTGACCTACTTAATAAACGTCAAACAAACTCGCTAAACTTGAACTCACCACACCAAATTGAAACCTAATGAATGAATAACTATGAGACTTTTTTTCAAGTAGAAGACATATTATTATATTGACAACTAGTATATTCTCTTATTCAATTTAATGTGTAAATAAGACTTGTTAATTTTTGGTGACTTGTTAAGCCCTAATCCTTAGCAAGTTAAGGGCAACAAGCAATTTATGTCTTTGAGTGACATTTGCATTTTGCATGGTTTATGACTTGAGTTAGATGAATATTGGTGCACAACACATCTCTATTTCTCTTGTTCCTTGTAAGAAGACAAGAAGACAATAAGGTTAGAAAAATTAAGGAAAGAAAAAGAATGATTTGGATTAATTATTATGTTATCATCACTAAATTATCATGAAACCTATAAATACAAAAGTAAGATTGACAATAAAACTCTTTTGATTTTCCTTAGCTTTCGAAGCTTTGAAATTCATTCATCAATATTATACAAAATGGAGAGATTAGATAGTTCTACCTATCAACACTTCTCATAATCTTTACACCTTTTGCTATATAATTTATTTTTTTCTTATTTGATAAAATGAATATAATATAAAATATTTTTTAAAATTAAAAATAACAACAGTGGCGTCAACGATAGCGGCCAACAATAAGGATTATCGCCGACAACAATAGTGACCGGTGGCCTAAAATGATTGTGGATGGCGAGAGCCACAGGACGAGATGATCATTATCACTTACACTAATAATGTACCACAAATACTCTTTCAAAAAAACAAATTTTTTTTTTGCAAGTACAATTTTTAGTCATAAATAATAATACAACCCACAAATCATCATCTAAAATGAATTTTTTTTAATCAAATTCATCCTATTGTAACTAGGCAAAAATATACAAGTGGGGCTGAAGAACTACAGCTAGATCAAGATCAAGGCACAAAAACTGGGAAGCAACTCATCTCCTATACAAACTAAGGTTTATGACAAAATCAAAGGGGTTTATATATTTGCCCTTTGAATCTTAACATATCACAGTTCAAGAATAATATAGTGTTCTTCAAGTACCTGAAGGATGAAGCATGCTAAGACCAGCCTGCTCTTCTCACATGCTGTTGTTGATAAGCTCTAGTGATGCCCCTGCTAACTGCAAGATGGAAGGTCTTGCATAATTAAGAAGAAGAAGAAATGATAGTTTCTTGCAGGAAGAAATAAAATGTTTTAAATTTTTTTTTCATATATAGTTTTGGCTTATTTCATAAAAGAAAATTAGAGCATTTTATGCAAGAACTAAGTAATATCCAATAAATTAGATTTACTGTCTCAAAGTTATATTGTCCTCATTAATTTTGTTCCTACAATAAAGAAAGGTGATAGACTAGTGTGTTTGTCATTAAGTTTCATATTTGAATTATATACAAAAAATTCAAATATATACATATCTAACATCAATCTTTACACTTAATCATAAGTTTAAGATCAATTAATTCAACTATTTATGAAATTAGTTTTGAAGAGAGCAATTACCCTCGATTATTGATCGAAGTTGGATTTAGAATTTAATTGTTGTAGTAGAAATAATAAGATAAGTGATTGAATAACAAAAAATAAAAATAAATAGATAACTAATAAACCCTACTCTTTCATTTTCATTCACGATCGCACTATTGAATTCAACTGGTTCCTAATCAATAATGCCAAATAATTAAATTATTGCTTTACTAAATTGATCTTTCATAAATAGTTGAGGGACTAATTTGATCTTAAACCCCTTAATCATATAACACTCTAATGTTTAATTAACATCAAAACATATGCATGAAAAGATGTATTTCGCTATAGATAAATTTACCTTAATGGTAGTTTCTATAATATTTTAAAGATTAGGGTGTTATATTGATAAATATAAAAAATTAGTTGTTATTTGCATGGTATTTATGCAAATCTTCTTCGATAATAATGCACAAAATGCTTCAAGTTTAGAAACAAGAATGTCTTTCCAGTTAGATAAAAGTCTCTAAAGCATAATAATTTGTGCTTTTATGAATCTAACAAAGACTAGCTGTTAGGAGAAACATGAGGGGACAAAAAACAAGCAAAGCATCAAAGTTAAATATTAAACAGAAAGAAGAAGAGATTCAAAGTTTAATGATTGAATTGAAATATTGTTTGAAGTTAAAATTTGAACCAAAAGTTATAAGCCCCATACCTTGTTGTTTAAAAAAAGAGGAGGGAATGGCCTGCCATTTGGCAATCGAGCGTTGGGTTCTCGTAGCTCATCAAAGAAAGGGTGGGCGCATGCTTCAAGCTGCACAACGTATTAGTTAGTAACTGACAAAATGTAATAATATCAGTTCATGTGCATAAGCAGAAGTTCAAATTTTAAATTTTTTTTTTTTTTTTGAGGAATTAAATGTTGTGATACAAATACACAAAAAATTTTCTTTAATCTCAGATGTACAGAGCGGAGCATATAATGGTTGTGAAGACTCACAGCAACGAAGACTTGGAGAATACTGAAGAAGTCTTGATGCCAGATCTATAGCTTCTGGAGGCATTCGTTTATGAAAAACCTGAAAAAGTTCAAAAATTATATTTTTGTAATGCCAACAAAGTTTATTTCATAGAGTTTATAAGTTGATATATTCTTATAGCAAATCAACATAAATTCTAATGTGACATCAAGAAACTCAAAGATTTACAGTTACAAATAAACTTAAACAAGTCTTTCCAAGCTTTTGGAGTTTAACTAGAAGAGCCTTCAATAGTCATTCATGATAAGAGCAAATGGCTTGTTTATTAAAGATAAAACTTTAATTGACCTTAACAGAGCAGTTAACAATCTGATCCAACTCCAGCTGAAGATCAGCACAATCATTTGACCTACTGAGCAAGACTTGTTATAGGTTAGCTCAATCCAATGTTGATTCAAGCCAAACATTGCTGGTTAATTCTGATCCGCGTTCTAGCTAAAATGAATTTCATATATATAACCGAGAGAAAGATACAAGAGTCAGCATGTCAGGGGATCTTCCTCTCCTCCTCTCATATCAACAATTATCTGACTAGAAAACCCATAAGAACTCATCAATGTTAATGATACCCCTCCAAATATATTGTTCTCAATAGCTAAAATTGACTTTACTAGAAACCCCATAAAAACCTATTAATTTTTAATTATACTTTATAAATATCTTCTTCTAAATAGTTCTGAGAATGTTTTGGATTCGATGATTAGAAAGAGCTATGTGCAATTTTAATATTTATTAGTTGGTAACAGTTCAAAATATTAATTAAATATGTTTAAGCCTGCTGAGAACAAAAAGGACCCTAGTCAGTAGATTGCATCCAGTGACCTAACAGTGCGGTATAAATATGCCTACTTAGAGGAGCTATCCATTAAAACAAACAAGAATCAACAGAAACTGCCGCAAAGGTGCCTCTTTATCAAGAAACATTCAAATGCAACTTCGAAAAATTCTATATTATAATCGAATCATTAATTTTTAGTTGATGAATGTTTTGAAAAACAAGGGGAAAAATGTAATAAGGCTTTACTCCCACACAGTTAATGTAAAAAAAATAAGTACACAAATATTGGGACACTTGCTTTCTACCAAGTGAGAAGATTAATACTAGAAATGATAAATAAACTATCATCACAAATTCAGTAATCGTATATTCAAAAAAAATCCAGCCAAAATCAACAGACAACACATAATTTCAAGCAATATATATTCATGCAATTACAACTTATTAAGCATAATACTTTATTTCCCCACATGGAAACATGCTTACCCTCCAAAATTTACTAATGAGGTTTATAAGAAACTTCTATTCATTCATAAGGATTTGCTATGAAAAAAAAATCCTGACAACGGAATTATTACCCCAAACCTTGCAAATAAGCCATTTAAAAAAAATTGCATAGATAACAGATTCTCTTCTGTGGTACTTTTGAACTATATGAAGAGTATCATAATTAGTGTAAAATGAATCGACTGAGAACAAAACTCTTTGTTCGGTTGAAATATTTTGTTGTGTTTACTGCTATATATCGAGCTTGAAATGTCGTTCTGTTGCTTTTAGTTAATGAAATCAACATGGAACAACGAGCTTTTGGATGTATATGAGGGATGATTAACCTCTATCAATCTTTTTATAAAAAAAATTTTAACCACTCTTTACTATTTGTAATATATAAATGTGTCAAGATGTATATATAATAATAAATAATAATAATAGTAATATAGTAATAAATAATAGTAATAAATAAAAATAATAGTAATAAAATAATAATAATAATAAATAAAAAATAATTGTAATAATAATAATAATAATAATAATAATATAATATAATATTTATTTCGTTTATATATCGAAATAATATTCGTGTTCTAGAACTAAACGAGTAACACGAGCTACATAATTATTTAACATTGCTAGAACAACGAGCTTTTTTGACAGCCCTAATCATGATATGCCTACAAATCTTCCCATTCACCATGTAGATGTAAGAAAAAACAATAATAATGGGTAATCTATATAAGCCATAGCATGACGAAAACATGATTCGGAGATCGACTGACTATAAGAAAGAATACAACAACAACAAGCCTTTATCCCACAATGTGGGGTCGGCTGCATGAATCATTCTCCATTGTGTCCTATTAAGTGTCAATTTTTCATTTAATTTTAATAAATTAAGATGATTTTTTATACAACCTAACCAACTCTTTTTAGGTCTACCTCTACCTTTCCTAACATAAGATAAATCTAATACATCTATACTTCTAACTAGGTCATCAAACGGCCGACGCTTTATGTGACCAAACCATCTAAGAAGACTCTCTCTAATCTTATTTGCCACTGGAGCTCCTCCAACCTATTCACATATATATTCATTTCGCATTTTATCTCTATGAATAAATGATTACAAGAAAGAATGAAACATTTAATGATTATCAATGGATAGAATGGTTTAAAGATCCCTAAAGTTCACCTTAAACTTTTGCAGTAGTAACTAAATCTTCATTACAACAAGTACAATCTGCATGCAGAAAATGAAATCTGAGAGTTTTAGTATTATAATGTCCCTAATAAATCAGCTTATCCAAATGAGCAGTAAATGCTCTCCATAAGCCCTATATAAGTATACCTTTAAACCTGGGAAGAAGTGCAATAGATTATTATTATTATTATTATTATTATTAGTGGGGGGGTGGTGGGTGTTCATCATATTAGAGAAGCATAAAGTTAGATGGAAATCTGAAATAGAAAACAAAAGAAGAGAGTACCTTATGCCACGGATGAGCTTTAATTTGAGGAAACCGAAATTCTGTGTAGTTTGGATTCATGCATCGAATTTCTTCTCGAGTAGGAGTGCCAAGAACCTAAAAAGATTTATTAATTAGTTTAGAAGTTCATAAACCAATGATTCAACATAAGCAAGTGAGAATTCAACCACATACCTTAATTATCTCAACCAATTGATCTACCGCACTTTCACCTGGAAAGAGTGGCTAAAGAAGATTCCACAAAAACAATTGAGTGAAAAAGGTGAAAAAGGGGGTTTATTCAAAATGAAGTTGCCACAAAATTATGCTAATAGGTTCTAAGGTTCAGCAACATTAATCAAGCAGTCTACCTGACCAAGCAACAACTCAGCAAGAACACATCCTGCAGACCATATATCAATTGATGAGGTATATTCCACTGCACCAAATATGAGCTCTGGAGCTCGGTAATATCGAGAGCAAATGTAAGATATGTTAGCTTCCCCTTTGACCTGAAAAAACAATCAAAGCATTAGATTGGGTTAGGCTAATGTGACAACCATGATAACAAAAAACAAGATTAATGCAAAATAAATAAAGTTAATTATTGATAAAAACTAAATCAAAATCTACTATCATTAGTCAACTTGTAAAAACCTTCTGGCCAAACGGACATAAAAACGTTCTATTCAAATTGCAATATGCAGTAGGAACTATTACATGATAACAAGCCATTGAAATCTAAACACAAATAAGAAATTCTTGTTATACATGGATGCTAAAAGAAAGCTGAATATATTGCCATGGATGGCAATGCCATTCTAGAAAATTTAATATGCATGAAGCTAGCAGTTAAATTCGAATTTCAGGCTTCAAGTCAAGCAAGGATTCAAGGCTTAGGTTTAATTTCAAACTCTTAGATGGAGCTTTAGTTTCTGAGGTTTTAAAAGTTTTGCTGTCAATTTGGGGCAATAATTAAATTTTGGATTATATATAATGAACTTCAATGAAGTCAGTATATATATATTTAAATAGCATTTTCTGAGTTCTTGGGAATTTTGCTGATGCTAACACAAACCAACTTGACCATTTTAGGCCAAACTGCTGAAACCTGATTTTTATGTTCTCAGATTTAATTCCAGCTGAAATTAACTGAAATAGGCATTTTCAGATTGGTTTCAGCCAAAACTAAAAGCTATAGATTAGATCAATTCATATAAACTACACTTTTTATTTCCAAATTTCATCTGCAACATGGAAAAGTGATGATTTCACATTTCTTCTAAAGGTTAACATCATCAAATTAACTTGAATCATTAAGCATATATGCACACATTCTGACATAAACACACACATAATGCAGAGATATAACCATTAAAAATAAAAGTGCAAAGGTAATGAACTTGATCAATAACAATAGACATACCAGGACTTTTGCGCTCCCAAAATCACAGAGCTTAACTTGGTGAGTAAGAGGATCAACCTGCACAGGGCCAATTGGTTCCGTTAGAAAATATTGAAGCAAGAAAAATGTCAAAGTAATTTAATGTCATTTGAGCATACCAAAAGGTTTTGTGGCTTAACATCCCTATGACAAACACCTGGAGCAGTATGAATGTATGCTAAACCCCTAAATATCTACATAAAAAATAACAGTTAGCAAAACAAGTTCAAGGATCAAAATATAGTTAAAAAGTTGTGTTCATGGAACCCTGATTGTGAAAGAAGATAGACGATGAAGATAAACGATAAACCTGATACATATATAAAGCTTCACATAGATAAGTGGCATTCTTTGATTTGCATTGCTGTAGTGCTTCAGAACACGGTAAAGGGATTCAGGGACATATTCCATAACCAGGTTGAGAAAAAGTTCGTCTTTATTCGTAGTGGAGAAAAAGCAATGCTTCAAAGATATCACATTTGGGTGATCCATTGACCGCATCAACTGCAGCTCACGATTTTTGTACCTTCTATCCTGCAAGACCTTCTTTATAGCAACAGTCTCCCCTGTTTCTAAGCATTTCGCCTGTAAAGACAGTGCAAAACATTGAAAGCCTACTAACATAAGCAACTCCATAAGGAAATTTCTACAAAATACAGATCATACCTGAAAGACAATCCCAAAAGATCCAGTTCCAACAACACGTTCTGCCATGTAACTTACAATCTAACAGAATTCAAAACATCTAATTAAGAGACCGGTGTGTTTACCTTCCGGGCTAATTTGACTACAATCGAATTAGTAAACTCTTGCTTACCTGTTTGGATTCGCCATTCTTTCCTCCAATGGTGGTTGAGATGATATGTCCAGTGACTGGACCATTCCCTTCCACAACAGAGGTTTCCTGATATTATGATAAAAAAAATTAGACAGATTGCCGGAAGTATATAATTGAATAAAGCAAAGAATGATTGCAAGATCTGAAATGGTAGATGGCAGCAATGCTTCCTGCAACAGTAACAAACATAAAGAACATTCCCCGGGATTCAAAAAGTCGAGAAACAGAGCATAACAGCAGAACTTCAAAAGGAATGGCAGCTGCAAAGGGGGCCTTTCAGCAGGCCCGTCGACCACATTGGGGCTTTCTCAGAGCCAAGTAAGTTCAGACAGTCGAAGATGAAACAAGTATCACTCTCGGCAAGCCAGATACCTTGCATGCAACACAGATTCAAAGACTAAAAGACGAGCAGAAGAAGCTCGTCCAATTAAACTACCTCCCCCTTGAAGAACTTTTTCACCAAACTAGAAGCCAGACAAAGAAATCAACAACTAACCAAAACAAAAATCTAGGAAACACATTATGCATAAAAAGCAAAGCAAAGCAAAGCGTATTTATCAAAAACATAAACAGATAGCATCCAACAAAACCCGGGACGGTAAATAAAAAAGTCCAGCAAGTATCTAACTATAGAAAGATGCCCAAAAAACCAAAAGATCCGAAATAGCAAGAGGATCGCAAAATTTCTGAATCTCTGCAACACACAAGCCGATCTAGTCAATGGATGTAACGAAACGACAGCTTTAACTCTCCAAAATCAACGCCAGACAGCAAGCAAGAGAAGCAATCAAACAGCAGAGACCACCCAAGACAGTAGCGGTTAACACAAACATGTTTTTGCAATCGCGTCACAGTAACCGAGATCTGGAGCGGAAAAAGAGGAAATAGACTGCGAGCTGGCCGGAATATACCTTCTCCCCCGCCATCTCTAGCCGACGATCTTCAACCCTCAGTGCCATCTCTTGGTCCTGAGGAAGCTGAGACGGCAGCGAAGCCATGTGAAGCTCCACCACCAACTCTCTCTCTCTTCTTCCGGAAAAAAAAATTAGAAAGGGAAAAGCACCTTGAGACCAACAAACGGACTTCTCGTGTGGTCCTACAACTCAAATCTGAGATCAACAGGCTTAGCTAACTGCCACGTCATCCGGTTCAATGACTGGTCTTATTTTGGGTGCTTTTATAATTCCCGGCTCAGAAAGAAATGGACTAGCTTTTTTATTGTACTGAATTAAGTCTAAAAAAATTCAGTGTAACAGATTTGAAGCGCTAAGGCGCCACCAGTTTCCGGTTTGGACCGTTGGGTATGACAAAAAAACCCAAAAGTTGTCAATTAATTACAGAAAGACCATTTGAGTCGAAATGCCTAAAATACCCTTGATGTAGTTCGAGCCTCTAGGGCCCCTGAATGAAGCCGAAAGGGCAAATTAATATTTTAAGATGAATATAATATTTCCACAGTGGATCTCGGAGTTTCGAATTTATTTTAAGATAAATATAATATATAAATAAATAATATTATATTCATCTATTAAATATTTTTTATTTTAAACTTACTATTATTAAAATGAATAAATTTTATAAAATATTCAATCAAGTCTTAACATAGAATATTATATCAAATTTGCATATTAATGAATATTTAATATTGATATGCTTTATATGCTATAATAACATTTAAATTTGTGATCTAAATTGTTCATTAGTCTTAGTCATATTATTATATCTACGTCTTTATTAAATATTTTGTGGACAATAATTATAAGTTTCATACAATGTTTATACTAAAATTATCGATAGGACTGCAAATGAATTTAACCGATCGAAGTCAAGCATATGCATAGTTGAGTTCAAGCTTGAGCTTATTTACCATTATTGAGCTCAAGGTCGAGCTCGATTCAAGTTTGTTCATAAGCTCGTTTCAAACGGATTATCGAGCATGTTAACAAGCAACTCATTTAATGAAATAAAATAGCTTTAATTAAGCCTTAATCGAGCTTGTTCGCATGCAGCTTGTTGAGAAATAAGAGTGTTTGGTCGTCAGATCTGAATGATATATTCTAAATGACGCTTTAACATTTTAAGCGTAAGTAAAATAAAATTAAATATTTAAATACCCAAAAAATGTTATATAATAATCGTGATTTGGAATTCAAACCAATGTAAAGTGATGCGGCCAGCCCCACCATCGCCGCGCGACCGCCACACCCCCCCCCCGACATGTCAAAACCTTCATTTTTACATTACATTGACAACCAAATAAAAAAAAAGAAATCGTAGAATTTGTAAAGCTCAATCAATCCTAAAAAAAACAATTAAATCATATTGCTCATAAACAAGCTTTAATCAAGCTATAATCGAGTCATAATCGAGCTCCATAACAAGCATTAAACAATATTATTCATGAACTTAAATGAATCGAACGATAAGCTCTTCAAGCTTATTTATTTAGCAATCAAGTATTTACAAAAATGCTCAAGCTCGTTTATGATCGTTTACTCGTTTGATCAGTTAATCAAATGATCGTGAACGAGCTTTAATCGAGCCACAAGCAATTTGTCGAACTCGATTCATTTGCAGCCCTAATCATGAAATCAATGCATTATTAAATCCAAATTATAATAATTTCTAAATAAAAAGAGTCTTATAATAATTTCTAAAAAACTTCTATTTTAAAAATATATTCATGATAATTCTTAGATGTTATAAATATTTTAAAAACAATAATTATCACTAAATATATTTCACTTTAAAATAAAATAAAAAAATAAAAGTGATCCAAAGAGCCCCTAAACTAACAATAAATTACCATTTCAACATAGCAGCCTCTCAAAATTTGATTTTCTTCAGTTAGAGAGAGAGAAAAATACTTTCAATTTAAAAATAACAAATCACATCTATCAATCTATCTAAATTATATTTATATCTAAATACTATAGATTAAGCAATGAGAGAGGGCCTTTTTCTCAATTTCTATATAATATAGATTAGGATCAAATTATTTTTTAATAGAATGATAAATTTTTAAATCTCTTATACTTGAAATCATAGACGCAATATTCATAGTTCTATAACTTTTAGCAGACTAGAAAACACACTTAATAGTCTTACATATATTCTTTCAAATTTTATTATAAACCCTTAAGATTAAATCTTTAATGAGTCATTTAAATTTAATTTTGAACCATATATGCTCATCTATAATAAATTATAAATCGAATAAAATAGCTCGAACTCAATTAAATACTAATATTAATCTAAATAATTTGAGCATTTATTAGCTAATCCATTATACATGTGCTTATATAATATTTTCTTATCTAAATATTAAAATACATACATATAAAAAGATAGATTTCACTTTTAAAATGTTCATAGTAATTGATATAATTTGAAAATTTTACTAAAGACGAATTTTCAAAGAATGATTCTCAGTAAGACTAACCTAGATCAACGCTTAAAATAT
This sequence comes from Cymbidium sinense, assembly GCA_021442155.1. NCBI lineage: Eukaryota > Viridiplantae > Streptophyta > Magnoliopsida > Asparagales > Orchidaceae > Cymbidium > Cymbidium sinense. The sequence continues at coordinate 13,946,907 of CM038224.1, read as the reverse complement.
AATTGAAAATTTTATGATATCAGTCGGCTCCTAAATAAATAGTGTTTATAATTAAATCAAGCGTCTTGACGAGTCGGATCTAACAAGCCCAATATCTCATAATTCTCGCCATTTGAGCATTCAAATACTAAACAATATTAGATGATTAAGGGAATCATTTTGAGCCATCCGATGGAGTGGTTTGAATTTTGCACTTATTTACAGAAACGTCATTCCTCTAATTTATAAATAGTTCCTCATTCTTCATATGAGAGGAGCTCAAGCTAAAGAGAATAGAGAGCTCTGAGAATTGAAGATCTTCTAATCGTGCCACCAGACGACGATCACCGACCACTGCCACTGGTCATCGCCGTCAACCACCGCCGTCGGCCACCACCGATAGTCCGGATCTAATAAGCCCAAGATCTCCTAATTCTGACTTCATTTGAGCATTCAAATACTTAAAATACATCAGATGATTAAGAGAATCATTTTGAATCCGATGGAATGGTTTGGATTTTTATTTATGAAACGCTATTCCTCTAATCATAAATAGTCTCATTCTCACAGAGGAGCTCAAGCCAAAGAGAAGAGAGACTCAAGACTTCAGATCCTCCACTGCATACACCGACGACATACCACCGCCAATCGTCACCGCACACCATGGCCACCACCGCCATTGGTCTTACCATTGGTCCTCACTACCGGTCTCGCCATCATTACATTATCATTGGTCATCGCCACCACTTTACGACTACGGCTCCGTCATCGGACCACCGCCGTTGGTCACACCATCTATCCAACGACCGGCATCACCATCATCGCTCAATACTTCATCATTGATCACTGCCCGCATCATTCTCGTCGCATTGTTGGCACGCCACTTCGACCGCCAACCGCTAACAAATACCATATAAATCCATCCGGTGCTATATTCATTATCGCTGACTAACAATAACTATTATAAATTCACAGATAGTTGTTGTCCCCGATTCTGGATTTTCATTAGATTTTCTATACAACTCGTAATCCGTTATTGGAAAAACTTAAACTTTGTACTCCAAAAAATAGATATATGAAACATTTTATTGAGAGTGATTTTTCCTCCTCTTCACGGGATTTTTCACGGAAAAAATCTTGGAGTTTCTCTTCTCTCTTAAATATCGTATGTCTTAACTTCAACAAGACTAAAGCGTAAAATTTTATTCTATCATAATTAGTTTTCTAGCATGGAATAGTAATAATAATTTAAATGATTAAATTCTTATATAAATGGATATAAAAATTCTAGTGTTATATGTAAACACACATACAAACACATTAAAACATAAGAATATTTAATAAATATCACATACTTTTTTTGCATTTACATATTTAAGTAACATATAAAATTTAATATTTACATATAACCACCTTTTTATGAATAAAATGACATATTAAAATTTTTAAAATAGTAATAATGATGAGATTTTAATGTGATTTTTATTTATGTGTCTACATATTAAAAATTATAATACACATCATATCTTTTTAGATACTAATTTTTTCTATAATAACTTTATTATTTTTTTCAAACAGCCAAATCTAATAACTTTCTATCTATGATACAGTCAAAAAACAGATATAGATGTGTTAAAAAATTACACTTTTAATTTTAAATAAAAAATTATAAAAAATTTGAAATTTTCAACTTGACCTAAATATAATAAAATTACTATAAAAAAACTATAACTTAATTTTTAAATAATAAAAATTTATAATACCAATCATAATTTTTAAAATAATAATTTATTCTACAATAATTTTATTATTATTATTTTAAATAAATAATAATAGCTACCTCAGACAGACTAAAAGCTACATATATGTCAACTTTCTGCTTGCAATATAATCTAAATCATATTACATATCATTTAAAAAATTACATTTTAATTATATTTTAAATTTATGATAAAAAAATTTATATTTTTCAATTTAATTTAACATAATGAATTGACTAAAAAATTATGATATAATTTTTTTAATAATAAAAATTTATGATATTTATTATAATTTTTAAAATAATAACTTTTATAACAATTTTATCAATATTTTCTCATATATAATTGCCGCTGCCCTCAGGTAAATGCGAGGGCAATTTCTTAAAAAAGAAAAATAACCCACTATGGGCAGGTCGAGTAATTTGTGTCAGTCCAGTGGGGCATCTTAGTCAAACGCGAAAATCAAAGCAAATTTTTTTAAAAAAATTCTACAGAGATAAATGTTCTGAGTATTAGATAGTGGGCGCCAGTCTGATTGGCCTGCGAATGGCAGTTGCGAACGCGTGGGCCGAGACAGTGTGCTAGACCAACTAAAAGATGCCACGTCGTTTGATGTCGGCCCTACATACGGCCTAACGCCGGTTGAAAGTTTCGGATAAGACACAGAAATTGCGTGTATTGGGCCAAATGGTCGAATGGGCTGTTAAAAAGAAAAAAGAAAATGGTCCATTGACCATTTAAGAGTTTGGTTCGGACTGGAGCTACCCACAAGTCAACATGGACTTAGGTGGATTTGATCAAATTTGAATAGTTGATTGAATATTTACAAGTCTAATTTTTGAAATAATATAAAATTTGATCAAATTGGGTCTAAATATAAAATCATTATAGAAAAGAATTAACTTAAATAATAGTTAAAAGTTATATTTAAATATTTTATTCTAATCTAATTACAATAAAATTTATCATTATAGGCTATTATCGAGCGATTTAAATCAGATCGACTGAAATCAACTCAAAATATTTTTGAGCAACTCGAGATCAACTCAAGACTCGAACCGTTCGATTTCGAACCAACTCGGCTCATTTTTTAATAAATTTCAAATTAGCTCGTTTTAATTTCGAGCCGACTTGAATTGACAATTTTCATCTTTTTTTGCTCTAATTGGAATAGAATTGGATGATTTTGATGAAATGATTGAATTTAATAAAAATAATTATTAAAAAAATAAAAAATTTTGAATTAAATCCACAAATTAAAATATATATATATATAATTTTCAAAAAAAATAATATTTATACTTATAAATATATTATATATTTATTTTAAAAGATTACAAATTATAATTCTATATATTTAATTTTAAAAATAATTTTATTATTACAAATTCAAAAATATTATATATAAATTTAAATATTTTTAATAAATAATAATAGATAAATTCAATATAATCTCAAATTGATTCAATCTTATCTTTGCCTAACTCAAGATCAACTTGAAAAAAAATTTTAAGCTCATAGCTCGAATCAATATAATCAATTCAATCTAGATCCAATCCAAATTTGAATTTGACTTTCGAGCAATCCTCAATTTTCGAGCTAAACTAACAACCTTAATTATTACATAAATTTAAAATAAAATATAAATTTTGATTAATAAATTAAAGGGTAAGATATGATGATACTACTTTTCTCCAATATTCACTCAATCTAAAGAAGCTTTAAATTAATCCAAAGAACTAATATTAAACAAATATTATTTTAAGTAAAACTAATCAATTTATTATTATGTTTATTTATTGTCACATTTATGTATTTTACTCTTCAATCTCGCATATAAATAGAATGAATAGTACCAAACTACTCGACATGACTCAATTAGAACTAGTTCATGATCGTTTGATTAACTAATCGATAATCAAACAAACTTAAATATTTTTATTAATATTTGATTGCTAAATGAACAAATTTGAACAAATTATCATGCTATTCATTTATGCTCATGAACAATATCATTTAAAGCTCTTAAACAAGCTTGTTAAAGAGCTCCATAAATACTCTTAAGAAATGTTTGTGAACAATATTGTTCAACTTATTATTTTTTATTTAGGCTTAATAAGTTTTAATTGATACAACTTATGTATATTTCTCAACAAGTCGCGCTCGCTCGATTAAGGCTCGATTAAAGGCGAGATCTTTGGTTATGGCGATAATCCAAATTGAACCGAGCTTGTGAACAACAATCGAGAGGTCGACAATGTGAAATAAACTTAGCTTGAACACCATCCTAAAAAGCTAAAATCGAGCTCGAACTTCGATAATGGTAAACAAGCTTGAACTTAACACGCATGCTGCGACTCACATCTCTTCATAATTTTGGCTAATAAAATTAGGATCAGAAAGCAGCTAGTCCCCACGACGACATTGCTCAAGGTTGTCGAAAGGGAGGAGGCATTGATAATGCATAATTGGTGGTCGCTAGCCAACGACAAATTGAATATCCACATAACAAAGAGATGCTAAATCCAAATCAAATGACTGAAGAATACAAATAAATAACATTTACAAGCATAACTTAAGCCCTTCCAAATAATAATTAAGTTACTACCACAACAAAACTACTAGATAATTGGAACACAGTAACAATCAGAAGGATGCTATAAACCATTTTAATGGGAGCAACAGATAATCAATGAGAAGTTTTTTCAGTCATACAACTAAGATTAAGATGGCATAATTCTTCAGAACTAACACTTGGTATAAAGTTGAAATTTACCTTAGATGTTCAGAGCAGTTAATAAAGCAGCTTTGCCTTGTTTCCAACATCTGTAATTGGAATTCTCTTACAGGTGACCTACAAAATCAATACTGAAGCACCCAAAAAAATATTATTATTTAGCTTGCACTTTGCTGTAGAGATCTGCAGCCGTAGATAATGATTGTATTGTCACAGGAAACCCAGGGCCCATCTGCACAGAAAATAGAAGTTAAGGATTTTGACAGAATTTCATTGTTGCACTAATTACAGTCATAAAAAATGATATATCAAAACAAATAAATAAAATTAAACTATGGCAACAATTTCACGTGCTCTTCAAAAATGGAGGGGTTTCGAGGAGGCTCACCGTGCTACATAATGTGAAGTTCTTCACATAGCCAGCATATTTGGAAGCTGCACAGCAAAGAAAACTATCAGAGCATAATACATTGACAGGGAATCAAAATTGAAATGAACATTATCCTCGATATTAGAATTACATTCAAAAAAAGACCTTTGGTCAAATAGTTGCACACATGTTTTCATTTGTTGCCAAATTTTCGTTGAATACCCAAAATCTGGCATTCTTTATGTTTTCATAAATCTAAGAAAATTGAGTAACACCCAAACGTGTTTCTATTCTTATCAAAATAAAAATAATATAATCGTTCAAACTTAGCCAACAACAACAAAAATAAATAAATAAGGTATATCACATCACCCTAAAGTGTTTAGATATGTTCTTCCATGCCTCAATTAGTGCTGTCAAAAGTTCGTTGTCGTAAACCAGTTTTCATGTTATAGCTGTGTTTGTTAAGTCAAAGAAACATTATTTTTTCGATATATAAACGGAACACGAACAATCATTTTCGATCGTGTTTCATTTTCGATTTAGAAATAAAAAAATTATATTATATTATTATTATTATTATTATTTATAACTATTATTGTATTACTATTATTTTTATTTATTACTATTATTATTATTATTTTATTACTATTATTTTTTTTTTACCTTCTATATTCTTCTAACTTTTGTTATTGGTTTGAAAGAGTGATGACGTTTACTCAAATTTGGGATAAACTTGTTTTAATCAAATATGTAAATTTCAATACATTTGTGTGGCTCTCTTCATCCTAAATTTTTAATCAGTAATTTCAAACAGAATCATTGATCATTTCATCTCCTATCGTATCTTCAATTTCATCTAATGTAGAGGATAGTTGTTTTGGAAAGTGTGTCCAACAAATTTGGTGTGTTTATTGCATATTTTTTCTACATCTTACAACAGATTTGCACTAAAACATAAAGCTAAAAGCCTAAACCTTAAAATTAATCTTAAATTGAGGACTTCAACTAAACAATCAAAAAAATGCATTGTTTTAAAATTTTATATCGACAAACATGTTATACCATGAATTGGTGAGAAGTTAATAAAATGGGGCCAAGTTAGACCAAAAACACTAGTGATCAAACCAATTTTCAACCAAAAAAATTAGACTATGAGCTTGAGCAAACATTTAGAATTTTTATATCAACGATTTTTTTAATTATCTAATGAAAAAGAGTAAATCCAATGTTTTATATGCCCAAGGAAGTTTCCTCTTACATGAGAACTCGCCACACTGGCCACCACTCCACCTCATATGGAAGCTCATCAAGTATTATAAATCAACGCTTCATAGGAGACACCCATATTAAACATTGTTCGACCATGGTGTAAGGGCAGCCAAGACCCATGGAAGTCACAAACTATATGTATCACTAAATCCCAAGCAAAAAAAAATTGCTCTACCACAACCTATTAAGTAGTGTGAAACAAAAGGAGATCGAAGTTGGGCTAGATGCACTAATGCAAAATCAATTTTCATCTCCCTTGATGTTTCTACACAGATATATTTTTCAATAATCGACGTGAAAATTAAATGTTTAATAGTTGTGAATTTCAAAGAAATAATCTTTGTTTTAAGAAAACAACCTAGTAGTTGTTCATTTTAGAGTACCACATATTGTAGAAGCGAAAAAAAAAAAGTTGGTATTCTGGTTGCAAGAATAATTTCAAAACAAAATTAGATGCAAAATTATGGCAATTCAAGAGGTGATCAAGCAAATCACATTGGCATTGCACAATCTATCCCACTATCAGTTTGTGCTATTGTACAATTTAGGGTAAGGAGACAGCCACTTTAATGGTATCAAAATTTTGTGCAAATGCAAGTATGGTACTAATAAATTCATCTTTGTAAGTAACAAACATACTTTGGAAGTCACTTGCAAGTTTTGAAATGCAAAATGTCAAGCCCTTTGAGGTTTTCGAAGCTTAGAATGATCAGCTTGAAGAGGTCTAATTTTGTCAAAAAATATTAAGTCAATATGAAACATGTGATTCAGTATAAATGCATAAACCATGAACACTCTACTATTGCAACTTTAGTTAGAAATTCGGTGTCAAGAATGATTCCTAGGATTTCTAAAAAAAAAGATAAAATCAATATCAGAGGCTTCAATGGCACACCATCACAACTTAGGTTTCATGTTATCTAGTAGATCCTTCTCATTCTTTAGATACCAACTCAGTGCTAAGGTTCTTAGAGAATTTTAAAAACATCAACAGTGCAAGTAAGAAGTAGAATCTATTTTATAGTTTTTGTGGCACATCATTCTCAATCTCAATGAAACCTCCACAATCAAGCCATTTGGCAACTTGTTACAACATGAATCTATTAAGCCATATGACATAGTAAAGAGTACAATTGAATCAAATCAAAATTTTCCTTACTTTTCTTGAGACCAACAGGCTTGGCCACTAAAAGTGCATTCACAAAGCTCCAATATTTTCTCGTAAATTCTCCTCAGTAAAGTTAACCTGAAAAGTAAATGCATGTTGTTAAAGTCACAAGTGCCAAAACTGCATAGCAAGGCATACCTTTGTTCTGTTTGCAAGACTAAAGAGACTATATTATATATAAATCAATTATAAAACAACTATTTAAACTAGAGTAAGAAATAGAAAATAGTCATTTGTTCTAAAAGGAACAGAACCTCCCAAGTTAATGGCAACCTTAGATAATCTTCATATATTTTTGCAACATTTTCCAGTATAAGTTACTAGGCACAAAGCCCAAGACCAAACGTGTGAGAGGCACACAAGGCAAGAATATCTGAATATTTAGGGAAAAAAATGTACTTCAATTTAGTTTTTTGCATTGAGAAATGTGAAATTCATCTCTATTTTGAAGCCTCCAAAACATCTTCTTTCTCTACACATTCTCATTCAGCAAAACTTCTTCCATACTACAAGTGACATAAGGCATCAAGTGTCAAGCCATCACAACTTCAACAATTAAATAGCTAACCTTTTGCAATATATGTACCATCACAAAGAAGATCTAACCGAGCCTTCTTCAACTCATATAGAATGAAAGAGATTTGAACAAGATCTTATAGTCAACCTCTATAAGATGCAACTATTCCTCCTGCTAACATCTGAAGAATAACCTCTTTTTTTTTTCAATTTTGCATTGTTAGTTAAATAACAATTATTACATGTAGATCAAAGGGTAGGCAACGATAACAACATTGTCTCCACTCTGACCTAGCAATCATAGGATCACAAAAATAATTCCTCTATAATACAATATGTAGGATTACGTACATGAACTCCTCAACAGATCCAGTTTTGCAAATCTGAAAGCTTGCCCTCATTGGGAGTGTAATTAATGAATATTGATTCTTTATTTTTTTTCCTAATTTATATCAAGTGTAAAACACACCTACGATGTTTTTGACCCTATTGAGAACAAGTTATGTTCTCCAATATTTTGAGTTCCTACTTAGATTTGATTAATTGCTAATGGGTTCCAATTAAATCAATATCATAAAAATTCCTAGTTCCAGGTTTTAGAGCCTATTTACCATTTCATGCAGACTTCCACTAGTCTTCTTCCTGCAGTTCTCTATTTCAGGCATTGATTCAGGCAGCTTTTGCTTCAACCATCGCCTTTTACAGACCAGAGAATCTCATATATCATTTAGTGCTACAGTACCTGCTATTTGTTATGGAGTCAGTGTCCTTATTTTCGTGAATTAGCTTATGATACAGTCTTCAAGTTCTACGGGCACTACTTGAATTACAGTCCCGAAACTTTTCCTATGTGTGGCTTATTTCCTACAGAATCAAAATCTCCTTTAAAAAGCTATATAACTGGTATGGTCGTGGAATCCAACGTCCTGAACTTGCATATTTCGTGATTTGTGCAGTATCTTTATATTATCCAAGCCTTCAGCTACAGTTATAGACCTCCTCTTGCCACAGCTTGTTGCAGCCTTTGTTTTAACGCCTCTTGTTTTCCTTTTACAGACAATTGCATTTGGAAATTATCAAACAAAAACTGATTCCTACTGCTATGAGATAGGATTGGATCTTGCAATATATTTACAAGATCCAGATGGATTCTAAATTTTTTATTTTGGATCTATTCTAGGCTATAAATAAGACTCCTAAGGCATGTAAAAAATATAGACCATTGAGTAACAAAATTAAATTCCAATTTCTCTCAATTTTGGATGTTGATTCTTTGAGCGCTTTGCAAATCTTGATGACTATTTTAGGGATGAGTCTCCTTATACTCGGTATGAGAACTAGTTTTTCATTTGAGATGGCTTCCGTAATTATTTTTCAGTTTAATTTGTTTAGTCACTAACATGTAAAGTGATTGGGATTTCTTTCAAGTCTAATACATATTTGACTCTTGCTCACAATGTGAGAGTTGATTGTTGCTGAAATTTTGTATTCTCTATTTTTAAAGAAAATTTCAGATTCTGATGACTATTAAATTGTGGTTGGGAAAAAAATATTTTGTTTACATTAAAAGCTATTAATTTTGATAAAATTTATACAACAAGTAACTCATGGATTGTTGTTTATTGTGTTTTTTTCATCATACATCATATCCTAAATTTGCATTAATAAACCCTATGGTTGTATATCATCAGAACTAGATATAGAATATGTTAATTAGGTCAATAAAAATAATAATAAAAGACACTAAAACAAAGAAAACTAAGTCATGAAATTGCATTTTTCTTGATTCGTATGGCTTTTATACTTCACGCCTTCAACTATAGTCCCAGATCGCTTATTTCTCATTGTTTGTTGTAGTCGTTACTTCGTGACCTCTTGTTTTCTTCTATGGATGGATTCACTTAGAAATTATGAAACCATAAACTAATTTCTACTATTTGTGTTTAGAATTTAACATCTTTTATTAGATCAAAAAAGATTTTGAGTCTCTTATTTTAAATCCATTGTGGGATATAAATAGAACCCTGGGGCATGTAAGAAATATAGAATATTGAGTATGAAATAAAATTTCAAATTTCCTCAATTCTTGTGTATGCAATATTGGACGTTGATTCTTCAAGCTCTTCACATATTTTGATGACTACCAATGACGTGTGAACACTGAACCGTCCATTTGAGCTTTTTTTATTCCTTTTCCTTTAATTTATTTATTTAGCGTGTGCATGATTGAGACTTTTAAGTGTGCTATGTGTCAAATTCATTTTCATAATATAAGAATATCGTTGCTAAAATTATATATCTATTCTTGTTTTTTCTTGTGGAATTTTAGATTTTGGCAACTAAATTATCATTGGAGGTAAAATAAGTAAGCTTGAGATTTTAATATTTAAAATGCTTTATTTGTGCTAAAGTTAATAGTTCGTAACCTGCATATTATATTTTTTTTATTGTTCATTCTGCATCTCATCATAGGTTGCATTAGTAGCATTAGTAAATTTTAGACCTTTAGTCATCCTACATCATCCTTCATTTATCGGAAACCCCACGCACCAACAATCAATATATGCAGACAATGTTTAAGGAAAACAACTTTATTAACAGGCTACGTGAGAAATAGATGCATGTCCACGGTTCCATTGACAGTGTTAAGGAAAATGGACATACATGCACATTAAAAAGGAAATGTCTGCAAAACCTGCAAAAATATTTCCTAAAATCTCAGCAAGCTATATGATTTTTTTTTAAAAAAAAAAACAGAGAAGTAGGTAGCACTAGTATGAGATAAAAGTAAAAGCACCCATCACTAGTCAACAGAATTACATTTTTAAAGAGAACTTCCATGAAATTATATTAGAGCATCCTCCTCCCCTACTCAAGAAATTGCATCAAAATTATCTTAAAAATAAGTAGAATAACAGCATACCTTCCCAAGGCCCACATGAACAATAGCAGTTTTATCAATTTTAAAATCAACGCGTCCACATTTTGCTGCTTTTACAGCCCCAGAAACATCATTTGTCACAGATCCTAACTACATATTGATCAAAGGAATAAGCACATAAACAAATACATGCTTCATAGTGGTAAGTAAATATCTAGGAACTCACTTTGGGGTTTGGCATCAAACCTCGTGGACCAAGAATCCTACCTATCTGATTATTGAAAACAATTTTAATAAAGTAAACAGCCATCCCATATAATTGGGATAATGTTAATAATATTTTCAGTAATGAAAACTCCTAAAATAGCATAAATAATGTATTTTGGAAGCATCAGCTGACAAACCTTAGACAGACGAGGCATAAACATAGGAGTTGCTATGCACTTATCAAACTTGATTTTACCACCCCCTGCAAGTTTCAGTTAAGAAAATACCAGATCAATGTGCATGTAATCTAGCCACAGGCCATGAAATGAAGGTCCTAAATTCCCAATATTAGAAAAGAAACTTAGTTTTATACAACTTCACTAAGTTACCAGGAGAAAGATTCAAATCATTAAATTTCTGTTCAAGCTAATTTCAGAGTAAACTGGATGCTGACTACTCTAACTATTATAGTTATAAAAAAGTAACTAGCAGACCAGCTCAAATGCAACGCACGCATGTAAAGTTGGGATTTCAATATAAAGAATCAAATACAACCATTCTTGATTTGAATGTCAGATCTAGAAGGCATCAAGCAACTAGTGAGCTATTGAAATAACAGAAAATTAATCTGTTTGGCGCAGCACTGTTGTACCAGCTTTAATTTCCTCGATGAGCTCATCACCACCCACAATATCTGCCCCTGCAACCCTCGCTTCATCGGCTGCCACTCCTTCTGCAAATACAGCAACCCTAACAGTCTAAAGAGCAAGTCTATCAGGTAAAGCAATTCAATTCAGAGCACATGGCAAGATGGCCTCCAAATGAGGCTTTCTAGTACCATGAGGCAGTGTTAACGCACCACGAACCATCTGTAATTACAATATCCATATGAAATGTAACATAGCAAATATCAAACAGAACTATTTATAACATTATTATTATAAATATAACCTTATAGAATTACAATTAAAAACAAAGGGAAGTAACCAAGTCATTTCAATAAAGTTGGTATCATACTAAGAATTTGGGGCATTTTAATAAAGATGTAGTATAATACTAGAACTTGGCGAACTTAGTGAACCAGACCTGATCACTTCGACGTGGATCAACACCCAAGTTTACATGGGCCTCAACTGATTCAAGAAAATTTCGCTTAGCATTAGCCTGAAAAAATGAGAACAGCTTTCCTATTACAGTGACACATAATTTGTAAAATATCCAAATAGAAAACATGATATTAGAAGCATGTAAATGAACGTAATAATTAATGTAATAAAAATTTAAAAAAGAACAAAAAATATATAGTGATTAAGCAGTATTAACGAATTTGTTCCATCCCGCCCCCCAATCTAAGCTTTGAGGAACGACAAATGATGCTTGGAGAATTTGGCCCAACAACTTTGAAAATGCACTTTTAAGTAGTTATAAGTTATATTTAAATATGATTACAAAAAAGTAAGTTTACTGTAAATATGGTTGAAAATTTTTTGAAGCAAATGATTCTTGTCAGACTTGACAAAATCTTCAAGCAAACAAGTAATTAACCTTGAAGATTCAGAGAAAAACAAAATGACAAAGACATTCGTCTTAAACAAACAAATTGGCTCAAGCTCTCATTGTTTCCAAACTAATATGTGATTAGGGCAGCAAATGAACTAAACATTTGACAAGCTACTTGTGACTTGACTTGATTAGAGCTCATTTATGATCGTTTAATTAATTAATCGAATAAGTTTGGACGCTTTCATAAATACTCAATTGGTAAATGAATAAACTTGAGTAGCTTGTTCTTCAGTTCATTTATGTTCATAATAGTGTTGGTTAAAGCTCATTAAAGAGCTCAATTAAGGCTCGATTAAGACTAGTTTGTTAACAGTATTATTTTTTTATTTTTTATTTTTTAGGTTTAATAAGCTTTAAATGATACAGCTCATGTATATTTCTCAAAATGTTGCTCACAAACAAGCTCAATTAAGGCTTCATTAAACCTTGTTTATTTCATTAAATAAGATGCTTGTTAAGACTTGAGGAGCAACCCGAACCAAGCTCGTGAACAAATTTGAGCCGAGCTCGAACAAGACTTTTTTAAATGAGCTCAAGCTTAAATACAATTCTAAAAGCTTGAATTAAACTCGAGTCAAGCCCAAGAGCTTGAGCTTGAACAAAGCATATTCTTGGCTCGACTTGGTTCATTTGCAGCCTTACATGTGGTTCTTTAATAAAGGTGTAGGAGCTTTTGTAAGTCCATACACAATAATCTACATATTTGAAGTAGCAATAATTATAAAGTTTTTTTTTTTTAACTAAGGAACCCTTTAGGGTGGGATGTGTTCATTGACAGTTCCACACCTTGCTACTTCCATGGCAGTGTCCTATTGGGCAACAGTCATGGGCATAGCCTTCCATATGCAGGAGATTTGTGCAAACATTTTTCCCCTACACAAAATGCAGCTGTAAAAGTGATGACCAATCCGAAGACACAGTTCGTAGTATGGGTGCCTCTACTTCAAATTAATGTTTTATCCCTTACAAACAAAGCTATTCTCACTTTTTTGAAAGAATCCTACTTTTGGCTATAAAGCTTCTTACCTCAACAAGTGCATAATACAATCACTTGCAAAACTTATAAATCAGAATGCTTTCCAACAATACAATCCTCTGCGACAATCTTCATTGTCAATTCAAGAAACTTGATCTTGGGACAATTTGCCCTTAGCCCTCAAGATCATCGTGAAGTTCAGTAGCAAGCCAATTAGAGTAATTTAAGCATCTTTTTCACTCCAGCATGTTCAAAGTTACATGATTGTTTCTACATACGGATATCGATTCCATTCGGAGTTGATATTGGAACCAACTCTATTCAACTTCACCATGGTTGGAATCACTACTCTTATATCCGCTACTTGGCGAACTTAAACCCAAGAATGCCACTTGGGGAGCGAACCAAAGCTACAGAAACATGCACTTACCTTGACCTCACGAATGGCCAGTGTCAAGTCCATAGGAACCTTCGTAGGTCGTTTATCAAGCTTAATCAGTGTCGGGAATGGGATGATCTCCTCCTGCGTCAATCCAAAATAGCTCCTCACCCTTGCATCAGATTGGATCTTCCTTGCCTCGCTCTGGAGATCACCATGTGCAGACTCTTTCTCCGCAGCATCAGGAGCCGCCTTCCTGTCCTCCGGCAGCGGCGCCACACACGCGAAGGATAAGAAACCGGTGTTATCTTCGGGACATCCTTCACAAACCGCACGTCCCGTCGAGTCCACGCCCGCGGATCAAATTCAGGCGAGGCCGGCCCAGCTTCCAGCGGTGACGGTTCCCTCTCGTCTCCACCTCCCTTCTCGGAGGTGGAGTTCTGGCGGTTGAAGATGGTTTGTTCTCGTCGCTCTCATGTGATTCTTTAGGCTTCGGAGGGTAAGCCACGGGCGTAATGGGTACGGAAGATGAGGATCGATGAAACCCTAGAAATGGAGAGGGTGGGGTGAGGAGAGTTTCAGGAGGAAGAGAAGAGAGCTGGAGGTGGCGGGAGAAGATAGTGGCCGGTCGCAGGAGGAAACACCGGCGAGCTTGCGAGAGGATCATCTCGCGATGTGCTATTGGCTGAAGAGCTAAACCCTAAACCTAGTGGTTTGGGTTTTTGAAATATGCGTGAAAATTTGATTTTGTTTGCTTAATAATAATAAAATTTTAAGAGATATCCATTATTTATTTTATTATAAATTATATATTCAAAAATTAATTTTAAATTAAAATATAATTAGCATTTTTATTTTCTTATTGTATAAAGAATAAGATGTTCACTCCTTTAAATTTGACTTAACATATCATTAGTATTAATAAACTTTGATAATAGTGATAATTTTTTTTAAAATATTTATATCACAGATTGAGCCATTTGGATAAAGTTCTAATGAGATGGATTTTAAAATATTTCCAAACTTGAATGTATTTTTGAATTATATATTACACCCTTTCGTCTCAAATGAACTCTACTATGCTTTAGAAAATATTGGTTTGCAGAATCTTACTTATTTTCCCTCAACAGGATACCTTAGAGTATGGAATTTACCAAAATATCCTGCAACTAATAATACATGAATCTATACTCAGGGTTGAGGCTTGTCATCAATTGTGAAGCTCAAAACTTGATGATTCATACCGACTCAACTTATCACCTCCTGGGTTGAGGAAACTTTAATACTCATAACCACTCATAATCCTCATCTTGGTGAAGTCACTTCTTACCATATCAAGACACATCAAATAATTCACATACATTTAGAGAACCGACGCTCTCCAAGCTCACCTGCCACTGGAGATCTATTTAGAAGAATATATATTGAGAAAATATATTTTATTCAAGGGACCCTTCTTGAAGACCCAACTGCTGCAACTCGTCTCTGAAGGCAAGCTGCAAACTTTATTATTATCGGAGGTGAACTATACAAATGAGCTTTTTATGGGTCATACCTTAAATGTCTCTCACCATCAGAGGCTGATTATGCATTAAGAGATATTCACTCAGGGATATATGGAAAACACCTAGGAGGAAGGGCACTAGCCTTTAAAATTATAAAAAAAAAAGGGTTTTATTGGACTACGATGAAGAAAGACGCCTTGGAGTTTACAAAAAAATATGTGAGTTATCAATTGCACTCTAACCTCTCACACACCACATACAAATCTCTCATCCCTTCAAAGCCCATGACCTTTTGCTCAATAGGGAATTGATATCATGGAACATTTTTCAATAGCATCAGGGCAACGAAAATTTATCATTTTAGCTGTTGACTATTTTACTAAATATGTGGAAGCTAATCCACTCGCTAAATTTACGGTGGCAAATGCTAAATAATTTGTTTGAAAAAATATAACATTTTAATTCGGTCTTCTTGCAAAGACCATCACCGACAATATAACCTAATTTACTAGAAAAGTCTTTACGTTTTTTTGTAAAGATCTTCACTTTCAGATAATTGCTCATCCTCAAACTAACTACGATTGAAGCTACCAGAACTATACTCAATGGGTTAAAATGCATCTCGAGATGGCTGGGGCAATGGTTTGAGAAGCTCTCTAATATTCTTTACACACGAACTCTCACTAGTGATACACCATATAATTTGTGTTTTGGCACATAAGTTATTATACTAGATATCGATTCCAAGTCCATGTCAATCATTTGATCATGATAGTAATGAAGAAAAACTCTGACATAACCTGGACCTACTCCCCAAAATTCATGGCATAACCCTACTTCGCACTGCTTCCTACCACCAAAGGGTAGCTTGTTTCTTCAAAAGAAGAGTGAAACCCCATCCCATCTCGTGATGGGCATGTCTGTCTTGAGCAATGGCTATCAACGCAATAAACTATCACCTTTGGGATGACACTTATGTGGTTATAGTTATGGTCAAGCCAAGAACATTTAAACTCAAAGATCTAGAGCGAAAAATCTTACCTCGAACTTGAAACACCGAAAATCTCCGAAACTATTATCAGTAATTCTTACTGCATAATTATTGCAACTTTTATTTTATCTCGTTTGTCATTTTCTCTTCAAAGTTATACCTTTGTTAAAATTATCTTATGATTATATCATGACCTTATCGAGTAATGAGTTAATGATATTTTCTTTCAAGCTTGTTACATATAAACAATCTCTTTCATTTAATCCTCCCACTGAGAAATGTACAACTCAGTTGTGTCTCGGGTCATAATCAATCCCAAGGGGACTTGATCGAACCTCTTCCATACAGGTAATAAGTCAAGCAACACTTTGACTAATGCCTAGGATAAGTTAAAAAATCCTTAGTGGATATTCTGCGACCTCTTTCGTATAGGTAAGAAGTCAAGTAACACTTTGGCTAATACCTAGAATAGGTCAAAAGGTCATTGGTGGATATTCTACGATCTCTTCCATACAAGTAAGATGTCATATAATATTTTGACTAATATCTAGGATAGGCCAAAAAGTCCTTGGTGGACTTCCCACGACCTCATCCGTACAGGTTAGCGTCGTTGAATAATATTTCGACTAATCACATCGGATAGATCAAAACAAAACAAGAGCAAATCACTCAAAAAAATTTTAATGTCATTGACAACAATAACATGATGATATAAGAAAGAATCAAAATTTTGAATACAAAAAAAAATAATAATAAATAACAATATATAGATAAAAAGAAAAGAAATGCATCCTCAAATGATACTACGTTATATCAACGTCCTCCTAACCACTAGAAGATGCTCCCTTAAACTCACTCTCAACCCCTTCATCTCTTGAATCAGTAAGTGTCTTGGATACTTGGTTGGGAGATTCTCACTAGCTCAGTGTGATGTACTAAGTGGATCCCTTTTAGGAATCATCGGATGAAGCCTTCCTCCAAACATTGGCGCTCTAAGTTTTTTACTTCAACATCAAGAATATGATTATGAGCTTCTTGGACAAGGTCCTCGATAGTATCGCAGTAAGCTAGAGAGTTCTTAAAGTCTTCCACTACCTTCAAGGAGATTTCATTTGCTTCCGCTTCTGACATTATAAGCTCTTTCTCAGAAAGACGATCATGTAATATTTTCTTCTCCAGTTCAAGAGCTTTCTTCTCCGCTGCAAGTGCCTTGAGTCTTTTCTATTTTTGGTGAGTCTCTACTATCACCTCAATCAGCTTATCACGAGTACGCTCCACCTTCTAATGTTAGAGAGAAAGAGAAGTTGACCTGTTCGCTAGCTCAATTCTACACCCGATTAACTTATCCTCCAGAGCTGCCACTTCTTTAGCCTTAACACTCATCTTTCGCTCATAATCGTCTTGCAGATATTTTACCTTCATAAATTCAGTATTCCACTCGTATAGAGCGATACCCAAATGAGCCCCATTAGCCTTAATGTTTGAGCTACCTATAATTAAAAAAATCACAAATATTACACAAAAAAGAAAATGAAGAAAAGAAAGATAAGGAGAAGATAACGTATTAATTCGTCTGCTCGTTGACATCCAGTGCATATGTGCTTTAACACTTATTTAAAAATATGCGGCTTCAAGAAATGAATCCCCTCATTATGAGTTAAGATAGTTGAACTCTCAGAGACCAACTGGGTGCAAACATCTTCTTTGTAAATATTTGACGTAGTCACTTCGGCACATATTTTCTTTTTCTTTAAAAAAGAAACATTGCAATCTTCGTGATTTTGTAACGGGCTTCTTGAAAGAATCCTGTGACTATGAGGAGACCTTTCATCACCTTTATTTGATCTTTTCAGTGGAAGAGTATGAGATTTCCTTGCCTGAATGGAAAGGCTAACCTCGAACATTCTATATTCAATTATATACTTGTCAATGTGACGTAACTCATGCTATAAGCTTTTGCATCAGGAATATTAAAAGTCGTTAAGAATTCATTCTCTTCAATTAGCAATAAATCTGGAAGGTCATTCAATCTTCCCCATGTCTCAAGGAGGCCCCACTCATTTTTCACAAAAAAGAATCCACTAGACTAATTTCTAGATGAATCTCGTTCTGAAAATTCCATCCAATTCTTTATAGCACAATAAGAAACACGTCCCTAAGCGTCACGTGTGAATCAACACTTTCAGCTCAAGTATTTGATGTTCAAAGTAACACCACACTCTCTAAAGAAGACAGTCAAACCAACGATGATCACTAAAGCTCGAAATAAAAATTGTGATAAAGCTACACCGCATATTTTAAAGATCTCAATCAATTCAGGAGTCAAAGGGAATCGTAGTCCCACACGAAGAATCATCTCAAACACACTAAAGTATCCTGGCGGAGGTGAACGTGCTCGATCAAACTTTTTGATAACAATAACCACCAACTCATTAGGAAAATGAAATTTCATGTGGAGCACTATTAAACTATCAGATGTGATAGTAGATGATATATCGTCTGTAGTTGTCATGCTATTGGTTTTCTTCCGGCCATCATCCTGCGAAAATACATAATAAATAAAAAATGAGAGAGAAATAGATAAAAATTTGAGAATTGTGTGAAGCAACTCACTCACTCCAATACTTAAGTATATCATTTCCTGACTTTGTCGCTCACAGACAACTTTGGATAAAATTTTTTGCCTGTGATCTGACGAAAAATATACGCATACATATGAGATCAAAAAAAAAAAAGTTATTTCTCTCTAATGATATTCTGAAATTACCTGTCAGACTTTCTGAGTATTTTAAGAGATGGTTCCTAATTGATGCTTCCCCACCATCTTGATAGTTGTCAACTGTTGAACTATCCATTGGAGTTTCACAAAAAAGTCAAGTGAAGAAGTAGAAAATACTTTTGATTTCCAAACCCCTTATTGACGTGAAGCAACGATGTCTCTCTTGAGAAAAAATCGAGTCACGCTGAGTATGAACCACGGGCCTGATTCCTTCAAACAAGGGTCCACGAAAGCCTCTTTGAGAGAAAATTGAAGCCTCGCCATGAACTATGCCTTGATTGCCTTCAAACTGGTCCCGGACGAGAATCTTCGAGGGAAACCTGAGCCCTCATGATTAGGAATTGATCATTGCCTCAACCCGACCCCGACAAGGATATTGACTTTGAGAGAAAACGAGCCAGATGAATTATGTGTTTTAATCGCCCAATCCGGCCGTCCGATGAGGATGATACAGAAAAACCAGCCGCCGATGAACTGGCCTGATCTTTCCAAACTCACAAACAGCTAAGAAGAAAATGAAACCTCGCCAGACATATCTTGATCTTGAAAGCGAATGACATTCTCTTAAGAAGAACGTCAGAATTTCGTTGACAAAAAGAAAATAAAATTTTTTTTTTACCCTAGCTTGAACTTACTGATAATCTAATCTAGGCACACTAGAGAGTTGTGTTCTCACTTGACCGCATGGGGTTTTACCTACCAAAAGGGAAAAAATTAAAATAAAAAACGGAGAGAAACGGAAAAATTGAAAAAAATAAAAAAAATGCTAATTGACTTGCCTTGACGCAAGGAAGAAGTCGCCGTAAGCATTGGGCGGCCTAACCTCAGAGCTCGTGAGCACCGATACTCAAGCGTCCTCGCTCAGATCGCAATCATAATTTCAGATCTAATCATTCTCTCAAACTATATAATTAATAAACTCGACTTAATTATTTTCAATATATATATATTTGATGAGATAATATCATCCAAAATAAATTGAATGCATAACACTAAAAAAAATGGCATGAATCTTGATGTCAAAAGCAATCTGATCCTAAGTCGAAACTTGTCCAGATCAAGCACTTAAAATATTATTATGAACTTTGGGATTCCAGTTAAATCCCTAAACACTTCCTAAATATGAAGTGTTTATGATCAAATTGAGCATCTTGACGAGCCAAATCTAACAAGCCCAAAATCTCTTGATTATAACTTCATTTGAGCATTCAAATACTTATAATACATCAAGTGAAATCATTTGAGCCATCCGGTGGAGTGGGATTTTGCATATTTAAAAACTATCTCTAATCTAAATAGCTCATTCTTCACATGAGGGATGCCCAAGAAGAAGAGAGAACTCAAAGCTTGAAAATCCTCCAAGCATAATCGCGTGACCACTGACGCCGCTAATCACGCCAGAAGTACCACCGTGCTGCGATCTCATCGCTGCCACCAACGCTGCACATCACTGCCGTCACTGGCTGCGTATCGATCACCGCTTATTTATTGCCGCCAGCCAACCACGCTACTGTTGCTGCCGCCGTCACGCCGTTTACTACCATCATGCTGCTATCAACGCCTGCTGCCGCCACCATCGATCATGCCACATCATCACCATTTCCGCATCTACCGCCGACTATCACCGGTTTGCCGCTTAACCCTGCTCACCATCATCACCGTTACCAATAGCATCAACACACAGATATTGTTGTTGTGATTCGGATTCCTATTGTCTCTCTCTCATATATAATTCTATAATCCCGTTATCGGAAAAACTTTGTACTCTGAAATAAATACACAGTGGAAGATTTTTATTGGGCTAAGCCCCGTGGTTTTTTCCCCATATTTAGGGATTTTTTCACATAAAATTTTTAGAGTTTTCTTATTCATTTTTCAAATATATGTGTGTACATTCCCACAATAAAAATTAAGTAAAACTTTTATTCTACTGAATCGATTTTCTATCATTTGAGATATTTTGAATAAAAATTATTTATGGCCAAATTTAAAATAATTGATTTTATATGTTAATTATAATACATAAATAAACAATCAAAACTTATAATATATTTATCTTAAATTAAATTCAATAACTTAATATTTACTCATTCAAATTAAAAATGTAATTAGGCTATTTTCATTTTAAATAATTTTTTTTTTATATATTCACATAATTGAGTGATCATTGAGGGGTCATTAAGTATATTTCTTATCTTTTTAGTATATTTTTCTCATTAAAAAAATAAAAATAAAATAAGAATGAAGACTAAGGTTCTGAGAATTGGGATATTTATTAAAATATGAATTACATTTATATTAATATATTTATTAAAATATTTTAAAAATATTTTTAGTTATGGAAATATCAATTTCGTGGTACAGGCCTTTTATCTGCTCGAAGTCTTCTTAATCAAAGCTGAACTTAGCTTCTCAATGGGCTTAATGGGCTATAAGGGCAGATTAATGGTGAATTGATAAATGGGCTGATTATGAAAGAGGTTTATATATATAATTTTAAATGATAAAATTATAAGTACGATGAGCTTTTTCTAATGTATAAAAAAAATATTAATTTATTTGATTTTTTTTTCAAGCTTTTAGTAAGTCAAATATAATTGAAAATGATCATTTTTATAGTCTTATTTAGTAAGCGAATTAAAAAAAATAATGGTCAAGTTCAATTTATTTATAGTTTAAATAAGTCAAATATAAATAATTATTAAGCTGGTGACAAATAACTCACAAAGATTGTAGTTTATTAATAGAAGCTAAAAGGGAAGAACTCTTCCTACAAATTCAATCAAATAACAAATGATTTTATCAGAAAAAATAATCAAAATAATGGTTCAACTAATCAAAATATATATTTTAGTTATAATTGAACTTATTAAGCCATACAAAATTGTTTGAGTCTTTAAAATTATCAACAATTACAAAGCTTTTTGATTCAACCATTAGTAGAGCAATTATTCTCATTTTTTTTTCAAATTATTTTATCAAAAAAAAATTTAATTGAATTTGATGCAAAAGTTAGGGTTCAAAGCTCTTAAATTTATGCTAAATTTTGTGTAATTAAAGATATCATAAGCAATGTTAATTTTAGTATAAATTCAAAAGGTTTGAAATTTGTATTAATGAGTTTTATAATAAATTATTCTAAAATTATTATTTTTTCAAATAAATATTATTTTTGGAGCCCAATTGTGTCGATCGATTAAGAAAGTAATGTTAATTCAACCCTCAATTCTACCGTTCAAGCTTAGCTATGAGCTTATTCGAAGCTTATAGGGGAGAGTGGGTCTTATGTTAGAAGTTTAAGGGGAAAGCCAAAAAAATAAAATAAATCTAATTTATAACACTTAGGTATTGAAAAATGAATGATTTGCTTCATGAATAGAGAAACCAACCCTTCAGCACTAGAGGTCAACATCATTGTGCCAAGATTCATAGGATTTCACCAAAAAGACTGAGGAGTTAATGTCGTGGTGCTAGATCTCATACAAAAGAGCCAGATTGCCAGAGCGGCCAGCGTCGAGGCACTGCTTTAAGGAGTTGTTTTTATTTACTATCTAAAGTGCATGTGAAGTGTGTACACCCTTGAGCGAGGCATGGAGATTACTAGAGAGACCTGAGTAAAGAGAAATTTATATAATTCTCCTAAATTTTCTTCAAAGTGTGGTATGCTTCTATGATTTTCTCGTTTTTGAGATTTTCATATAATTTTGATGTTTTTTTATCGGAAACATATGAAGATAGAATAGATTTATATTTCCCGGATCTCATGTCAAATCATCAAGAAGATTTAATCGAAGCATACATGAATCCATGGAAGAGCTATTGCGAAAATTTTGGCCTATCACTTCTAAAAAGTTGTTATTGAGAGAGAGAGAGAGAGAGAGAGAGAGAGAGCCTTCTTTTCACCCAGCCTTCTTTTCACCCAAGATGAGATGTGAAGAAAATGAGAACACACCTTTTAGAATGGGAATCATGACCCTATTTATACTTGAATATATTTCATTTTATTTCAGTCATCATTAAAATAAAATAAAATATATGGTCTCTACACATAATAATTCTATACAAAATTAATAAGATACCTCAAAAGCTTAAAATTAATTAATCTTTATATGATCATAAAATTAATAGGCTTAAAAATAAGATAGCGTATAATGTACATTAAATTCATATGTGAGTCCACATTCAAAAATTCCCAACAACCTTTCATTTGGGTCACATATATATTGCTTGACAATTATACATTATTAAATACTTTAAGAGCTAAATATTTGTTATTTTAAAAGAATATCTTTAGACAATGTGGTCTGGTAATAATATTGATATAAAATCAAAGTAATTTTTATTATAATTTTTTTTCTATAACAAGACCCATCAGTGATCACTAAATCAATATGATTAATGACATAGATCAAGTATAGATGTGTAGCATGAAAATTTCATTTAATATGATCATATATCATATATATTTCCAATTGGTCCTATATTACAACTCAAAAGAGTTATAAACATAGTTTCATTTATTTATGTTAAACTACAATTGAAACTACATAATTTTATTTCAAAAATTTCAATTATAAGATAATAACAATATTTTATTATGATCAAAAAAATATATTTATAATCATTGAACATCATAAGCAAACTCTCACTATGATAGCATATCATCAAAATAAACCACTCCAATACGAGCCACATGCTCATAAAATACTTTAGGTAGTAAACATTTTATAAGTGGATCTGCAATCATAAAATTTGTACTAATATGTTCAATTATAGATCTGAGAACCTCTTCTTTTCTACAAGAAACTTTATGTCAATATGCTTTGATTTTGATGAACTCTTGTTATTATTTGAATACAACTCAGCAGCTCTATTATCACAATTTATTTTTAATGGTCTCTCTATTCCATCAAAAATATTTAGCCTAGTGATAAAATTTCTTAGCCATACTCATTGATTTGATGCCTCATAATAAGCTATAAATTCTACTTTCATATTGAAAGAAGCTATAAGTGATTGCTTATCACTTTTCCAAGATATAGCTCATTCAACTAATTAGAAAATATAACCTGAAGTAAATCTTCTACTATCGAGGCAACCAGCAAAATCAAAATCGGAGTATCCCACAATCTTGAAATGATCTAATATCCTATATGTGAGCATAAAGTCTTTTGTTCTTTTTAAATATCGCATAATCTATTTTACTACTTTCCAATGATCCATTCTTGGGTTACTTAAATATCTGTCAAGCATTCCAACAATGTAAGTAATATCCAGATGTGTACAAACTTGAGCATACATAAGACTCACTACTGCAGATGCATAAGGGATCTTTTCAATCTATTTCTTTTCAAGTTCATTTCTCAGACATTGAAGCAAATTGAATTTATCACCTTTAATAATGGGTGTATCTCATCGTGCACAATCTTTCATGCCAAATATACTAAGAATTTTATCGATATATATCATTTGTGATAAACCAAGTATACCATGAGAACGATCTAGATGAATTTGTATACCCAACACAAAAGATGCATTCTTAAGATCTTTGATTTCAAATTTATTTGAAAGAAATTTCTATATCCTTTGGTACAATATCAACATATAGGATGATGAATTTACTCTCATACATTGATCAACGGTATTTTCTTTAAAACTAAAAAAGTAATCACTTGATCAAATTTCTTATACAATTGAAGGGAAGCTTGCTTTAAACCATAGATGAGTTTTTTTTTAAATTTGCATACCAAGTGTTTCGAATCAGAAGATAAAAATTTTTTTAGTTACACAATATATATAATTTCTTCAATATCACCATTAAGAAATATAGTCTTTACATCCATCTGATGTAACTCTAAATCATAATGAGCTACTAGTGATAATGATTTTAAAGAGTCTTTCGAAAAAATTGAAGAAAAAGGCTCTTTATAATCAATGTCTTCCTTTTGAGCAAAACTTTTAGCGACTAGATGTGTTTTATATCTTTTGACATTGCCATTTGAATCTTGTTTGATTTTAAAAATCCATTTACAACCAGTGGGTTTTATTAATTTAGACAACTCGACCAGATCCCAAACATCATTGTCTTTCATTAATTCCATCTCATCCTCAATGGCTTCTATCCATTTATAAGAGTTGACACATTATTTGACTTGACTAAAAGAGATTGTATCACTTTCCAATCTAATGTTAAACTCATGTTCTCGGAGATACATAATATAATCATCTGAAATTACTGATCTCCTCTCCCTAGTAGATTTTCTGAATGACACTTCAATTTGAGGTTGTTGTGATTCCTCAGTATGAGTGAGAGTTAACACAAGAATATTTTGATTATTTGTATTTACAATTTGAATAAGATCAGGTAAAATTATCTGATAATTTTCTATTGCAATTGTAGGAAGAGTAATAAATTACTCTTTAAATATAAAATTCATAGGTTTATTATTCCTATTATATTCAACTTTTTCAATAACTTTAGCATTGTTCATCTCGAAAAAGAATTTATTTGAAGAGTCATAAAACTTAAAGCCCTTCGACCTTTCTGAGTATCCAACAAAATAGTAGCTAATAGTTCTTGAGTCAAATTTTATTTCATTAAGCTTATATGGCCTAGCTTCAGTTGGACATCCCCAGACATGAAAATGTCTGATACTAGGCTTCTTTCCAATATATAATTCATATGAGGTTTTAGCTACTAGTTTGCTTGGAACTCTATTAAGGATATAAACTACAGTCTTTAAGACTTCTCCCTAAAGTGATTATGGTAAGGAAGAATAATTTATTATACTTCTAATCATATCTATAAGGATCCGATTTCGTCTCTCAGTTATACTATTTTGACTTGGAATCCATGGCATGATATATTGATGAATAATGTCACATTATGCTAAATATTTGGCAAAAGTGTCTGGATGTTGTTCACCTAATTCATCATATCTGTCATAGTATTCACCACCATGATCAGATTTGACAGCTTATATTTTTTTTCTAAGCTAATTTTCAACTTTAGCCTTAAATATTTTGAATACGATTAGTGACTGTGACTTCTCATAAATCAAGTATAAGTATCCATAACGAGAATAATCGTCTATGAAAGTAATGAAATTTTGTTGATCATTTCAAGTAGCTGTAGAGAATGAATCACAAATGTTTGTATGAATTAATTATAAGATATTTAAACTCCTATTAGCACCAACTTTTTTGATATTTATTTATTTATTTTTGATACATTCTATACAGAGTTTATCATCTAAAAAATCAAGAGAATCAAGAATTTCTTCTTACACAAGTCTTTAAATTCTATATTTAAAAATATGTCCTAAATGCTTGTGTCATAATATATGAATTCTCATTCATTAATTTTCACTTTATACTAAAATTATTTGCATACAAGATTTCATTAATTTGTGAAGCAAAAATGTTTATTTATATAGATTACCAACCAAAGAATTAATACCAATAATATTTGTTATTGAAAAAGAATAAAATTTTTATTTCAAAATGAACAAGAGTAACTATATTTGTCCAAACAAGAAATATAAATTAATTTATTCTAAACGACTGTATATAAAAAGTCTCATGTAAATTCAAAATACAATCAGATTCTAGAAGTAATATATCTATACATATTACTTCAACATGAGCTTTATTGTCATTTCCCACATAGATGAATATTTCAGCATCAGTTGACATTCGTCTTCTTAGACAACCTTGCATAATCACACTTATTGGAATAGTTGCACCTGTATCTATCCACCAATTGTGATTTGGTACTAAAAATAAATTAACTTCAGAACAAACAAAGTTAAGAAGTTTATTTTTTTTCACGAGCCAATCTGCATACTTCGGACTATCCTTCTTCACATGACCAGCATTCTTACAAAAGAAATAAGTAACAACATTATCTTATTTCTGTTATACCTTATGCTGTGAAGTTTCTTTGTCTGCAACTCATTTGACTTTTATAAGTCCTTTTTCTTTTAGTAACAATGCCACGAGAGGAAGTAGCTAAGTGAGCACTTTCTATTTTGTCATGTTTCAATCTCTCTTCCTCTTGCACACATTGAGCAATGAGCTCATTAAGAGTTCATTTTTCTTTTTGAGTATTATAACTTATCTTAAAATGATTAAAATATGTAAAAAGAGAGGTCAAAATTAAGTGCATAAGAATGTCATCAGACATCTCTAATTTTAGTGTTCTCAGTCTAATTAAATATATTCATAATGTACTCCATTATATTTTCATTGCCTTTATGTCACATTGAAATAAGTTTACTAAAAATAGTACTCGCTTCGACCTTTTTAGAACTAACGAAACGGTCAGCTATTTGTCTTAGAAATTTTTTAGCACATTTCTCTTCAGGTATTGCACCTCTTGTGGTTTCTGAAATGGAATGATTCATGATCATAAGACTCATGCAGTTAGAATGCTCCCACTTTTTGAAGTTAGCCCTTTGTTTAATAGTGCTTTCTGCAGTAAGGGCGGGAGGACGTTCAGTCTGAATCGCATAGTCAAGATCCATACACTCAAAAATTATGGTGATATACTCTTTTCATTTTTTAAAGTTAGTGCCATTAAGTATTGAAATGTTATTCAAATTGACAGATATAGAAGAAACATTAACTGAAAAGAATAAAAAATACTCACAATTAACAATATTATCATTTCTTTATGTATATATAATGCAGACAAAATATCAACAAAATATATGCTTGGAATGAAATATTTAATAAAATGGGCACATATAAGATACCTAAAATAATATTATAGTTTAATCTTTTGAGAGAAATAATAATTTATAAATGATATTCTTAAAATTATAGTCAATAAATATTGATAATAAATTTTGTCAATAATATATCTATCTTTGGATTGACATATTGTATGCATGATTAATACAAATTTATCACATATTCAATACTGCATAAAATCTGACCAAAAAATAATCTTACTTTGGTCCGATTATTTTTCGCATAGATTTAAATATAATCCTTATGTAATATTCATATATTTCAAAAATAAATAAATTGATATAATATATGTCACTTTGATCACATAATATTTCAATTTAAATTATTTTAAAATAATAAATATTAATTATAATATTTCAATAAATATTTCAACTTATATTATCAAAATCTATTTGATATCATAAAACAAACATTAGCAACTATTTTAATTAATATAAACTTAAAATATTTGACAATAATGTAAATTTTAGTTAACTATTTTAGTCAAAATAATAAATTCATATATATATATATATATATATATATTAATTTATTGAAGTTAGGTGCTATATATACTCGGTTAAAGGCCTAGAGACTTTCCACGGCTCAAAGACCGATTCACTTCACTTAGCAGCTCATAGCTATATTTATCCTTATATTAATATATAACTATAGCATTTAATTCAAGTAGTTATTTTATACACGAAACGTTTTGCTGTAGAATTTTATGTAAATATTATAAACTTTTCATATTCCTTTTTAAAAAAAAATCTGAAATATCGTTTATATATATATATATATATTAAATTAAGATCATAATGATAAGAATAAATATATTAATCACATAAAAATTAAAATTGTGATCAAAGTATAAAACAAATTTAGCTATATTATTTTACTCAAAATCAACAATAGAAAAGTCATCTAAAGGATATCATATTTCATGCACATGATCAAATTATTTGGTTAAAATTTTGAAGTATATCCTTTGATCTAAAATTTTTAAATAATCAATACAAAAGAGTAAGAGAAAAAAATCATTTATCAAAGATTCAACATGATAATCACTCTGATTCCACTTGTTGAAAACATATAAAGATAAAATAAATTTATCTTTCCCGAATCTCATGACCTAAATCCATGAAAGAGCTATTGCGTGAATTTTGGCTTTTCAGTTATAAAAATGTGTTCTTGAGAGAGAGAGAGAGAAGCTCTTTACTCATAGGATGTGAAAATGAGAATCAAATCTTTAGAATGGGGAATTGTATTTATTTATATTTAAGTGTATTTTATTTTATTTCAGCTCATCATTAAAATAAAATAAAATATCCGATCTCAACGCATGATAATTCTATACAGAATTAATAAGATGCTCCAAAAGCCTAAAATTAATTAATCTTTATTTGATTATAAAATTAATAGGCTTAAAAATAAGATAGTAATAATGTATAATTAAATTCATATGTGAGTCCACATTAAAAAATTTCCAGCACCTTTTATCTTTTATTTATTTCATTCTAAATTTATGACAATTTCTTCGATTTTTCTCTGACAACAGCTTAAAAGGAATAATTTCTAATGTTAATTTGATATTTTGCTTGACTATCAAAACTTCTATTGAATAGCTCTTTTCAAGCACATAAATGAATTACTTTTCATGGGATGGAGTGGCCTTTATATCAATCCCTCTTAGTGCACATCAAGACTTTGATGGTTTGAAAATAAAAAATGGAGATAATTTTCAACAAAAAAAAAACATATTTATCCGTTTGAGATTTTTTTAAAAGTATTAATAATAACATTCAAAAATTATTATTTTTAAAGTATAATTAAATTTTAATTTATAATAAACAAAATAATTTAACAAATTTAAAAAAAAATTCAAATCTGAGTCATAACAAATATAAATATTATATATATATATACTGACATCATAGAAGATAATATTCAAATGAAGGTTCATTGAGCTCAAGACAATGGACCTTACAACCGCTGCTTTTTATGCCATTAATTAGTTTATAAATCACAATAAACTAACAGTTTAAAAAATATGATTGATTAGCGTTAATCCCAATATAATTAACTCTAAGAGGGGAGAGGTTAGGAACACTATTAGATTCTTAAAACAAAGCACACAGAGACAAAGATCTCTCGCTTTCTCGCTATAATTATCCGAAGCCGGCTGGGAAGAAGATAACACTCTTTTATTAGTTAACTGCATCAAGTTTCGTGCTTGACCGGTCACAGCGACAGCAGCGAGAAGAGACAGATTTGTTTAATCCAGTCATTTAATTTTAATTTAAAAAAAATTAAAATATTATTATTTAAATTATATTAAAGTGAAATTAAGAATTAATACCACCCGCCTCTTAGCTTTGTTGGTGGGCGAGCACGACTGAGAATCTCTCGGATCGCGTTGATTCCTCCGAGCAGGCGTTCCTGAAATCAGTGGGGACTTCGATGCAGGGTGGGTGATGAATGTGCTTTATGGCGGGATTAGTCCGGCAACATGATGGGTGGGGTGTTGATGAATACCATCAAAAAAAAATAATGATTTAATGGAATATTAATATTGTTGCGTCTTAAGTATTTTATTAGGTAGATGAATCTTGCGTGTGGCAAAATTATCCAAACATGGCGGGGATATGAGCAGGGGTTATCGTGGAAAATCGTTAAGGAAAAACAGGGGCTTGCGTCTGTCACTGTGTTGAATCTGAGTCGCTCGCTTCCGTTAGTTCGGAGAAGAAGGTGTTCTGAGCAATATTAGTGTAGAAAAGTCTGATAATTGACTCCAACCCGAGGAGAAGTTTCCCAGCGAGAGCGGATCTTACGGAGCAATACTCTTGTCTTGGGAGAAAGGGCGGCCCTGTGCTTTTCCCTCCTGCAGAGGCGATCTCACAGGCGAAACTCTGATCGTATCTGGTGGTGGATGCGTGGCGTCAAGTCGGCGTCAGGTGGTTCTCGAGCTCTGCAGGTCTTCAAATTAGCCCTCTAAGATGAGAATGAAGCTGTTATAGATTTTTGAGTGGCGGCGCAAAATTTGTGGAAAACTCCAACCACTCCCACCCCATCGGGCACGGTCGATCCTCGATCGAGCGGTGTATTTTGATGATGATGCCTTAATGATGAGAATTGGGTGATCTTGATTCGTTGGATTCGTCTTGGGCAGCGCGCCGATCGACTATAAATATGTTGAGTTTTGGTGACCATTTGGCGGATCGAGGATCCATTTTCATGCTCGATAACTTGATCGAGTCGATTGAGTTGGATCGGTATGCTTGATATGCTATGTTAGTCTCGCCGAGGCGGTGGTCTTTTATTTGAAATGGGTGATTAGATGAAGCATTTACGAAAATCTTTGAGATTATCTTGTCATTAATTTTAGAGGCATTATAAATATCAATTCAAATTTAATAATTTTTATGTCCAATTTAATATATTTTATATGATGATATCTTGATTTAATTTTTTTTATTTGAATTATATGCCATAAGAAAATTCTAATTTGGTTTCAAATTATCTTTTATAGGCATACCAAATATTTTAAGAGTATATTAGTCTAATTTATTGATATTATTATGTATTAAAGTTACTTAAGTTAATTATTATAGTTTAAATATATGAGATATTACTAATTCTTTAATTCTTACATTAGGTTAATTAATTTATTTTTTATAGGAATGAATCTCAGGGATCACTTGATTGTTTGTTAAGTGATATATATATATATATATATATATATGAGTTTTTTTAAAATAAGTATCATTAGAAACTTAATTAGGAAATTAAGTATCATTAAAAAAATATATTTACAAATAGGTATAAGTAAGTGAGCGACTAAGTAGCCGTCAGATGTGACGAAACTAATCAGTGTAACGATTACTTAGCTAATTGGTGAAGCTATGTGTAGGATTGTAGGTAATTGGGGTTTTGAGAAAAATTTTTTTTTTATATCAAGGATTGGCTTTGAGCTCTTATTTTTTTATTTAGTTTTAGATGTTCCATTTGTAAGCTTTAAACCCTTATCGTCAATTATAGAGCTCAACCTTAAAGTCTGCAAGTTTTTATTTAAGTAGATCTAAAACTAAGTATATGGATGATTCATTACAAAAATGAATATAAGTTCTACAAGTCATTCCAAAAAGTGATTACAAGTATTTACATAAATGGATGATCGAGAAAAAAATAAAATAGATAAGAACAAATGTAATATAGATGCACAAATAGACTATCCTAAACATCTAACGCTTTCGTCATCTGCGTGGAATCGCACCACTCCAGTGTGTCTTTGGGGTGTGCGTGATTGGCGATCCGCGATGGTGGCCCTCCAATGCAAGATTTTGAGTCTAGCGTGGATAGTCCGTGGGGAAGATAAACGGATGTGACTCATACATAGGCGGTAAAAGGACTGGATCGCATAGATGGACTTGGATCGGCATGTAGATGGCCCGACACCCCAATCATGTTGCGGGACATCCTCAGTAGCTTCGATCCATAATGTGTCCCCGTCATTGCGTAATCGCAAGTCTCATGCATAACATCTGTACTATCTAAGGCTCCACAGCTCATGCTCATCTACACGAATGCAGTGGAAGATGTCGAATTCCAAGATGTGCTCCCACATGAAAAAAAAGTGTGTGAAATTAGCCTGAAGTAACATATTGAATTCAAATGAATACTTATGTTAGCAGCTTACATACACTATCTGAGGTGCTCTAGGATAGTAAGTGGTTGGAGGATCTGTCAGGAAGGCCAGTAAGTAGAGAGAAGCCCAAGATCAGAACCGACATGTCTTGGTTGATTGTCGGTCCTCATCTTCATCCAAGCCCTGACGAGGCAATCCCTCCTCTCCCAAGCGACAATGTGCAACTGTGGTAATCAACCCGACATCCACGACCATCGATATCAACCCTTTTGAAACTAGGGTCAACTGGTGCCACATCTATTCTAGGTATGAGTCCGAAATGTCGCAACACTCGATCAGCTAAATGTCACTTCACCCTCTTCCAGCTGATCAACGGAACTCATGTCAATCATATATCAGAGCCTGCTGAGCATGTATGTGACAGACGTAGTGTGATTTGCTCAGTGTATGACTCCCAAATCACCTGTACATATTAAAAATTATGTTAAATTATAATATGCATTATAGAAATTTGAATCAAAGCATTTTCGCAAGTCCAACGGGTAGACAACCATCCGACTCATTTCTATATAATGCAACGTTTGCCATTAGCATCTCGCGAACATATCTTTCATTCCACCTATGCACACAACACATTTAAAACAAACATATACGCTAAAAAATTGAAAGTGCAAAAAGTAAAATATACCTCAAACCAATGTTGAGACCGTCAAGATAAGTCGGATATGACACATGTAAGGTTGGCCTCCCCACATGAATATGCTCCCAAAACCATATATGTTGGAGGTATAGGTGGACCATGTTGGCCTGAGAGTAGTAGACTTGAGTTCTATAGAGGTGGGCCAAAACTACTCCATCTTGATCTTGAATGTCCTCCGAGTGAAAGATCTGCCGGATGGACCTCAGACCTAATGTATCCATAAGAAACTAAGAAATAGAATGTGACGCAGTGCTGAAGAACTCTGATGGATGACTCTAAAAAGATCACCTAAGCCACCTCAGTGGCATGCATGTGTATATGCCCATCACGAAGGTTAATCTACGATAATCTCCCGTTTGAATCAATTTGATGCGATCAGATATAATGAAATAAGCTATGAATTTAGGCTGCACATCCGCTGCGTATTGATACATCTATGGTGTTCCCCAATTCCGGATATTCTCCAAGCACCCATTAAGCGTCGGCTATTGTTACAATACAACCCAAATTATATGGTCTGGTGGGACTATCATGATGCACACATGTAACCGTATAGTTCTTTCGATTAGAGGTAACTATTTGAAATTGAACATTATTCACTATACACCACCCAATAATAGCAAATCGAAGACTCCGTTTACTTATAAAACACATTCCTTCGATAAGGTCACCTGAGATTTCAATATCGTCTGTTAGGATATTTTCATCAGATGGACCGTCAAAATAAATATCATTGTCTCACTCTCTTTTTGACACATCCGTACATATTTCGTTTGTACAATATCGACTTTCACTATCAATATTCGTGAATGATTTCTTAAAGATCATGGCTACATTACCAATCACGATAAATCCAAGCGAACAACCATCATCAGCGATATCGCTTTCGGACTCACTACTTGAACCTTGCTGTGCGATACTCATCATCACCTGCAGCACTCTGATGCACATACGATTCCTCTGAATGATAAATAACATCATCGCTGCCACAAAACTCATAAGTATGATGACAAACTTTGATATTAAATATTACAAGTATAAACAGGGAAAGGTTGACAAGGTATTACCTGGGAATCAATTCATCAAAGCTGCGTTGTGTCGCCACAGGTACATGTGCGATGAAATTATGTGTATGCATCATTGGTATATCTATTGACCTTATTACCGGATCAGCTGATGTGGATGACATTTGACGAAGTTTAGTGTGTAACATCATGCAGATAAATTATAAATTCTCCATTACCCGGATAACGACATGTAAGACTTACAGTGATGATGCATCAATGTTCAATAACATCATAATTAGTTGTTTCAATTCGATGTAAGGTGTGCGGAACCATGCGGGCGATTTATCCACATAACTTGGAGTGAACTGCTCATCAATACTTAGTTCGCCTCCATAGAAAAGAATCAGCGAAACAAACTCTCTATCCATTCCTCAAATAATTGGAGAATAATCAATCATATCAATATTTCTTAAATCTAAAAAAATATTGCACGTCCAAATTTACTTGTAGAACAAATTACGTAAATCATAAGAAATTTAAATCAATCGACACATTATACAAACGCCACCTAAACACGACTACAAGTAACAGGGATCTATGCTTATAGGCCAACTGCAACAACTCAAACCCAACTCATACCATTCAAAAATATGTCGTAGACCATAAATAATAGATACTCGACATATTGTCACCTAAAATTACAAATAAATTACCTGAACCGTAACGCTAACACAAACTTACAAATCAAATCTAACCACAAAATTCTAACCATACAGCTCTAAGCCCTAGAACACATAATCTACTAATTTATAAATGAGAAAAAATAGGGATTTACCGTGTGTTGACGAAGAACGGCGGGAATGAGCAAAAATTGGATAATCCACCGCAGAAAACTTCCCCAAATGGAATGGAGTAGCCAGAATCATCGCTGGAAGTTAATATTGGGTTCCAAGGGCTGTTAGACGGAGAGAGAAGTTGTCAAACACCGTGGATGCAGCTATCGGGGAAGAAAACGAGCTGGTTTTGGCTAGAGGGAGAAGATGGAATAATGCCGCCAGTTGGAGAAATGCCGACGGTTGCCGGGAAGCTTGGAGATGAAGATTACCGTGCTCGGAAGGGGCAAAATGTAGGGCGGCTCGGTTGGAATCATCGAGGCAAGGCGATCGGTTGGAGTCATCTGAGGGGTGGATCGAGAGCAGAAAGAATAAGACGTCGATTGATCAACCCGATTTTGTTTATTCCTTCACTAAGCTACTAAGTGGCGGCTCATGCGTGGCAACTTTCCATACGTCGGAGTTAACGTGGCTACCTAGTAAATCCACTTAGTGGGCATTCTATTTTAAATTTTTTTAAATGATACTTAATTTTCTAATTAAGTTTATAACGATACTTATTTTAAAATAATTTCCTAGAGAGAGAGAGAGAGAGAGAGAGAGAGAGAGAGTTTAAATCTACCTGCAAAAAAACAACATAAAAATTATTTCAAAAATCAAATAGAATTCAAATAAAATAGATTCATGATCGAAATTACCATCTAAAGAATTCTAACAACACCAAGATTGCCCAAATTCTCTGAAAGATGACTAAGTATGTTATCTTCGATGATCCCACTGGGTTTATCATGCCATCTTGTTGGTACTATCAGATTGTGGCATCTTCATCGCATTCAGAATCCAATCCTATTATATTCAATGACATCGCATTGTCTTGCCCACCACTTCTAAATTGATCATCCTCCAATCACGTCTTGAACAAATAACGTCTTAACCTGCTAACATCGCATCAATCGATCACTTTTTATTATTACATCATCTATTGCCTTCGAGTCATGCTACGTATATTATCTTAAATAATAATCTTGGCCACCCCAATGAGGTTATAACCTTCTAGCATTGTCCTCTTGGTTTCCCCCAAATCATGCTTTGTTCTTCTCAATTAGAAGGACCATCACATTAACTCTTGGCGGTCATATCACTTGTTGGATTTTGATCTATCGTGAGTTGATACTAGACTTTACTTGTGAGTCTTGATGGAAGGAGTAGAAGTGTGTGTGTGTGAGAGAGAGAGAGAGAGAGGAAGTATACTTCCAATATAATATATTAGTGATAATAAGAAGTACAATCACCTTAATCTGTACACAATCTACTTTTCATATCATCATCAGCATCCTCATTAATCGATTAATGCATGCCATTTTATTATAGGCAATTTTTTTAAAATAAGTATCATTAAAATACGAATTAGCTAATTAAGTATGATCAAACTAAAATTTGAATATAATGTAATTAGTGCTTAATTTGACTATGTCGACTGACGCGTGAATGGTCACGCTTGAAGGCAAGTCGCCCACTAAATGAGCGACTTTTTAATGAGCAAGTCAAACGGCGACTTGCCTTTTAAATAATTAATTATTCTTTCCTTAACGTTAAAGCGAGATAGTTCAGTTGGGAGATTGTTAGATTAAAGATCTAAAAGTCACGTGTTCGAACCACGCTCACTGCATTTAAATTCTATTTTTTATTATTACTGGAATGCGATTTATTTTTTATTATATTTAAAAATAAATAATTATTTTTCATTCATTAAAATTGAGTAAAATAATTAACTATTTCAATAGCTTTATAAATATTTATAATTTTAAAACTATTATTATTTAAAAATGATTTGTAATATAGATATAATTATAAATATAAATATAATAGTTTTAAACAAGTGATAAATATTTAAGTTTATCTTTTAAAAGAAATATGTCTTTTGTCTCAAGTGATAATGTTTCTCAACTTCCATTTGCAAATATGAACTTAAATAATTTAATGTATTCTAGAGGTTGTTTAAACATAAAGAGATTTAAACTCATCTTGGTTTTTTTTTTTATTGCTATCTGTGGGAGTTGTTTAATTTGGGATGAAATAATTATATTTCAATTCATTGCTCAAATTTGGGTTGAAATATGTTTGAGCTTAATAAGTTAAAAAGAATGCTATCTACTATTTCTCATAGTCATTATATTTGTAATGTTATTTAACGTATCTTATAGTTTAGTTGGTAGGATATTTATTAAATGTACTAATTTTAGAAATAAAGTAATTGCTTGCAAATTAAGTAGTTGTTTTAGTTGCATGCAAATTAAAAGTATTGATTTTTTGTGTTATGATATATTTTTAATGTATTAAAATCTGATGAGGGTTCATGTGTTTCTTATAAAAATTTGATCTTTCTTTCGAATAAGTTTTCTTTCTTGGTTAACAAAGCTTTTAGTTTTATCTAGAGCAGTGATAATTGTTTGTCAAGTAGGTATTAAAACTATTATTTAAAAGTGATTTGTAATATAGATATAATTATAAATATAAATATAATAGTTTTAAATAATAATAGTTTTAAAATATATATATAATTATAAATATTTATAAAGTTATTGAAATAGTTAATTATTTTACTCAATTTTAATGAATGAAAAATAATTATTTATTTTAAATATAATAAAAATAAATTACATTCCAGTAATAATATTTATCTTATTAAAAGGAAATTCAGAAATTTATTTTCTAAAAAACAGAATTTAAATGCAGTGAGTGTGGTTCGAATACGTGACTTTTAAATCTTTAATCTGACAATCTCCCAACTGATCTATATCGCTTTAACTTTAAGAAAAGAATAATTAATTATTTAAAGGCAGTCGCAATTAATTATTTATTTAGGATTTCGAAAGCACTCACGTAATGTCAGATCCACATTCAAGTCCCACTAATTATGACTATACCTATTCTTAAATTTTAATTTGACCATACTTAATTAACTAATTCGTATTCTAATGATTCTTATTTTTAAAAAATTGCCTTTATTATATCGTCGATCACTAAAATATTTTCATGCACACCGATACTTTTTTAAGTTCAAACACAAATGACTATTTTTTTTAACACATATATATTATTAATATATGTTACTTAATTAAAATGAATTATTTTTTCATTTTTTTTTGTAATTTTCTCATGCAAAAATTAAATAGTTTTCAGTGTCTTAATTAAAAATGTCTTTTTTTTCTTTTTTGAAGATATTTTTTTATACTTATAATTAAAAATATATCGAAATTTACCATAGCATTAGAAGAATTCCACGGGAAGAAGACAGGCGAAGTTGGTCGTCGTCAGTGACTTCAGTAGCCGCCGGCCGCCTCGTCGTCTTCTAGCGGTCGGTGGTTGGTACCTTTCTTCCCAAATCCCAAGTCTTTTTTTCCCTTTCAAACGTGTTCACTGTTCAACACGTGCGAATTGTGACAGCTTGTGGATCTCCAAGTCGAATAGCTTAAAAAATAATTATAATATACGACCTTATTTTTTTTTGGAGAAAATTTGAGGGCATAGCCCAATTCATTCCAAAAGTAATCGATTACAAAATTACATGGTATAACACTGATTACAAGTAAGGAAAAAAAGAAAACTAAACAGAAAAACTAGCTAGAACCATGGACAAAATAACATCCTCAAACCTGGATAAGAGTTTGAAACACCAATCACAAAATTATCATTTAAAATATCAAAATAAGCTGGACTCAGACTCAATATAGCATGAAGTCGTAACTTCATATTTCCGTCGCATAGCACACACTGCAGCGATTCCCTTCACAGCCATCCAGTTGGAGAAAGGGGATAATCTCTTCAGCCAAGGTTTCTGTGAAGAGCATCCAGGCTGCCGTAATTCCCAAAAATTAAGCCAAATTTTTTTCAAAACACTGCTTGTCATCATCGTCCAGTGCAAAAGAAAGCTGAGAAGACTATGAGTCCAGGAGAAAAGTAAGGAAGGAGAGAAGAAAGCTAGAATATAACCATTTTCCTCCATTCCAGCAGTACTTATAACACCTTTTCTGGCCATGTTTCCTTTAATCTCCATCTAACAGCTTTAAAAGCAATACGATTTTTAATCTGCTCAACAAAAACAGTAAGGGGAGAAGGAGAAGAAGTGATAGTGCGTTTGTTTCTCTCTCTCCAAATACAATAAACCAGAACTGTAGTAATAAGATAATGTAGTCTTCTAATCATTTTATGCTCATAATAATCCACATTACTCAATCTTCAAAGAAGAGGGAGAGATTCGATGCATTAAAGCAAAAACAACAAGGAGAAGTTATGCCAAGCCCACGTTTTGAGAGAGCATCTGATGTTTTCAACCCACCTAAGTAAGCTAACCAGCAGTAAATGGAATAATTAATTGCACAGCCTTTAAACCAAATTCCCTTATGCCAACTAACAGAGGGAAGATGTTCAAATAGAGCCTTTTTAAAATCCTGATTAGAGGGAAAACGCTTATTGTCCCAAGAAATCCAATCCTCACCTCCGTTTATGCAAATTATGTTTATAAGAACCTGTAGCTATAAAAATTCAGCAGAGAAGCTTTGAGGCAACAACCATTTCCCCATAGTAATTAAGGAGTTAAGCCTTACATCACTAGAGAAACCAAGAACATTAGATCCAGATGTTCCCATAAGTTCAGAAAAGTGTTTTTTTCCCTTCACACGGGGATCCCGCAATGAGAGAAAGTGTTCCCATTCCCAATATGGTAAAGCTTTATCCAAAACGTAATGCATGAAGCTTCAATTCTTTCCACAAAGGAGAGACCTTATGAATTGAGTTACACCATACTGACCCGTATTTATGCTCACACCAAATAGCAAAGATAGTATCCTTCTTCAAGGCCTTCCATAATGTTTTAATTTTACATAAAGAGTTTAGGGAGGTGGCAGAGAGAATACCTGTTCCCCCCTTATCTTTGGGACGGGTAGTTTTTTCCCAGGAGATAGTGAACAGCTTCTTGGACTCCCCATTATGATAAAAGAAATTCGAAGTAAGTGAGGTAATCCGCTTAATTACACCTTTGGGAATGATCATTGATCTAAACCAATATGAGAGTAAATTGTTCACCGAGGATCTAATAAGTTGTAATCTTCCTCCTAAAGAAAGAAATTTACTTTTCCAACCAGCGACCATGAAGTTTATCAAACAAACTGTTAAAGTGCACAAGTTTAGGAGGTCCCAAGGTTAAAGGTATACCAAGATATTTAATTGGAAAAGAGCTTTGCTTAATATTGAGGAAAGCTCAGATTATTCACCCCTTGAACTCCTTTGGAAAAATAAATAAGGGATTTGTCACAATTCAATTCTAATCCAAGGTAATTCTTTAAGCTTTCCAAACTTTGTCTAAGTGAATCCAAAGATATATGATCTGCTATTCTAGTCACAAGTAAATCGTCTGCAAAGAGCAGATGGGAGATTTTGCAAGAACCAGCAGTGAATGGGTTATATTTGAAAAGATTAACTTCTTTTTCAATCAAACATGAGAAAGTATCAATAGCTAGAGTGAAAAGAAACGGAGAAAGGGGGCATCCTTGTCGCAATCCATTTTTTGTAGAAAAGAAGCCTTTTATTTCTCCATTTAGCACCACGGAGAAGGGAATATCAAGAATACATGCTTTCACCCAATTGACAAATCGTGGAGGTAAGCCTTTGGAACTCAGTCTGTGAATTAAAGCATCTCTATTAATTAAGTCAAAAGCCTTTCTGAGATCTAACTTGGCTAAGAAACTGTTCTGACTATTGTTTTGAATCATTTCATAGCAAATTTCATGAGCCATTGCTATGTTATCAGCTATGTCCCTACCCATTATGAAAGCTGATTGCGTCGGATTTATGAGGAAAGGAAGCACCTTTTTAAGCCTGGAAGCAAGCACTTTAGCAATCACTTTGTAAAAGGTGTTACAAAGAGAGATGGGTCAAAAATCCAGAATAGAGTTGGAATGTTTTACTTTTGGAATTAAGGAAATCAACGAATGTTTGATACGATTAGGGAGCTTTTGAGTTTTAAAAAAATAATGAGCAGCATTTAGAAAGTGAGACCCAATAATTTCCCAAGATGATATAAAGAAATTGGAATTAAATCCATCAGGCCCCGGGGACTTATTCTCATTTATACTTTTAAGAGCAGAGATAATTTCCTGATCAGTAAAGTTCACCTCTAGTTCTTTAGCATGCTCGGCTGTGAGAGTATTCCCACTGGGAGGTCCTGCATAGGAAATAAATCAGCAGGGCTACTATTTAACAGTTCTGAATAATACCTGCAGATCTCCACGGCAATGGAATCATGGTCTTTAATAAGACCTCTTCGCCAGTTATCGATTTGTGCTCTTCCTTTCCTTAATAGAGAAGTAGAGAAATTTTAGATCATCATCAGAAGAAGAAAGCCAATGCACTTTAGCACGTTGTTTGACCCATGCATTCTCTTTTTGTAGCAAATTCAAGTAATTTTCTTTAATATCCTTGGCATCTAGGAGTAGTTGAGTGTCATTCGGACGTTTATCAAGCTTACCAAGTATTTCCAGTTGGTCTTTCTTAACCTTATCAATTTGAAGCTGCAGTGATGAAGAGCTCTTCATAGAAGCCTTGTAAACTTTTTTAACTAGGTTTAACTTATTTGAAAAAAAACAAATAAAGGATCCCCAGCTACATATCCAGCCCATGCTTTTTTGGTAATCTCCTGAAAATCCTGGGTAAGCACCCAATAATTACGAAACATGAAACGATGAACTGGCATACGCGGATGATGTAAAAAGGTAATTAAAGGGGAGTGGTCAGATGATAAGGGTGAAGGAACATTGTAAAAAGAAAGGGGAAACTGATCCAGCCATCCAGAATTACATAATACTCTATCCAGCTTAGAATATATAGGGTTATTTATCTGTTGATTAGACCAAGTGTGAAAGAGTCCTGTGCTAGGGAGATCCATTAGCTCGCAATCGTTGATGCAGGTTTTGAAAGCAAGGGAGTTATTTAAAGAAAGAGGGTTACCACCAAATTTTTTCTTACTCGAGAGACAACAATTGAAATCACCCATCAGAACCCATGGTGCATTTATACTCTGAGCCAAATCTCGCAGAGAGCTCCAAAGAGATGTGCGAGCTTGAGAGTCATTTTCTGCATAAATACATGTCATCAAAAAAGTTTCAATTCCATTTATGGATACCATACCATGGATGAACTGAGAAGAAATAACCAAAGGATTGAAAGCAACTCTATCTGAACACCACTTAATCCAGATACAACCGCCTTCCACAGTGTCAAAATTTGAGCAGCTGTTTTCAGAGGGAAAAAGAGAGAATTTTTTAAGAAAGAAGGAATTAAGAGAAGCCTCAGAATTTATCTTTGTTTCCAGAAGACAAATAGGATCAAGACGAAATTCCTTGATAAGTCGTTGGCAGTCAAGCTTGCGGCCCTCTGCCGCTAAACCACGAACGTTCCATACACCAAGGTTGGGAAGGTTCATTGAGAAGAAGAAGTTAAGGGCTTTTTGCCCTTCTTATTTTTGCCTTTTTGATTGGAAGGGGTAGCACTTGGATTGGACTTCGCAACTTCGCTTTCTTGTACTAACTTCTTTGGAGTATCTGGGATCTTATCCTTATCCCTCGATGGTGTGTGGGGAAAAGGTCACGACCGTAGTGACTCCCGACCTATAATGGTCGCTAAAAGAATTAGGAGGGGTTTCATTAGGATTTAGTACCTCTAATGTAACAGGATCAGCCTCCTGAACGGAAGGGTCGTCTAATTGAGGTGATAGGATGGGAGACTGATTAAGATCGGTAGTTAGAATGTTTTGCGGCTGAGTTTCATTTTCAGCTACATCCACAGCCAATTCACCTTCCTCCATTGTAGAATGATGTTCCAGCACTTTGAAATTATTATTTAGCTGTAGACCTTTTGCCGGTTGCCTACTACTACTCCTGCCTCGATTTGGGAAACATTTTGTGGTAATTTGTGGACGTATCGCATGGACCCGAGGACACGATTTATCATCGTGAGAGAATGTTTGGCAGTGAGAACATACAGATGGCTTCCAATCATACACAATAGGTTGATCGAATTTCATTCCATTCATATTGATTGGGATCGAATCTGGAAGAGTGGAAGACGTATTGATCTGCACGCATATACGAGCAAATGTGATCCTGGCCTTTGAAGCAGTTAAGTTATCGACAGCAAGAGGGACACCTATTTTGCTTGCAATCTTCGAAAATCCCTTTTTGTTCCAGCAACAAAGAGGGAAATTTGGCAATTTGATCCAGAGAGGTATCTCGTGAACCTGCTCTTTTGATGGCCGAAAATCCCAAGCCCATTTTTGGAAAACGAATGGCCTACCGTTGAGGAAACAGGGTCCATCATTCAACACTGCGTTGTAATCCTCTTGGCAAGAGAATCTGAAAAGGAAGAAGTCCCCTTCCAGGGAAAGCAACTCTAGGGTTCCTTTGAATTTCCACTTCTTCTTTACCGCGGCTAGAAGTGATCCGTAGTGGTATGGGCGCCAACAGCGCAGACCAAGGACAGATTCCATTCCTTCTATCCCTCTAATAGATCTTCCTCTGAAAGACACCTCGGAGGAATCAGGGGGATGAAGGATAGGGGAAATTCCCTGCTTTTATCATTCTGAGCTAACAACAACTCCTTCCAATTACAAAGACTGCGAGCGCCATCGAGGGGAGCCCCAGCATCCGAAGAAGAAGGAATGTTAGAAGAGAGAGGAGGAAAAGCCTCGTGGTCCATAATGAAGAAAAAACAGAAGCAAAGCCCCTGACCTCCGGCACAGAGCCGGAGGTCAAAGAGAAGAAAAGAGTAAAGAGGCGAGGGGGAGTCCCAAACAGAGAAACAATGATCTAGAGAGGGAGGAAAGAGGAGCAAGGCGAGAACCCAAAAACCAGAGAAACCCTAGCCGCATCGGCACTTCTTTCCTATACGACCTTATTCAAATGCATGCAAATCAATCATGAGATTTTAACATACATGACTTCCTAAACACTTCTATTTATATATTTTATATTCAAAATATATTATTTATTATTATAACATCTTAAAATAATATAGTTATTCAAAATTAACATTTTGTTAAAAAAAGTTATTGTGAAACTTCATTTGGATCGAAGAGAAAATCAAAGATATAACTTGATCCACAGTCGGCAAGTCGGCAAGCCAATAGTTTGGATCAGAGAGCTTCACTAGATGGCTAACGAAGGTGACGTGTAGGAAGAGAGGTGGTGGTCATGAAAAATCTCACCGTTCTCCACCAATGCAATGTCGCTATTATACTACTGGCTCACATTGAGAATGAAGAATTTATGATCAGATTCTCTCTTCTTTGTAGAGCATAATCTATTATGGTAGAACTAAAGTTATTGATGGAGTCTTTTGGGACGACAATGGTGTTGAGATGCTGTGTCACACCGTAGTGTCATTTGGAT
Organism: Cymbidium sinense; assembly: GCA_021442155.1. Classification (NCBI taxonomy): domain Eukaryota; kingdom Viridiplantae; phylum Streptophyta; class Magnoliopsida; order Asparagales; family Orchidaceae; genus Cymbidium; species Cymbidium sinense. Next base: position 13,902,463 of record CM038224.1, on the reverse strand, counting down.
ATTACTTTCGGACTGTGTTTTAATTGTATTTTGAGGAATCTGTGATGAGAAAGCTGCATTTTTCAACTTGATATGACCAATGGGCGGAACCAGCCTTTATTTTAATGGTGGGAAAAAAGTAATTTTTAAAAAGTAAATTTAACAATGAATAACTCAAAAGAAAAACTTGTATTACATTATCATCAATCTATTAAAAAATATTTACAAACTTTTTAATCTATTTTGCTTTGTTTGACAATATTGCATGATAGCTTAATTGAAAATCTATTCAAATACTTCTTTCTCAATATAAGGTATAAGTCAATCATTAAGCCACTCATTCGATTACGTAATCGATGTTTAACAATTTTCATTGCAGAAAATGCTCTCTCTACTGTAGCTGTAGTAACTGGTAAAGTTAGTGCCAAAGTAATAAGTCTTTAAATTAAATGATACACATTATCCTTCAAGACAATTACGCACATCGATAATATAAGTTGAAAGCTGATGTTCAAGGGCCACAAGCTCAACTGCAAAAAAAATTTTAGGATATAACTCTGCAAGCCGATTAAATTTTTTTTTATCAAAATCAAAGAATGAATCACTTGGGTTTAAGCATGCCACACAAAGAAGTAACTCTGTGCCTGCTTCAGAGAAATGATTATTCAGCTCATGAAACTGCATATCAATTACAGTATAAAATAACTCAAACACAATAATGATGCAAATTTATCATTTCTTCATCTCTTTGTATAGCTCGTCGATAAGTTTTAAAGATAGAATTCATATATGGAATATCAATCTCAAAAATATTACAAAAAAGAGATACTTCATGTAATAATGAATCTCATCTATTATTTCTCATCATCTGTAATCGTTGCTTGGATATCTGTACTAATTTCATTACATTTTTAATATCTTGGTCTTTTCTTTACAGCGATTGTGATAATTCATTTGTGATACCTAAGATATCAATCATCACATGCATAGTGAATACAAAATCAAAAGACTCAATTACTTTGCTTAAAATACCAGCTTCCACTGACTGATGATCATGTACCCCATCAGTCTTTACTATCTCAAGCACTTCAAGCACGGATGCATATATTTTCATAAGACTAATTAAACTATGAAAATGTAAACTCCAACGAGTATTACTAACTCTTTGTAAGTTAGTTTCTCAATTCAAACCACATCCACTAATTAAATCTTCTATTTTGAGATGTAAAATAATTTTTTTATGTTGAATAGTTTTAAAGTGTCACTTTTCTTATAAGAACTTCCAAATGTGTTTATAATTCTTGAAGTGAACTAAAAAAGATGCTTCACTTGCCAATAATTTTTTGTTACAACCACTAAGTATAATTGAAGTTGATGGGCAAAATAATGAACATAAAGTGTTTGAGGATTATCATTAAGAATGAACGCCTTCAAACTATTGAATTCACCTCGCATATTAGATGACCCATCATAGCCTTGAACTTGTATCATATGCATGCTTAATAAATGTTTATCAAGTATAGATTCAAGAGCTGTCTTTAGTGCAATTCCACTTGTTGAAGAAACATGTTTAATATTAATAAATCTTTCAATGGCTTGACCTTTTTTATTAACATATCTCACAACAACAGCTAATTATTCTTTTGTTGATACATCATGAAATTCATCCATAATAATATAAAAGTAAGAATCGCCGACATCTTTGATGATATAAACTAAAGTCTTAGATGATGTAGCTTGACAAAATTATTTTTGTACCTTTAGTGAAGTCAACTGTAATTTTGTACTAACATTTTCAAATGTAACTTCTTAATTTTTTCATTATGATTTGCAAGAAAATGAAATAATTCAAAATAATTTTCTTGGTTAACTGAATTAGAAGATTCATCATGACCATAAAATAATAATCCATGTCATAAAAGAAATCTAACAAAATCAACTACCGCTATCAACATTATCCATTGTGCAACATTGTCTATCATTGTTTGAGAAAAATTATGACTTTTTGTGTTGTTGTAGTCTTTTTGCCAAATATGCTATATGTATTATATCTTTGTCATTAACATCATAATCCCTAATCAGCGGACGAAGCCCAGGATCAGTTGAAATATTATCGATATCAAGATCAACTCATTCTTTTCTCTTTAAATAATGATCCATTTAGAAAATCCTAAATATGATAGTAGATATATTACAAATAAAAATAAATCAACAAATAATGACATACTTTTGACCTTTCTCAAAACAAACAAAAAAACAAATCCTTAATATTTCAAGAAAAATGGCACACCTTTGGTCTTTTTAAAATAAAATCAAACATATGGGTGTCAAAACAGCTCGTTCTTGGTGAACAACTCATGTTCGGCTCGATAATAAGCTCGTGTTTGATTCGTTCGTTAAACTAACGAGACAAACACGAACAAAAATTTTTTGTTCGAATTATAAATGAGTTGAACGTGAACAGAGGTCATGTTCGCTCATGTTCGGCTTGATTAGACTCGAAACTTAAAATGTATTTAAAAAATCTATAAGAAAATAATTTATTTATTAGCTATATATATATATATATATATATATATATATATAATTGTAAGTTAAGAATGATTCATATCCCCTAAAGCCTTAATCTCTAATTCGGTTCTCCTATTCTCCACTTCTCCTCGACTTCGAGCCGCAGGCCGCAGTCCCTCCCTGTTTCCTCTCGGATCTCTCTCGTTTTCACATGGAGTCTCAAGCAAGTGGAGTCATGAAGGTGTGAGGCTTCTCTGTTTCCCTCTCCCTCTCTCTCGTTCTCTCTCTTTTGAGTCATTTGGCTCGTCTGTGTGATTCTCTCTATCTCTCGACTCTCTTAACTCTTATTCTCAGACTCTAAGCTGGTTGACCCGCTCAGGTATTTCACAAGCCTCTCTAGCCTTTCACCAATATGTGATTCTTGTGATTATGTGATGTTTTTAGAGCATAACTGCTCTAATGTATGCGAGCCTCTGTTAGAAGTGATTTTACAATTTGAATTTGGTTATGGTGTTTTTTTTTTTCAATGTGCAATCGATTCTATATTGAAATCAGCTCTATTGGTTTATTTAGGGTTTCATGTCTCGAGTCTGATTTGAGCCAAGCACGAAGAAATTCGTGCTCAAACGAACAATAATGAGCCGAACACGAATATTCTCTTCACGAGCTTAACTCAAACACGAGCCGAACACAAACACAAACAAATGTAAATGAGCCGAACACGAACAAAGCCTCAACTCGTTCATGTTTGGCTCATTTATACCTCTAACCAAACCAATAATATTTCAAAAAGAAAAGCACACCTTCGACCTTTTTAAAAATAGAAATTGTTGCGTGCTAGAAAACCAGTTATGGTAGAGTAAAAGTTTTCGCCTTAGCTTCGTTGAGAAATCTAGCACACACACAGGTATTTAAAGAGTGAACAATAAAACTCCAGAATTTTTACGTGGAAAACCTCAAAAAGAGGGAAAAATCAGGCTAACCCAATAAAAGCTTCCACTATGTATCCTTTTGAGTACAAGATCTTCCGATGGGATTACGATTATATGAAAGGAACCGATTCTTAGTAGACAATGTTGATGGCGATATTGGCGATATACGACATGTTGTTGAAGATGTTATTGTGATGTCAATCTTGATGGCGACGATAGTGGTGGTGGTGATGATAAATCAACAATGGTCGACGGGAGGATCGGCGGTGGCGAGGCGATGGCGGCGGCGGCGGCGACCGTTGACGCCGTGTGCGCGATTGTCTTTTGAGGATCTTTAGAGCTCTCTCCTTGCCCCTTCACTTGGCCTCCTACCATATGAGGAATGAGGGCTTTTTATGATTGGAGGTGTCTCAGTAATACATGCAAAACCCGTACCACTCCACTTCATCGCCGGCTCAAAATGATCCCCTTGATCATATGATGTATTTCGTGCATTTGAATGCTCGGATGAAGGAATTGTAAGATCTTTGGCTTGTTGAACTCGTCGAGACTTCGATTTGACTATAAATACTTTATATTTGAGAGCTATTTAGGGATTTAACTGATATCCCAAAGTTTCCAAGGATATTTTGAGAGTTTGATCTCGACCAGTTTCAACTTCGGATCAGCTTACTTTTAACGTCAAGATTCGTGCTTCGACTACTAATATTTTAAGTGTCATATCAAAAATAAATCAATGATATTTCATGAAAATAAAGCACACATTCAGCCTTTTTAAAAATAAAAATATTATTCACACACCTTATAAAATTATGAATAAATCATTTAAGATCACAAACAAAGCATATAATTAATCTATGTGATATTTGATTGTGCATAGTGAAAGATAGATAGTACAAATATATATATATATATATATATATATATATATATATATATATATATATATATATATATATATATATATATATATATATATATAACAAAAAGGGGCGGATCTTTCATAGGTATTCATTTCATGAGATTAATATTGATAATTGATGTTTAGGTCAAAATAGTGATAATCCATTAACTTGTCATGGCTTATTCATTAACTTGAAAATCTTGTAAAACTTAAATCTTTGGAAGAAGAAAAATTTGGAAAAAACAACGTTGAGCCTTGAACACAAAATATATATGACAAAGAATATAAAAGAAAAAAAAGTAAAAAAGTTGATAATGATTGGAGGGTTGGCATATGAACTCCTGAGAATTGCTTCATTCAAATTAACATATGATTGATTTAGTTATTTGATCCATAAGATTTATAGTTGTTGTGTGCTAGAAAATCAGTTGCAGTAGAGTGAAAGTTTACGCCTTAGCCTTGTTGTGAAATCCAGCACACACACATATATTTAAAAGTGAACGAAAACTCAAATTTTTCGTGAAAAATCTCGAAAAAGAGAAAAACTATGGTCCTCTTCCACTATGTATTTATTTTGGAGTGCAAGTTTTCCGATCGGATTACAAAATTATATGAGAAGAGCAATGGGAATTCCAAAATCAAATATAGTAATAGTAATGGTGAACGGTCAACGATTGATGATGAAGAAGGTCTGGTTGGTGATCGATGTGAAGATGGTCGGCCGAGGATCGGCGTTAAATAAATGGTAGTGAGCGTAGGTGGTCGATGATGAAACCGCGAGCGCGGTCGCGTGATGATAATATGGCGAAGATGGAAAGGATCGCTGGCGGTGGCAACGGCGATGGTTAGCCGCAGGAATGAATGACCGTCAGTGGGCAATATGCTCAGATGATTTTCAAGCTTTAGAGCTCTCTCCTCTTTCTTGCTTGGACTCCTCTCATATGAAGAATGAGGGGCTATTTATATATTTGAGGAGTGGCATTTCTGTAAATACATGCAAAATCCCAACCACTCTCCATCGGACGACTCAAAATGATTCCTTTGATCATATGATGTATTTTGTATATTTAAATGCTCAAATGAAGTCGGAATTATGAGATCTTGGGCTTATTAGATGCTCATTTAGAGCCTTCGATTTGACTATAAACACTCCATGTTTAAGAGTCGATTGATAATAGCGACTGATGATAGATTCGAATCAGTTGCTTTTCGACATCAAGGTTCGTGCTTTAGAAAGAATGTCATATAGTAAAACCAAACCTCATCCAAATGTAGATGAACTTAGCATATCAAATTTCATCATTATAAAAAAGTTAATAATGATTGAAAGGTTGGCAGATGAACTCCTTAGAATTGCTTCATTCAAATTAACATATGGTTGATTTGGTTATTTGGTCCATAAGATTTATAGTAAATCAAACCACATCCAAATGTAGATGAACTTAGCATATCAAATTTCATCACTTTGATTCAATTATTGATATAAATATGTAGTAAATTGTAGAATCTAGGGTTTTCTAATGCAAACCTAGAATGAGATGTGCAAATAAATAAATAAAAATATTAATTTTAGCAATTCAACTTTTAATTTAGAAAAAAAAATAGCCTATTTTGATGTAAAAAAAAAAAAAAAGAGGAAAAACACCTCATGCATTCTAAATGATAATATAAAAGTTGACAAATTCTAAAATTTTGCAAAAAAGCTAAGACAAATATTAAATTTAGAATAACATTAACACCACAAAATAAAAAGTGGTATATAAAATATCAATTTGATAATAATCTTGCAGCCAACACAAAAAAATAATTTGATAATAATAACATTAATACCTAATTACTTGATAAAATATAAAACTAAAAAAATCGAGAAGAGATAAATGATAATAATAAAAAAGAAAAAAAAAGGAAGAATATGGGTGAGGCATTTCATTCACCTATAAGCTCTGTGACGGAGCTGTGATTGAAGATGCATCGAATATGAAATCACCGGTTATGGACTACAGACTCCTTGTGGAAGGCCGAAGGTATGAGACTCGTGGAGAGTCTGTGTAAGAAGAAAAGAAGGCGAGAGAACTCGTGGAGATCGCACAGAGAGAGGCCGAAGAAGGGAGTTGCAAAATTGGAGAGAGAAGTGTGCAACTTTGCAAAGGAGGCATGAGAGCTCTTTTTGGGAATATTAGGGCAGCTAGTGGGGCAATAAAAGGACAAAATTACCTCTTTGCCCACCCTCAGCCATACGTGGATCTGCCCATGGATATGATTACCTGAGGTGACAGTGAGAATCAGCTTCTTCTACAACGTTCACATCACTTTTTTTAGACAATTTTACAGCTATCCTAAACAAACTCTAAGGCTGTTTGGTAGCGTCATTCAGAATGCTTAACATTCAGCGTTTGGTTAATAAGTAAAATTCATCATTTCAAATCCGAAAGGAAGGTTCGTGTATTTGGGTCATAATAAAGTGATGAGGGACCGACGCCGTAGCCGCGGCGCCCCATCAGCGTCCGATAACCGCCACCTGCCGACCGCGCCCGCGCTACCGCCGCCGCCACCGTCGTCGTCATCGTCGGTCGCATTTGGTGTCGCCGGCGCATTGTAGACATCCAACCTTTAATTTACTTTTCATTACATTTTGTCAACCAAAAAAAAAAAATCTATGAATTTATATTTAAAAAACTATCAAAGCTTATCCTTTTTTGAATTTTTTTCTCTTTTTTACATGCGCATTTCAAATCTAACCAAACAACCCCTAAGTGAATGATAGATTTGAATGTGAATCAACAAAAAAGTAGAAGTTGAATTGGACATATTAGTATTCAAATTTAGTTCTAATTTTATAGTTAATTTAAGCTCCAAAAATGAACTTTTAGATATTTTTAATTAATATTTTTTATTATTTAAAAATGATTAAATCAAATTCTCATATATTTTAACAATTAAAATACAATTCTCTCAAAATAAAATTTGTTGATAAACATTATGAAAGTTTATCTTATAAAAATAAAATAAAGTCATCTAAAAAACATATTCATGTATATACATTTCATTGTCATCAAATTGAATTATTTATATTCAATTAAAAATATGTATCATTGGATAATAAATTTAATTTTCTAAAATAATATTTTAATCATTTTAATTAAAATTTTCAAAACACAATATTAGACAATCTGTATTAATTCTCTTAATTATAGATAATTTTATTCAACATTTAAGTATCTCAAATTAAATAATTTTGAGCTTATTTGATCTCTCATATCAAGTGCTTTATATATATATATATATATATATATATATATATATATATATATATATATATATATAAAGAGGAGAGAGCCCTAAAGCTTGAAAATCCTCCAAGCATAATCGTGCCACCATTCGACGGTTGTACCACCTCCGCGCTGGCCACCACCGCATCGACGCCATAGCCATCGTCAACACCATATCCTCGCGTTGTCTCTCAGTGGCGTGGTTCGCACCCATTATGCCATCATCGGGCATTCTGTTGTCGACCATTGGCCGGTCATTGTTGTTGGGTCGTTGTTGGCCGGTCTCCCCTTGCCGTCGACCATCATCATTGGCCACCACCATCAATCATCATTGTGATCAACCCATTATGGTCATCATAGCGACCATCTGGGTTGCCGCACTACTCGTCGGTCCGTGCATCCCCGACCATCGGGTCATCTCGCTAGTTATCGCCAGTCGCGTCGGGTCCATTTCACCTTCACCATTATCACTACCGCAGCAATTATTATAACTGCTATGGTTATATATTGTTGCACTGATTCAGGATTCTCATTGCTCTCTCGTATATACGCAATCCGTTGTTGGGAAAATTTTGTACTCAGAAGAGATACATAGTGGAAGATTTTCTTTAGGCAGTGTTTTCTCTCTTCGAGGTTTTTTCACATAAAATTGCAGTTTTCATATTAATTCTTCAAACATCTATGTGTCTTTGGATTGAACAAAGTTAAGGTGTAAACTTTTATTCTACCGCAACTGATTTTCTAGCACTCAACAGTTTTGCACCGTCTGTGAGAAGAAAACCCATCAATCATAATTTCTGTGAACACTTGCATTATGGCCAATAGTAATACTCATGAGCAACCTCCAACTCTCACTTTGAAACCAATCGAACCAAGGACGAGCTTACGCCTCCTTCCCACGATGGGTATGACATTGTTGGTAAATATGCAATAGGAATCTCTTTAGAAGATCATGTGCGCCAAATGGAAGAGTCTCAAAATGAGATAATTTGACTTTTACAAGGAACACGACAGCCACTACTACGACAAACACATCTCCCCCAAAAATGATTGTTAGCCAAGGGAGGTCAAAATGCTAATACGGGGTCTTCTTGACATCAGACTGAAGTTCCTTCGCTTCCATACCATGATCCTGACCTCCTTGACACTGCTAGTTCTACTCATCCATCACTTACAGCTCAACGGACTCTACCAATTATTTTTGATAGCTTGGCATATTCTCGTTCTGTTGACTCCATTCATCATGTTATACGTGCAGAATTACAACGCTTAATGCAAGATGAATTTCACCTTAAAGATAGAAATTATCCTTCCCCTCGGTATGAGAGTCTTCACCTATTTTGAAACATTCTTCAACATCTATTCCGTAGGTTTCAAGCTTTCGAGCATCGATTCCTATGATGGGGCAACTGACCCATATGAACACATCGATCACTACAGAACCATCATACATATTCAACGAGCTCCTGACACACTACTTTGTCAAGTTTTTCCAGTCACCCTGAAGGGTCAAGCCCGCACTTGGTTTTACTCTCTTCCAAGGGGATCTATCCATACCTTTGGAGAACTCGCCAAGAGTTTCGTAGAACAGTTCATTGCAAATCAGAGGATCATTAAAGATTCCTCTCATCTCTCAGACATCCATCAAAATGAAGGTGAATCACTTAAAGAATACTTCAAGAGGTTCTTCTCAAAAGCTCGCCAAATACCTGGGGTAAACCCTGAATTACTAAGAGGAGTTTTCCTCGGAGGGCTCCGTCCTGAGCCTTTCTACTCGTCATTAATGCGAGATACGATTATCTCATATGCCGACTTGGTTCACCGTGTGGAAGCGCAAATTTTTGCCGATGAGGCTATTAATACCCACCGAAAATAATTCAACCTCTTCCATACACGTTAACGTCATCGAGTAACACTCTGACAATAATCTCGGATAGGTCAAAAATTCTCACCGGATTCAATTTGACCTCTTCCATACAGGTTAACGTCATCGGATAACACTCTGACAAACGACCTCGGATAGGTCAAAAATTCTCAGCGGATCCAATTCAACCTCTTCCATACAGGTTAACGTCATCGAGTAATACTCTGACAAACAACCTCGGATAAATCAAAAATTCTCAGTGGATTCAATTCTCTTCCTTCGGGTTAATGTCATGGGTAACACTCGACAAACAACCAGAATAGGTCAAAATCTTTAATTCAATTTGACCTCTGATTGCATCAGTAACATCACAACAACCTCGAGATGGGTCAAAATTCTCGTAATTATATTCGACCTCTTATCAGGTTAATGTCATAAGTAGTAACACTTTGACAAACAATCTTGGATGGGTCAAAATCCTCGGATTCGATTTTACCGCATGCAAGTTAACGGCATCAAGTAACATCATGGAGAATGATACTTTGAAATTATATATCAGACTTACTGAGTTGTTTGAAGGATGGTTCCTAATAATGCTTCCCCGCCATCTTGGCAGTTATCAACTGTTGAACCATCCATTGAAGTTTCAAGAAATCCAATTTTATACAAGAAGAAGTAGGAACTACGGGCGCGATGCATCCGAACCGTGGTCCGACAAGGGCAGGTTGGCGCTCTTTCGAAAGCTGGAGCCTCCCCAGACTCGCTCGATCCTCTGAACGGTCGGTCAGATGACGATTGAGTCCTCTTTCGAGGGAAAATCGAAGCCTCGACGTATGAACTATGGGCTTTGAACATCAAAGCAAATGACTTTCTCTTAAGAAGAATAGGAATACTATAGCATATGGGATTTGTGTCTTCTCACTTGGCCCTAGGGAGGTTTTATAGACCTTCTATAGGGGCAAAAAAGTAAAAATTAAAAAATAAAAAATAAAAAAAGGTGAAAAACTGATGAAAATAATTGAAAATAGGTGAAAATGGATAAAAAACCTCATGCGGTTTGAGTGTGGCATGGACTCCTGCGCGACACCAGCGTCACTCACCCACCCGCGCGCTTCGCTCGCTTCGCTCTCTCAGCAAGCGTGCTGCGGCCGCTCTTCCATGGGTGTCAGCGCCATAAGTGTCTGGATGGGTCCATAACCCCGAAACATTGCTGCAGGTACATCCAGAACTTTTGCTTGATCATAATCTTGTGCTCTCATGAAGATTTGTTCTCTCAAAATATATGGTTAATGGACCCGCAAATTTCATTGAAGAATTTGCTATTTTTTAATATTTGACATATATATTTTTGGATGATTGAGATAATGTCATCCAAATATATAGCAATGATATTATCTTGAAAATTCTACTAAGACACAAATCTTGATGAAAGCAATCAATTACGAATCAGGTAACAAATCAACCGCTTATTATCAATCGACTCTTAAACATGAAGTGTTTATAGTCAATCGGCGTCTTGATGCGGATCTAACAATCTAAGATCTCATAATTCGACTTCATTTGAGCATTCAAATACTTCAAATGATCAAATGAATCATTTTGAGTCATCCGATGGGCGGTTGATTTTGCATGTATTTACGCGTCGCTCACTCATTAGCCCACATGAGAGCCGCTAAAGAGGCTCAGTTTGAAAATCCCGAATCGTCTGCCTTGATTGGCGACCACCTCCGTTGGCCGATCGCACCACCGGTCGTGTCGGCGATCGCCGTCTTCGTTCGATCTCGTTCGCGTCGTCGGCCGACCCTTTTACCGACGGTCGCGGGCATTATCGTCGGCTCCGTCGTCGGTCATTCACCGGTTATCGCCGTCGACCCGACCGCGCCGATTCGCTGCCGACCGGCCGTCATCGTGGCGCCACCACTCATCATCATTGTCATCCATATTGTCATCCACCGTCGCCGGTCGCCCGCTCTACCATCCGGTTGCCACCGAATTAGGCCATCTCCGGATTATTACCACTGTAGGCCGTCAACTCATGCCGACTCCATTCAAATATTCTTGGCATAACCATAGTTGTATAGTATTGGTTGGGATTCCATTGTATTCTCATACAATTTTGTAATCACGTTGTTGGAAAAATTTGTACTCTGAAAACAAATCATAATGGAAGATTTTTTCTTTGAGTGATTTTCCTCTTTAGAGATTTTTATATAAAATTGCAGGTTTTTTATTAATTCTTGAGCGTCTTGGTGTGTCTTTGGATTAGTAACAAAGTTAATACATAAACTTTTATTCTATATTTTCTAGCACCTAATATATATATATATATATATATATATATATATATATATATATATATATATATATATATATATATATATATATATATATATATATATATATATATATATATATATATATACATGTTGTTTGTTGTGAACTAAAAACAACCAATAAATTAATGCAATTCTGAATAAATTATTAAAAAGTGAGCACTGTGAAGCCACCAAAAAAATTCCTTTTGACAGAAATTGCAAATTGAAAGAAACAAAATTCAAATTGAATTTTCAATAAATGGATAGGTAATAAATTGACAGAAGAAAAGAAGCAAAAGGAGAGGTAACGTTCAGAATAAATCAGACATTTGCAAAAAAACAAAATGTTTGTTTGATCTGCCTTTCCAACTTCTCCCATTAGTAAAAAAAAACAAAGATGCCGTGAGAGGAAGGAGAAGGTGGATAAGAAATATATAAATATATATATATATATATATATATTTAAATGAATCACATAAATCTTTGTATGATAATTGAGATTAAATTATAGAAATAAATAAAATTAAATTAAATATTCATTTTAACCCTACAACTCTCTCTAAACATAATGAAGTTTTACACTTAATAAACAATAGGATAATTTATAAATTTTTTAGTCAAAATAAAAATTGTGAGTTATGTAAGTAATTTATTATGATTATTTAGGCAAATAAAGAAATTATCGAAGTACTTTTTTTATTATCAAAAGTTGATGCGAATGAATTTTAAAGTTAGGACATTTACATAGGTAGCATAAAATTCTTATATATTTACATAGAACATATCCTACATCAAAACTTTTATATTTACTTAAATACTATCTAAATTATTATTATTATTATTATTATTATTATTATTATTATTATTATTATTATTAAAAATATCACTACTATTATTTTTTTAAATGAAATACATTTTTTAAACATAAAAATTACTATTTTATAAATATCAAATTTAGATATTATATACATAAATACATAAGAATTATGTGCCATGCATGTGAATTACTCTTTACAACTTTGCAATTTATTTTGAGAATATTGTAATATAAAAATAATATAATTAATTCAAAATATGAAATTAATTATGATTAAATTTTTTATTAAAATATTGTGACCATTATATTATTCCTTCCCAAAATATCTTATGTGCATTTATTACTTGCCATTAATAATCTTCACAACAAAACTACAAATCGACTTTGGTTGCTGAAGTATTAAAGGTGATAAAGAAGTATACTACACTCAAAATTCATCTATTTCTCATGAATATATGATTATAACGTATATTTTATTTCAAATATTTCATAATATAAAACAAAACAAAAATAAGATTTACAAATATATTATATAATTCTTATATAATTATATATTTAACATACAAAATTTTATTTTTATTTGTATGTTATTTTAATATTATATATATATATATATATATATATATATAAAGTTAAACTATAAACTTTTTAAAAAGATAATCACACTACAAATGTGAACAATGGCATATTCTTTACAAATCGAACGGTCAACACGCAATATGTGAAAGTGAAGGGATTCGTTGACCGACTGGGAGACAAAATAGTCCATCCACTAGCGAGAATCCCGTTAAGTACGACTAATACGAAGGAGATGCGCCGCCTCCGCCGTCAACTCCACCGGCGGCGTCTGGACGGATATCTTTAAGCAACGCCACCACTTGCTGCATCGCCGGCCGCTTCTCGGGCGACTTCGCAGTGCACAAATACCCTACTCTCAAGCAACCCACCGCCTCCTTCTCCCACTCCGCTTCTAACTGCAGACGCTGGTCGACAACCGCCGCCATGGCCGCTGGCGTACCTTCCCTCACAATCCCTCGAAATCTCTCCACCTCCTCGTCCGGCCAATTAGACTGCCCGGTCACCAGCTCCAACACCACCACCCCGTAGCTATAAACGTCATCCTCCGCCGTCGCACCGCCGCCTGCGACGGCGAAGTCGGCAATGCGGGGCTCGAGGTCGTCGGAGAGAAGAATGTTGGATGAGACAAGGTGGCCGTGGACTACGGGGGTGTGGGACCCAACCCAGCCTTGGTGGAGGAAAGCGAGGCCTCGGGCTACACCGAGAGCTATGCGGTGGCGCGTTGGCCAGTCGCCGACGGCGGTCGCGGCGGCGGCAGAGGATGATCTGGTGTCGGTGGGGAGGTTTTCCCAGGTGTCGCCGGTCCAGTCTTCGACGACCGGTTGACCGGCGGGAAGCTCGTGGAGCCAACGGTGGAGATCGCCGCGCTCCATGTACTCGTACAGTAGCAGCTTCTCTCTTCCTGGAAAATAAGAGAAAATAATGTGACAAAATGTTATTATAATCAGATATAATTATCTAAAATATAAAATATTAATTATTAATTATTTACAAATGAATGATATGATTCATATATAACAGCATCCGATTATAAAAAATAAACAAAAAGATTACTAAAATAAGCCTTCTATAATATATTATTTATTAAAATTGCTTTTATTTATTTTTATAATAATAATAACATTTATCAATTAATAAATTATATTGTGTATTTAAATTTCTTTAATTTATAAAATTATTGTACTAAAGTTTTAATTAATTATATATATATTATAATATTTATTACAAGTCAATATTTTATATTTTTCATAATAAATTTATTCTCCTTTCATGCATATATCAATGAACATATTTCAATATTTGAATCGATAACATATTAAAATAATATTTTGTAAATTAAATTAAAATGCTATACTTATTTAATTATATATATATATATATATATATATATATATATATATATATATATATATATATATATATATATATATATAATGGCAAGTTCACTGTTTTTAAAGCACAATATACTTTAAAATAGTATATTATCCAGACATTATTGAATAAAACACCGCTAATTCCAAGATGTTTGGTAAAGGTATAAAAATAAAAACAATTTATCACCCATTATTAAAGAATCATATTATGAGTTATTAATTAATTATATAAAAATCCTTGTTTGTTTAATTTTAAAATATAAATATTAATAGTTAATAATTCAATTAATCAACGATTTTGTGAGATATTATTATAATTTAAATAAAATTTATGCTGGATTTCAGAAAAAAGATGTGTAAGCATAATAATTCTTTTGTACATTTACTAATACCAATAAAAATATAATGAAATAGAGAGAATAATCTCATTATTCTTATGTAAGGATAATAATTTAATGAATTTTAATTTTTTGTTAATTATGATTATAAATTATAAATTATATTTATATATAGATATTCGAAATTACTGAAATAATAATTTACTATTGTACTTGAATAAATAAAAACAATGATTTTAAAAATAAAATTTCGAGATAAATCAATTTGACATTTTTAAGTAATTCAAAAAGGTTGCAATAATGACTTTAATTAAAATTTAAAAAACCAACCGGAAATGCAGTAGCCGAGTAGCGGTAGTAAATTTCGATGCCGGAGCCTCCCAACCTCCTTGAACGCCGCCGCGGCCGCGGCCGCCTCGACACCTCGATCCTTCTCCATCACTCTCACCACTACATGCATATCTCCCGGCAACACAGCCCTGTAAACCGGCCCACTCCTTCCTCCTTCCGCCATTAACGATTCTCTCCCAAACCCGGAAGTCGCCGCCGCCAAATCTCCAAACGTTAATTCCATTAACGGCTTCTCAAACATCACCACCGCCGCTCCCCACCTCGCCTCCCTCACCCACCCCATTTCCTCCTCAGCTACCTCCCCCTTTTCCTTCTCCGCCGACCTCTTCTTACGACAAAAGAAAGCTCCAGCGATCGCCGCTACAACAATCACCACACCGACCACCGCCGCCGCCGCTGCTATCAGTCCTTTTCTCAAAGTCCTCGTCTTTCCATGCTTTTTCCCGTTCTTTTGTTCTGTGGAATCCGCTGCATAGGTAAAAATCCCACCTTTCACAAAAGCAGAGCTCCCAAACTTATCCAACGCCTCGGAATCAACCTCGCCGGTGAGGTTGTTGTACGACACGTTCAGAAATCGAAGGCCGGCGATCGCCGGGAAGTCCCTTGGAAACTCCCCTGTCATCGAGTTGTTAGATAAATCCAAATACTCTATATTATGAAGTGCGTTCAGACCAGGCGGAGTGAAACTGAGCTTATTGCGCGACAGGTCGAGAACTTTCAGTCTGCCCAGCTGCGATATATTGGAGGCGGCAGTGAACCGGTTACCGGAAAAGTTAAGGAACTGGAGGCCGGATTTTTCGAACCTGAGCGGCCCTCCGAGGTTGTTTCCAGCGAGGTTGACTTCGGTGAGAGCAGGGGATGACCAGAAGCTGCCGGGGATTGAGCCGTCAAGCGCGTTGCCGGAGAGGTCGAGCGTCTGAAGTGTTGTTATATTCCGCAGGAACATCCAGGAAAGTGTGCCGGAGAGGTTTTGGGATGGGAGGTGGAGGAGGCGGATGCAGTCGCCGGACGCAGAAGGGGGAGGCGGATGGAAGCCGGCAACGGACGAGAAGGCGAGGTAGAGGAGGCGGCGGTGTGATGAATCGCAGGAACAGTGACTGGAGGTTAGGAGGGAGAGGAGGAGGAGGACTTGGAGGAGGCGGAGGGCCATGGCTTGGGGAGCGAAGAGGCTCACGGGACGACGGAGGAATGCATTAAATGATGGGCGATGGGGGCATTCATGGAGGGATTTGACGGCTGTGATTGCGGGAAAGGTGGGGGAGCAGGTTGTTTGGTTCAGGAGTTAAGAAATTCGAATTTTTTTACCCAAAATTTTAAATATTAATAAAAAATAATTTTATATTCTCCGACAAATATGATCACGTTGAGTCAATGACTCTCAATCTGTATTTACCATAAGATTTATTGCGTTGAATTGTTGGTGGTGTTGTTTATTATTTTGAACGATGGGAGCTTCTTATTTTGAAGAATTGAAGCACCATTTCATATAAACTGCTATGACATTTAAAATATTAATAATCGAAGCACGAATCTTGATGTTAAGAGTAAGCTGATCGAAGTTGGCTGGTCGATCATTTCAAAATATCCTTGAAAACTTTTGGGATATCAGTTAAATTTAAATAAATTTCTTAAATATAGGTGTTTATAGTCAAATCAGCGTCTTGTGACGATCAAACAAGCCAAGATCTCATAATTCACATCATTTGAGCATTCAATACACAAAATACCTCATATGATCAAGGGAATCATCATGAATCGTCCAGATGGAAGGAGTGGTTGGTTTTGCATGTATTCTAGGCATTATACGATCTATAAAAGCGCCATTCTCTATGAGGAGGTCGATGAGAAGAAGGAGAAGGAGGTAAGTGAAGGAGAAGGGAGAGAGGAGAACAAGATCCTCCAAAATCATCTGCATCACGGTTGTCAATGCCGGCCGTGTATGCGTGATCCCGATCTCGACCATTGTTGGTCATCATCGCGACCATCGTCGATCATCGTCAACATTGACGTCGTCAACTTTGTCGTCAACGTCGTCGTCAACACTATCGTCAACATTATCGTCCATTTCTCATATACAATTTTGTAATTCCGGTATCGGGGAGATCTTGTACTCTGAAATAGATACATAGTGAAAGCTTTTCTTGGGGTGATTTTCCCTCTTTTGAGGTTTTAAGTAAAATTCGGAGTTTTATTGTTATTTCTTTTAAATATTGTGTGTCTTTCACGAAAAAAAGTAAACTTTACTCTAACTGTTGGTTTTAGCATGCATAAATAATATTTTTATGCACATAAAATTATTATAATTCAAATATATAATATAATATAATATAATATATATAGAACTGAATTATATAAAAAAATATCAAATATGTCATTTTATTACCCTCTTCGATTTCACTATACCATACTTATGGATTCCTCCGTTAACTCTTAGGAGTTGGCTCGATGCAGCTAAAGGGGGCGATGTAACTTAGTAAAGAGGCGCGATTGGCACAAAAGTGCAAGCGGCAACGAGGATGTTGTAGTGGGAATAAGGATGGTGAGATTTGATCTAAAGAGTGAGTGATAATGTGTTATGAGAGAGAGAGAGAGAGAGAGAGAGAGAGAGAGAGAGAGATCATGTTGAGACTTGTAGTTATTGGTTTTTGTAAATAAAGATTCTATTTTTATAAGTGGCAAAAGAACTTTAAAGATTTCAAATTTATGATTAATCTTTCAATTAATGTTATATATTAGAGAGTTCATGATAAGCAAAACTATGATATAGTTCGCACGAATATTATCATCAACCATCATACCTAATGACAAAATTCATCATTGTCATACTATCATCATCAACTCTTAACCATTGATAACACCTATCATTGCTGCCAATATTGACTCCCATGATCGGCAATAATTCTCATCATCAATATTAACCTCAATATCTAGCATCTCTAAAAAAAGTTGATCGCCACCTTTGACTCCAGCCTTGATGACATAAGAAAAAAATTTATATATATTGTCAACTTCAGCTTAACACTCATATTTACCAACAAGTCTACACTAATGTCGATACCTACCAACACTGTTTACAATACTTTTTTTTTTGCAATGGGTATCCACCCAACACCCCACCCATCTTGTGGGTAGGGATGTCGTTGTAACTAATTCCACGGGGGCCTAGCGCCACATTCATCACCCTATATTATGGGATCCTCTTACTTTTCCCGCCAGGTATAGTTACTCTGCCCGCGGAGAATTGAACGGCCGGGGTTCGCTGGTGCTTTCGCTAGCAGAGGCATTAGTCTCTTTACAATACTTGTTATTACTAATAAAATTGATGCCCATCAATAATGGTATCAATTACAATGCTTATTATTGATAACAATAACATCAATGCTCATTATTATCAATGAAGGTAACATCTGTCTTATTTAATAGGGCTTATACCCATCTTCATGGCTGTCAATCTTCCCTCTCATAAGAGTAATAATTTAGCAAATCATCAATGATCTTTTCATGACGACTTTTAAGTCTCAAGACTCGTAATTATGACAAGGAAGTCATTTACTATGGTTCATATCAATCATGTTATATTAATGCATAATCTAATTATGGAAATTGATTTCTTTTGAACTATATAATCAATACAAGTGGAATCATTTTAAATAGAATAAACTCCACTTTTTTTCATTTCTCTAAAACTTTTATGTAAATAATCTTTAATCATTCTTAAGTTACTCTTAATTTTTTTGTGTTTATGGGGGTGGTACATATGTTACAAAAATAATAATCTTTCTCTATGACCATAAATATTTTAATACGCTATATGATTACTTTATTTAAACAAAATCAACATTAAATAGAATAAAAATATATTTTTTTTTAAAATTAGCCTTAGTTAAATTTTTATTAAAAGATATTTTGTGTAATATAACTTTTTCATATAATAATAATAATCTTAATTTTTATCAAATATATAAAAAATAATTAAATCAAACGATGGAGTTCGGGCAATGACGATCAAGCAATGGAGTTCGGGCAATGGCGATCAAATAATGGTTATGCGATTATAATCAAACGCAATAATTTGCAGCTGTCAAATGTCAGGCAAAGCTTTAGAATTTTTTTTTTAAAAAAAACTTTTTAAGCCCTCGCTTAGGTAAAATCTCAAAATAATTCATTGAACAACTCATCTTAATTCTCTTATTTATAAGGCAATCTTTTAACAATTGAATTTCTTAATGATCTTAAAATTGACTGATCTTAGATTCATTAGATTTCTCTGATTGAGAAGTTCATTTGACTTTAATATTTATGGATCTTTTAATCCTTCAACTAATATTACTATCGACAAATTTAGGTTTATTTAAGTTTGCATCAAAATAGTTTTAAGCTCTTAGATGCATATCTCATTAAATTATTTTTTTCAATAATAAATTTATTAAAATTAAAATTTAGACAATCTTAAATTTAATTTTATAAAAGTTTAAAAATCATTATATTTAGATTCATAATTGATATGACACTTAAAATACTACTAGTCGAAGCACGAATCTTGATGCTAAAAGCAAGTTAATCCGAAGTTGAAACTGGTCAAGATCAAGCACTTAAAATATCCTTGGAAACTTTGGGATGTCAGTTAAATTCATAAATAACTCTCAAACATGGAGTGTTTATAGTCAAATCGAACATCTCGACTAGCCAGATTTAACGAGCCCAAGATCTCATAATTCTTACTTCATTTGAGCATTCAAATACACAAAATACATCATATGATCAAGGGAATCATCATGAGCCGTCCGATGGAGAGGTGTGGTTCGGATTTTACATGTATTTACAAAGATGTCACTCCTTGATCTATAAATAACCTCATTCTCTATGAGGGAAACAGAGAGAAGAGAGCTCTAAAGCTTGAAAATCCTCCAAACACAATCGTGCCACCACTCGACGGTTGTCAACCACCGCCATCGATCTTTGCCGTCACGATCTCTGTCACCATCATGGCGACCTTCATCGTAGGTCATTTCCCATTGTTCACCATATCATCTGCGACCACTTAGCTATTTACTGAATGATATAGTATTATTGTTGTCGATTTTGGGATTCATGTCAACCCTTCTATACAATTATGTAATCCGTTATCGAGAAAACTTGCTCAAAAAAAATATAGTGGAAGCTTTTTGGTGCCAGTGGTTATTCTCTCTTTTAGGTTTTACAATTTCGAGTTTTCTTGTTCACTCTTTAAATACATGTATGTGTCTTTGGATTTCACAAGGCTGCGTAAACTTTCACTCTCATTTTGGTTTTCACGAGTTTGACGCTGTCATGGGGTTCTCATTATTTCATCAGTGACTAAGTTTCCCAACAAGATCAAAACCATCGAGGTGGAGCATTTCATGCTTTTAAAGCAAGAGAAGAATGAAGACTCATCAAACGTTCGATTTTTCGGCGGAAACTCTTAATCTCAAAAGATTATCCAAATCAATATTCTAGATATCTAATTGATTATCAGTTAGAGAAAAGCAAGTTAGCAATACCAATGAGAAAGACAAGGGTCAAGGAGCAACTTTGGCTACAAGCTCAAACGAATATTTTGATTTGATCCATTCCACAAATGTTAATGTCATCAAGCGAAGACTCTGAAAAATGACCTCAGATGGGTCAAAACCTTTTCATACTGAGTTAACGTCGTTGACTCGACAACATGATGATCAAAAGGTCGGTGGACTTCTCGACCTCTTCCATACGAGTTAACGTCCGGGTAACACCACGATAACAATCTCGGATAGGTCAAAATCCCGGATTGATTGACCTCATCCATACAGTTAATATCATTGGGTAACATCGACAAACAACTCGGATTGGTCAAAATCTTCGGATTCAATTCAATATCCATACAGTTAACGTATGACGACAATCAATCGAATAGGTGAAAATTCAGTTGATTTGGCCTCTTCCATACACATCATTAACACCCCGACGACACTCGAATAGGTCAAAATCTCGGATTCAATTCGACCTCATCCATACGAGTTAACGTCTGGTAACACCCACAAACAATCTCATGTCAAAATCCTGGATTCAAATTAACTCTTCAGCCGGGTTAACGCATGACAACAACCTCGGATGGGTCAAAATTCTAAGTGGATTCAATTCCTCTTCCAAACAAGTTAACATCATTTGGGTAACACCACGAAATAACCTCGGATGGGTCAAAATCCTCAGCAGATTCAATTCAACCTCTTAGAAAATATAACCTCATATAGGTCAAAATCCTTGGCGGATTGATTCAACCTCTTCCATCCAGTTAACGTCATCTGTAACATTCGCAACCTGATGGGTCAAAATCAAAATTTTCACTTTATTCTAGGTTAATATCATAGTAACACTTTGACAAACAACCACCGGATGGGTCAAAATTATCGGATTGGTTCTGACCTCTTATACACAGGTTAACGTCACCAAGAAAAGACTGTGACAAATAATCTCGGATAGGTGGAAACTTTGCACTTACTCCACATAGGTTAATGTCATCGACTGAAAACTTTGACAAACAACCTCAGATGGGTGAAAAATTCGGTGGATTGATTCTACCTCTGAGTTAACGACATCATGAGCTGTTGAACCATCCATTAAAGTTTCAAGAAATCCAATTTCCTGAAGAAGTAGGGGACGGGTGTCGTCGTCATTGTCGACCACCCGTCTGCTTTAGTCGCCATGGTCATTCTGACCATCACCGCCGGTACACCGTGGGCACCGCATCCTTCACGACGCTCGCCCACCCTCGCCGTCATGATTGCCGCTGACCCGTCGCTAACCCGCAGCGGTCACCGCGATTCGGTCAGGTCGCCCGTGTATGGCAATCCTCGATCACCACCATCGTGGTTATCTCGGCCGACCAGTCGCGGTGGCCATGCCGCCGACCACCATCATCGAGCATCGCCGTCTCCAGATCTCGTTCGATCGCCTCTTGACGCGACGGGCGTATAGTTGGCGCCTCAGAGGAAAAAAGCGTAGACCGACATATGCGTCGCGATCGCCTCCCGGACGGTCCGGACGATGATTGACACCTCTTTCGAGAAAGCAGCCAGGGCGGTATGTCGTGGGCATGACCACCTCCTCTTCTTGAGAAGAGAGGGACACTCCAAAGATATGAGGGTGTGCCTTCTCTCATTCGGAGTTTTATAGACCCTATGGGGAAATGTCAAAATAATCAAAAGCGACTAAAACAAAAACGGGTACGGACGATTTCACTCAGCGACGCGCGGGGACCGTAGCGCGTCATGTTGTCGCCTCCGCCGCGGCCCTCCGCTCAGCTCAGCCATTCGACCCAGCCGCTCCGCATCCGTTCATGATCGGCCTGACATTCCGGCGACCCAGACCATCGGCGACCGGCCGACCTCGTCTGGCCAGCGTTCGCTCGACCAGCGTTCCGCCTTGACCCGTGCTCAGGCACCATGAGCCGCATCACGACCCGCCGACCCACTCAAATGCTAAGCCCGTCGCCATAAGCCGACTTATCGCGTGGCGTCGATCCGTTAGCCCGGCAGTGGTCTGCCAAGCACTCAGCGGCCGTTGATCCGGATGGAATTAAAATCAATCACACTCGCATACCAACACACACTGCATCGCCCTTCAGTGTCATAATCATGTGCTCCCATGAAGATCTTCTCTCAAAATGTGTGGTTAATGGACCCTCAAATTTCATTGGAGAATTTCTTTTTTAAGTATTTGACATATATATTTTTGAATGATTGAGATAATGTCCAAAAAATGGGGATGATATGACACTTAAAATACTACTAAAAAAGCGAATCTTGATGCTAAAAACAAGCTAATCCGAAGTTGAAACTAGTCGAGATCAAGCACTTAAAATATCCATGGAAACTCTGGGATGTGAATTAAATCCCTAAATAACTCTCAAACATGAAGTGTTTATAGTCAAATCGAGCGTCTCGACGAGCCGGATCCAACGAGCCCAAGATCTCATAATTCTTACTTCATTTGAGCATTCAAATATACAAAAGATATCATATGATCAAGGGAATCATCATGGCGGATGAAGAGAGTGGTTGGATTTTGCGTATTTCAGCACTTCTCCGTCTATAAATACATCACTCCTCATATGAGGGGAGCCAAACAAGAGAGGCGACTCTAAGCGAAAATCCTCCAAACATCATTACTGATGGTTGTCAACCAGTTTGCCATATGCGCCTTCTTGTCAATCTCCATTTACCGTGACGCATTGTGATCGTGGTTGTTCGTGATTCATCGCTACCACTAACAACGGTTACAACCTGAACGTGACTATATAACCGTTGTTGTTTAATTTTATGATTCTTATTATCATCAATCTGATTAAAATGTTCGGAAAACTTTCTAAAATAAATATATAATAGAAACTTTTCTTGAAGCAAGTGATTTTCCTCTTTAGGGTTTTCACGTTAAAATTTGGAATTTTCTTCTCTTTAAATACTTCAGTGTGCTTTCGATTTATAAATAAAATTTAAAAATTTTTTCACTCTGATTTTTAGCCATAATAATTAATAAAATGAGCATTTTTTATATATCACAAATCAATTAAATTTAAAAATTTCTAATTTATTTGGATAAAATATATTTAAAATAGGCAGAATGAATCCATATTAAATTCAACCTTATTGATTTATTTCATTCAAGTTTTACATGCGAAATATAATTATTAGAAAACTATAGAATAATTCCTCGAAACTTTTTCGAGGGCAGATTTGTAATTTCGAATAGACAAGTTAGATGGGCAGTAGATGCGGACAGGATTTATAGCACGCTCAGTATTTTTCTGGATGAAGTGCCGCCAACGATTTTATGGAAGAAGACGAACAGGAAACAGCTATCTATGTCATACAAATCGTGCCACGATATCAGAAAATTTAAGGCAAGTTTTCTCAATCAGTTTTAAATTTCAATAACTGTATTAAATATGCATTAAATAGATTTTGTTTGATGTGCATTCCTTCATTAATTATACCATCGAATGATAATGTACTTTGTAAAGAATTTGAATATAATAAATGATTAGCAGTATTTTTTTTGCAATAACTTCACAATAATAAATTATATATATATATATATATATATATATATATTCAAAATAAAAATTAATATATCACGTTAAACCAATCATAAATTTTAAAATAATATACATATATATATAAGTAAAAATCTTAATAAGATGAGTCGAACAGTACAAAAATACAATCAAATCGAGTTCAAATGAGCTCGAATCAAACTCAAAAGCTATACATAAAATCTTTGATATACTTATTGGATGATCAAATGACTTCAAAATTTGACGCGCTTATAGTAGAATCGAGTGGCTCAACGAGACGAATCCAACGAGTCAAAAATCAATTAAATCGAAGGTCGTTTAGAGGGTATAAAAAAAACCCTATGTGATCGATGTGATCAATATGAACCGTCAAATGAAATATTTTTAAATTTTGGCTATAATTACTAAAAAGCTCCTCTCAAAATTTTATAAATAAGAACTCATTTTTGTCATGAGGGAAAGAGAGAGCTAGAAGCATACTTGAGAGAAAGATGAGAGAGAACTAGAAATTAAGTTCATTAATTCAATTATCGTAGATCATCTTTATTATTATGTGAGTGCCAACTTCATGCATGTAGTTATAACTTGATTTTAGAATTTTCATTGTTAGGATTTCTCATATATAATCTTATAATCTCGTTATCAGAAAAATTTAAACTTTGTGCTTTAAAATAGATATATAATGAACCAGTTTTATTAAATTTGTCGCTGATTTTTTCCCTCTTTTAAATTTTTCATTAAATATTAGAATTATTCTCTTCATCATGTATCTTGAATTTTTATACAAATTAAGACATAAAATTTTATGCTATCACTATAAGTTTTAGAGCACGCAACAAGGTTATAAAAAAAATTCTACCATGATATTTAGATATATTTTTATGTCCTGTGAAATCATATAATAATCCCTCTTTCATGGCTTTATATAATTGATATGACACTTAAAATACTATTAGTCGAAGCACGAATCTTGATGTTAAAAGCAAGCGGATCAAAGTTGGTGAAGAGCTCTTAAAATATCCTGAAACTTTGGGATATCGCTTTAATCCCTAAAAGCTCTCAAATATGGAGTGTTTATAATCAAAGCGTCTCAACGGCGGTTCCAACAAACCAAAGATCTTATAATTCGACTTCATTTGAGCATTCAAATGCACAAAATACATCATATGATCAAGGGGATCATTTAGAGTCGTCAGATGAAATTGGTAGTGCGGGTTTTGTATGTATCTGAGGCGTCACTCCTCCCATAAATACCTCCTCATATGGGGAGGCCGTGAAGGAGAAGGAGGCAAGCAGATAGAGGAAAGAGCTTTAAAGATCCTCCAAACCGTCGTCGCGCCATTCGACGGTCGTCGCCACCATACCAGCCATGGCCGATCTCACCGGTGTTGCGGTCGTCATCACCGGCCTATCGTCGGTCATCGCCTTAACGTCGTCGTCAAACTTCATCGTCGACAACATCGTCGGCTGTATTCGGCGTTGTCTCTTAGCGGCTCTCATTTCTGTATCTGATTGTAATCTCGGGAAGATCGTGTACTCGAAGCAGATACATAGTGGAAGCTTTTTTTTCGCGTGGTTTTCCCTCTTTTTTTGAGATTTTTCAAAACTTACGGAGTTTTATTGTTCTCTTTAAATATCATTATTACGGACTCACAAAGTAAGGCGTAAACTTTTACTCTAGCGGTTCTTCGCCATAATCATGCTTAACCTTATAAGCTATTCTATTATGTTTATATACAATTGTTCAGTAATTTATTTATATTGATCTCCTATCACATAGATATTAAGAAAATTAATTCGAGAAATTTCTTTTAAGACCTTACCTAATAAATTTTTTGGCATAATTACATTTATGAAATTTTGAAAATTCAATTATAATATTTAATAAATTAGTTATATTTATATTAAAATTTTAATTATATTATCTAATGATTTAATTGAATTTGGAGATAGCATGTAAAATGTGAAATCAAGAATATGTATGCCATAATTAACTAAGTATTGATACAAAATATAAAATATTACCTTTTACAACAAATTTATTATTTTGTAACTTGTGTAGGGTGATACCTACGGGTGTAAACGAGTCGAGCTTGAGCGAATAGAACTCTTTATCCAAATTTGGTTTGAAATGTATTTTGTTTAGGTGTTACGTTTATATATCGAGCTTGAAATGTTTATTATTAGATTCTCGTTTAACTAAACGGTAGAGCTTTCACGTTAGTGAACAAGTTTTTTTGACAGAGGGAGGATTCGAACCTGGGCCAATGTTTTGAATAACAAAAATTTTAACCACTAAGTCATATTTGTATTTATAATATATAAATATGTTCATATATATACATATAATAATAATAATAATAATAGTAATAAATAATAATAATAGTAATACAATAATAATAATAATAATAGTAATACAATAATAATAATAATAATAGTAATAAATAATAATAATAGTAATACAATAATAATAATAATAATAATAGTAATACAATAATAATAATAATAATAGTAATAAATAATAATAATAATAAATATAATAATAATAATAATAATAATAATAGTAATCAATAATAATAATATAATCTAATATAATATAATTTTTTATTTTAGCTAAATAGAAACACCACGATCGAAATGATTGTTTGCCATTTCATTTATATATTTTGAAATATCTTTAGTGTTGGTTTAGTTAATGAGCAATCCAAACACATTTTTTTTGACAGCCCTAGGGATACCTCACTATTGTGGATTTATTAAATTATTTATTAAACTTTTTCTCTAAGTTTAAATTTTAGACTAATATATATATATAAGTCTAAAATTTAAATTTAGAGAAAAAGTTTAATAAATAATTTA
This sequence comes from Cymbidium sinense, assembly GCA_021442155.1. NCBI lineage: Eukaryota > Viridiplantae > Streptophyta > Magnoliopsida > Asparagales > Orchidaceae > Cymbidium > Cymbidium sinense. The sequence continues at coordinate 13,875,299 of CM038224.1, read as the reverse complement.
ATAAAATTCTTATTCGGATCGAAATAAACAAATGTTGATTGAAATCATTACAGGATCAAATACTTTTGAGTACTAATAATTTATTAAATTTATTATCACTATTTCATTATATTTTGTGTACTAACTATAAAAAAATATATCAAATTACAAACTAGCAACTTGCTTGAACTTAGGGGTGTCAATTCGGATCGATGGATTAGGTTAGGTGACCGAAATTGACCCTACAATCTTGACCTAATCCTGTATTAAATGGGTCAAAAAACTCAACCCAACTTGCTTGCTTTAATTGGCGCACGGCCAGAATGATATTTATGTATGTAATCATCAAAATTGAGTCAAATTCGTAAAATTGAATCAATTTTGAGATTTGTGGATAAAAAATGAGTCAAATCCTAATTTATGGGTCAAAATCAAGTCAATTACAAATTAGCTAGCCAACCCAAACCCCACCCAAATAAAACATGTTAATTTCTTTCACCCGAACTCGACTAAAAAATTATTCGAGTCAATCTGAACCTGAATTTTTCAAATTGAATTCAAATCGGATCAATTTTTGACACCTCTACTTAAACCAACTTTAGATTTTTATCCATATCAATCAAAATTTTCAATAAAAAAATGGTCAACTCGCATTCCTCCTCTAGCTTTTTGACTGCCATAACGACAAAGATTTGGTGGATGGCAAAGTCAACTCCAAAGCCACCAATATGCAACTAATGCAAGTCAGACATCATAAAGGAATTCAGCTTAACAATAGTAGAGTTACTTTATATTATTTGGTTTGGTGAAGAGGCACTTCTCTACTTCTAAAAGTCTTTTTTTTTTTCTTTCAAATATCTACCGCTCTTAAGAGTTTTTTGGTGATTTAATTAAGATTAAAAATTTCCTTTAGCTATAGTGAAAATTTAGAATGCAAAATTCTATTTGTGTAAAACTATTTAGGAGTTATTTGGAATCACTTTTATTTTTAATTTTTTATTATATATATATATATATATATATTATTTTAAAGTAAAATATATTTGATAATAATTATTAATTTTAAAAGCATTCAAAACACCTAAAAATCATTTTTAATTATTCTTAAAAATAAGATTTTTTATTTTTTAAAATAAAATAAAAACACATCAAATAAATATATTCTTAAAAAAAACAAAAAAACAAACACAAAAAATACAAACATAATTAAACCCAAACAACCCTTTAATATAAATCATTGCATTTATAAACATATCTTTAGGGGCTATTTGGAATCAATTTTATTTAGTATTCTTTATTTTTATTTTTATGTTATTTTTGAAAACATATTTTTTGAAAGTATTTGTATTTTTTATTTTCAAAAATAAATAATATTATTTTTAAAAATAGTGAAAATAATTTTTAAATATTTTGAATATTCTTAAAAATAATAATAACCACCAAATATATTTTCCTTTAAAATAAAATATAAATAAAATAAAATAAAAAATAAAAGTGATCCCAAATAACCCTAGAAAATTACTAACTAAATAACATGTGATATTGAATATACTGTCGGAGATTACATTTGAGCTTGGGCAATGATTCTACTATTATTTATTTATTTTTGTATGAATAATGGAGACTTTTAAATTAGCAAATCCTCTATTTGTTATATAAATATATGTATATATAGTTCTTGGTTTATTGGGGTGTAGGTCTAATATAACTTCTTTAATTATTTTGATTAATGAGTACTTCAATTTATTTAGGTCTCCTTATTGCCTTTGATAGTGACTTTTAAAAGCCATTTTCGTCGTAAGGATGGTTTCTATTATGCCATTGTTGTGACCTTGAATGTATTTTCTAAGACTTTGGAGGCTGACCTAACCCGACACAAACCCATCTTAGGTCAGCCTAAAATTAGTCCAAACCCATTTGTAGCCAAGTCCAATGTAAATCCTCCATAGATCCTCTCCCACATTGGATTCTTTCCTCTAATGGCAAAGTCGACTCTCCTCGTATCTTTAACAGCCATCAAACATCCAAATGGAGCATCCCTAAACCTCTTAGCCCACCCTAAATGTGCTAGAACTTGCGATGGACCAAAGGGAGGTTGCACACCAATTAACCAAAGGATCCAAGCAAGAGATCAGCCAAGATCAAGGCTTGAGCCACCTTCGATTGGGTTACTTTGGGTTGATGTTATTAGTATTGTTTGCACATATAAATAAGTAAATTACTAGAATTCATAATGTAATAATAAAAACTCAAATAGGAATTTACAATGATATCACATAATTCTTATATATTTTTATATATAATATCTACATTTTGATATTTACATACATAACACTTGAATCTATAATATCACATCAAAAATATCCATACAATTTACTTTTTTAAAGTGATACACACCTTCATATATATATATATATATATAAAAGTTATATAATAATATAGATATTATAATATATTAAGAATTATATATAAATAAATATAATATATGCACTTCAATAATACAAAAAATCTGAATCATGTGTTTATCCATTTTTCAAACACTTTACAATAAAATAAATCATAGACTTTTCAGTACATATACATAATTTGTAAAAGAAAGAAAACTATAACAAATAATTTCATTTTTAAAAGTAGTGAAATATTTTGATATGAATGAGATTTGATATATATGTAAATGAAGTTTGATGAGATATATAAATATATAAAGAAGGAAAGGAAACTTTTTTTTGAGAGAAGAACTTATATAAAAGATGAGAGAATCTCAAGTTCTGCCCACCAAAGAGGAGAAAGCCTTGTTTGGCTACAAAGAATTTAATTGGAATCTTATGTGGATCTTCTAATTTTTATGGTAAAATCCTGATTTTCAAAGATTCATTACAATTCTTTTTAATTCAATGATTTATCAACCAAAAATTTGATTTTGTGTTTATCATTGAGAATTCAGTACTTAAAAGAATTCATAGTAATATTTTTTGATATGATATTAAAGATTTTTATGTATTTTTATATACAAATTATATCTATGTAAAGATTTGTGTACTATTTATGTAAATCCCCCTTTAATCAATAATGGCAGTGAAACAACATTTGTCAAAAAAAATAAAATTTAGATTACAAGATCTTATTTTTAGATAAATCTTGTTAATACATAAATAAGATAACAAATTTAATGTTAAATAAATTTTTGATACGTCAATATATTGACCATATTTTTTCTAAAAGCTTAAGATTTTAGCAAAAAACTGAACATCATTAAATACATCTAGAGCTTCAGGGGAACCATACATAGATTTACTTGGTTTATTAGCAATCTCTTTCCAGATGCTGGTGTCACAGACCTATAAGAAATTTAATTAGTATATCACCATTAAACAAGTGTGAAAACAATGAATGTACCTTCGCAGCATAATCATCAGTTAGGTATATAGATCGCGATCGAAGCTCAGAAATTATGAATGGTGGGCACAGTTCATGGTGCATGAATTGAAAAATAAAATATAACTATTTCTCTCTTCGACGAAATCAATGTGTTAATCTTTCAAAAAAAGATAAAAATTTTTATTAAGAAATTCAATCCCTTGGTCTTATTTATACTTTAAGTGGTTAAAAAAAAAAAAACCCCAGAATGAGTTTTTCTCAGAAGATGCTCAAATAGTATTCATTGCACTAAACATACCATCTTCTCAGAAAAGATTATCCTAGCAATGAAGATTGATAAAATTTTTATGATTTATTTTTGACTGAGCATCTATCTATACAAACAAAGAAAATGATTCATGGTTGCATCAAATTTGATCAGTGTTCATGATCAACAACAATTATAACAAGTCTTTATCACACTATATGGGGTTAGCTACATGAATCCTTCTTCTCTATTATATCCTATTAAATGTCAAATTCTCATTTAATTCTAATAAAATAAGATCATTTTTTATAGTGTTCATAATCAAGGAAAAAAAATTGAATATGGGGTTTTAAAGACCTTACCTTTTTACGGAATCGCACTTCTGCATGCCTCGACCAGTCTCCTGGAAGTAATCACAGTGGACACAACGGCTACCTCAGCACCACTTGACAACGTGCCCTTAAAAATAATGCATTCAGGATAAGTACTGATAATGTTGCTGAAGTCTTCACATGCAACTTCTAGTTCTAATCTGTTAAACTTTGAGACATCTGGAAGAATCATACATTATGTTATATGACTGCAAAATGAAATTGATAGTAAGAGTTTTACTAACAAAAAATGAGTGAGGGAATGCTAATGGACATCAAATTTGTTGCCGAGAAAAATAAATCATGGGAACAAAGTGTGTTTGCTATAGATTTAATGCAGTTCACATAAAATTCTACAGGTTATCTTTCGGATGAGACTATCACTTCAAACTTAGGTCAGCATAGATCTGGGAGTACTCATAGGCCTTATCGAGTTTCCCTGTTTTAAAAGAAACAGAAAATGATACCTGCTATTCAGTTATTAGCAATAACTGCAAAGAAACAGACAGAAGAATACATCACAAGAAATGTTGTCACAATAAATTTGGAAATGTTTCTGTGCTCTAGGTCTACTAATATATTCACTTTGAACTCTCCAAACTCATACAAAAATTCATTTACCACTAATAGATATGTTGACCTCCACAAAAGTTACATAAGTCAAATTGAGCAAATAAGATAAATTTGACATACTAGATAGATAGTGCAAATAGAAGTTGAAACACTGTCACAAAATCAATCAAAATATACATCTTACAATCATAGAGAAGATGAGTAATAAGATCGCTTTTACATCGAGGAGTTGGAGTTAATATTAAAATAATCTCGTTTGTAAAATTGATAGCATGGGCGTCTTCAAAACATCAAAACCTATTAAAGAAACTACTTTGCATCAATTCAGTACATCATTAGGCTGATTGATCGATATGCAATTTTATTGAGTTGATTCGATCAATTTAAGCGACTTTTAATGCAATGGACTAAGCGCTTCGTTCTCAAATTGCAGAATTGACCCATATTGCATGGGGTTCTCGCACAGGAAATTTCATTGAAATCGGCATGAATTTCAAGGCAGCACGTATAATCCTTACCTAATCCCAGCCAAATTCCCGCCATAATCACCTCTCTCGAGCCACATGAAGTGAGCCACATGAAGCCACATTGCACATGTCATCCCCCATATCTAGATCTATCACCCATGTGCAACCCTCACCCACCATTCTCCACTTTCTCACAGAAACTCTGTCTCTCTCCTCTCTCTCCCCAACTAATTGTCCTCTCTTTCATCCCTTCTTCCTGTCCTCTCAGCTACTTTATGCTCAGACTCACGAACTCAGCACGCTTTCTTTCACTTCTCCTTCTGGATCACTCTCTCTTAAACACTGACCCATTAGTTTGCCAGGCTCCATTTCATTGAGCTCCGTTCTCCCCAGAACTCCTTGCTGTCACCTGTTTTAACCAAAACTCTCCTCCTCACCTCCACTCCTGTTTCCTCTACAGCAATCCCACTCCTCACTATCTTCCTCTGTCTCTCTTAGAACAGAGAACCCTCTTTTCAGGCTCTATCTCTCAGAGAGAATCTCAGTCTCTCTCTGATCTCTCTCACTCTCTCCTCTCTCTCTTCAAGAGAGAGAGAGAGAGTGAGAGGAAAAGCTTCCTACCCTCTTTGCCTTCCACTTTGCCTTATCACACACACATCGCTTTGTGTGTTGTAAAATCAAAATTTATCCTCAAATTTTAAATACTATTATATTTATTCCAACATAACAGAAAACTTGCAAGTACTCATGCACATTGTTGCAACGTGGCGAGGAAAATTGTACATCATGCTTATAAAGTATTTGAAGGTCTATGTGTCGCTTCTTATAAATATGGTAGTTACGAAGATCCATAGACTGTGGTGCTACAAGACACCTACCATGCAGACTTCTTATAAGCGTGGTGGGGAAATGCTTCTAGCCCCTACTCGTGGAGATGGTTGATTTGAAATTCTGCTAAAATTTGCATTGAGGACTTAAATAAACTAACTTAAAAAAAATTTAAGCATAAATTGAATATTATTTGATTTCTAAATTTAATTTAAACCTGTCAAATTTCAAAACAGATAGATTAGCAAAATTTGGACTAAATTGAAATTGAGAGGCATTGAACGTCTACATATGAGTATGGACAAAATCATTTACCAATATTTTAGATGATTTTACAATTAACTTTGAAATAGTTAGATGAACCTCAATTGACTATATAATTGAAGTATAAGAGGCTTATGAGATAATTGATTGTTTGATTGCAAAGCAAAAACAATGAATTTGATGCATGCCAATAAACATCAATATGACTTTACAATTTTTCACTTCTAATGATTTAAAAGGCAAATCCAATTGCAATATGAATGAAACAAAATCTTCAATTATAAATGCAATCCATATAAGATGGCTTACATTGAATTCAGTAGCTCCCAAATGAAAATGGTTCTCTAATGAATACTTGAATTTTGCTATCTCATGTATTTAAGCCATCATAGTATTCAAGTCAAATAGATTGAACTATAAATGTTTAACTTTCAAGTGGCATCATAAATCAAAGTCAGACTTGAAGCGAAATTGTTTTCAACTCAATTGTTCATTAAGAGATGAAGTAACTTGTCAATAGTAATAAACATGGCTTTTAAATGAATGCTCGGATAGTATTTACAATTGCACTAAACTAATTGAAAGCAACCAAAAGAATCTAAACCCATGATGAAATTGAAAGCTCATCCATATGCATGAATAAGCTTCTTGGAATTTCAAAATTCATTCAAATAAGGGCTAAAGGCAATTGAGTGTCATTTAGGTGATTGAAAAAAGAATACCAAATGCCATTGGATCCAAAACTTAGTGCACAAACAGACATAAGGCATGTATAAGAAGCTTCAAATAAATATTTGCATATGTTATGAGATAGTCGTTCGTGCAATTCAAATGCTTCATAATTGGCATAAATATAAGAAGCCATTGAACTCTAACATACATTCTATGAGAAAACCAATCGCTCAAGACTCAGATGCTTCGAAATGATTGAAAACATTTGAATGAAATGAATTCATTGCACATATTTTGAAACAATCTTGCATCAAACTTTCAAAGTAATGAGCTTCAATCACCTTACATTAAGATGCATGTAAAAGATTAAACAGATTTAATCTTGCATATATTTTGAGGTACTTTCACATTCAAATTTAATATCTCAAAATTCATGCAAGCAGTTCAATTCAAGATACTTACACATGTCTCGAGGTGAATTTAGTTTTAACTCAACACTTTAAAAATCATGTAAGTCAGTCACTTCGAGAAACGTCTAAATTTTTTAAACTAACAGAAAAGTCCTCAAATTTAAAATCAACCCGCATGGGCCCCGACATTTAGGAGTGATTTAGTGTTAATCCAGTGCATTTTGTTTTAACTACAACTTAAAAATATAGTTCTCAAAGAATATAACCTGATATGAGAGCTTTCCGCAAAAGACCACTCAGTCCAGTCTTCTTCCAGGGAGAGACAGCTGCTCCACCTTGCCTATACTGTACTATTGAATTTATAATCGCAGTACAAGCAAGTAGAGCAGCTAGAAGAGATATAATGTAAATCCAAGTTCCAGATTTTTCACTTGTTGTTGCCTCATTGTCATCAATATGGACAATCGGATCTAAAACAAATGGATGATTTGCGGTAACATAACCTGGAAGAGCTTTTTTGGGCAGCATGAACTCTGAAGATTCCTTCCTAGGATTCACATCAACAGCATTTGGAACTGCTGGAAATGATCCACTTCCCATTGATGGAACCGGCACAGCTACTTGATGGAACCAGTTACTGGAGCAGCAGGGAGGTTACTGGTTTCCACTAACAGCTTGCGACGATAAAAATGCATGGAATGTGTATTATCATCTCCACAAGGTGTCAGAAAACCTGCAACAGCTTTCATTAGAAAAGGAATAAAAGAACAATATAATGAAAAAAAAAAGTTTTGCTGTAAAAAAACATAGTGTATCTCCAGTAAACAATCAAAACTCACTTGATAAATTGATTTCATGATTATCTGGAAGGTCTTCCCTTGAAGATATACATGTGAACTTGAACCTTGGTCGAAGGCATTCAATGTAGCAAAGATGAACAATTTAATTAATGAGAAAAAAAAAGGACAAAAAGAAGGTATACATGGATATGATAAAACACCAACAAGAAAAAAATGTTAACTAGTCATACCAAAAAAAGAAATAACTTGCCAGAGAAACTGCAAATTCTTCTTCAGACATATGCTAAATTATTCAAAATATCAGTAAATTTTAAACGATGCCTTGCTGTAATACAGAGTTATTTTAATCAAAGGAGATTACAATAGAATTTAAAACCCAATAAGATAATCAGGTGCTGATAATCAGTACTGGACTTTGTTAAAATGCAACTGGTTCTGCCTCATCACAAGGTTGAAGGTTATCGAAACAAAGATGGCATTACAGGATCTACAAACATTAATTCATCATAAAGGAAAATTGTTTTTTTTTTTTTTACAATCCAACTTTTCAGATAATGAAGGAAACATGAATAAATGTTGAATTTATTCAAAATATATCTTTCAGAAATTTTACAATAACATTACATTAAATGATAACTAGGCTGTGATGCTTGCCTAAATGCTTCCTCTTCATTTGATTGATGCCCTAATACTCCACATGTGGAGTATTTATAAACTCCCATGGATTCCTAAGACCTATTAAGACACCAAATAGCAACCTAATATCCATTAACACATTACATCATTTATTCCCTAATATTGACACCCACCCATTTCACACTGACCTTGTCCTCATATCCAACACAAAAAAAAAAAAAAAAGGATTAGTGAAAGATTTGAGCCATCAAAACTGCTGAGCTTAGGTAGAGGCAAGATCGATGCAGATTGGTAGAGTTAGGGTCTTGTGACATCGGATCACAGAATGATGAGGTTGTGGTTGGTAAATCTAGTGATTGCAGGTTTGGAAAGATAAAAAGAGACAAATATGGTGAAAAATAAGAAGAGACAAATAAGGTGACTAGAAATAATCATCCCAACAATCAAGGACAAGATTTGGACAAAGACATCTAAGATGACAAGATATAAGTTTGGGCAATTGATGATTTTGTTAGAACATTGTGAATTGGCAATGGGGATAGATCTAAGGTATCTATCAATGGATTTGGGGATTTTGGCATCCACGGAGGGTTGGAGCTTGTAGATATTGATAAGATAATAGCATTGATGGATCTACAACTCAATCCATCAATAGCCACGAGATCGCAAAATATAGCAAAGATCAAAGGTATGTTCAGATCTTATAATCGACTTGGAAGTAAATACTAAGCTGTGATTTGGATTCCTTTTTTTTTTAGAGGGTTGGGGGGGGGGGGATCTGATGAAGATTGAAATAGTGGGAGCAAATCTAGCAACAAGAATAGAGATGACACTCGGCGATGGCAAGGCTCAACAAGAGCATCATTGCTACAAACCTAAAAAGAAATCTATCAAACAATATAGAAAAATATTTCATTAAATGATAACTAGGCAAATTGAATCTTGTTTATAGCTCCATGTAGTCAGAGAGGAGATGATTGGACAATTATAGGATGGCCACAACTAAATACTTTTTACCATCAACTAATTTACCCATTTCATTTAGGGGATTACATACATACTACAAAATTCTTATGTATTTACATATCTAACACCTAAATTTCAATTTTTACATATATAACACCCTAATCTTCAATATCACATCAAAAATACCATCATGGCACTTTTTAAAAGTGAATTGCACTTTTTATATCTGATGAAAATTGAAATAGTGGGAGCAAATCCTAGCAACAAGAATAGAGATGACACTGTTGAGCATCATTGCTACAAATCTAAAAAGAAATCTATCAAACAATATAGAAAAATATTTCATTAAATGATAACTAGGCAAATTGAATCTTGTTTATAGCTCCATGTAGTCAGAGAGGAGATGATTGGACAATATAGGATCACAACTAAATACTTTTTACCATCAACTAATTTACCCATTTCATTTAGGGAGATTACATACATACTACAAAATTCTTATGTATTTACATATCTAACACCTAAATTTCAATTTTTACATATATAACACCGTAATCTTCAATATCACATCAAAAATACCATCATGGCACTTTTTAAAAGTGAATTGCACTTTTTAAGTATAGGAAAGTGTTAGATAAGTAAATATTTAATTTTAGGTGTTAGATATGTAAATGCATAAGAATTGTGTGGTATGTATGTAAATCTTCCAATCTTACATTTATTGCCTAATATTATACGCCCCTCACAATGACCTGACCCCATTGGTAAAAAAAATCGAGGTAAGATCAGGTAAATATAGTGGTTGTAGATGATCGCAATCTTGACTGAGGCTAAGGATGACTGATAGGGAAGGATCTAGGAGAGGCAGACTGGTATGTGAGATCTAATGGTGGAAGGAACTAATGTAGCGCAGATACGATAAACCATCGACATTGAGTTAGAAGGTGTAGTAATGAAAGTGGTGAACAATGAAACAATAACAATAATCATAAATTTGAGTAGAGATGGAGTTAAGTGATTGAGGTCAACCTTATATTTGACGAACAAAGATGTAGGGACTTTATCAACGGATATTATGGGAAGATGGGCAAGAAAGACAACAAATCAACTATGGATCTAGATGGAGGCAGGCATTAGACACGATCCTGATGAACAGAATAGTAAATAACTCGTGTGCTAGATTTGTTCATGAACATGGATCAACAAAATTTATGAAAATAAGATGGGTGAGAAAGGTGGAGATCACTAAGGTTCACATGTGGGTGATGAAATCAACGATGGAAAGTTTAGGGTCGGGTACATCTAGTGATTCACATTTAGTGAAATGGGGGCAGCAATTAAAGATGGCATCTCGTGAGAAACTCAATAAAAGCACCACTATTATGAATTCAATCAGAAATTATGCATTAAAATAAATAAATTATTGAAACATGGTATAACTAATTTGAGGCTAGCATAAAACTCGAAGTAGTGAAAGGGAAAAATGGAATGAGCAATTATATAATGACAAATCCTATGACCCATTATGACAACTATAATACTTGCTACCAACTACAATCTAATTTATCCATTACATATATTCCTTAATAGTTGAATTTAATAGAAAATTATCATTCCAGAAATTTTATGAGAACAGCTAGTTATCATAAAGGTGAAGAATTCTTTGTCTTTTGCATAATGACATGTACATTATTTCACAATCATGATATCTGTGACATGCACACAAACAAAAAAACTTCAGTGCATGCAATTGCAGCAACTTTAGTGCGTGCAATTGCAGATGAAATACAAACAAATTTTAGCCTCTAAATTCAGAAGGAAAAAATCCAGACCAAACTGGGATTAGGTGTGTTTCTTACTTCTTAGTAATTGTTGGGTCAATGTCAATTTGCAATGCTTTGATAAGGTAAGCTTGATTGAACTGATTGTATTAAGACTCTTAGCTCAGTTTGTCATATACATATCCTGAGGTCTTGATAGCAACCATCAATCTGAATACTGGGTTATGGTGCTAGGCCTTTAAAAGGCCACCTCATCTGCACATGGGATCAAAGGTTGGCTGCATCACAGTTGTATGCCTGAAGTGACTTAATTCAAATGTCACACAAATGAACCTAGGTGCATTGCGATGCACTATAGAGAGCCACGTTCAGTTTAGTAATCCTAAATGACAACTCTGTTAAACGACTGATGTGGTTGGAGTGCAGCTCAGTAAACAAATATAATGATTCAGAGCTGAGAGTAAACAAAGAAAGTGTTAACACCATATCATACCAGAAATCATAATAGCTCCACAACACACATGTACAAATAAATCCTCATAGTCCCTCTATCACTAGCAACAATCCTACCCATCAACATATAACAAAAACTAGTACTATACCTTTCCCTATACCTCCATATATACATGTAATCACCATGAATGAATTGTATGCAAAATACCTTTCATTGTTTCAATATAACCATGTATCTATTCTTCTTTCTCACTAACTCTGAAAGTTTCTACATGGTATCAGAGCTGTAAAGCCTCATGGATATCTACCTAATGCTATGAATTCTCCTGGGAGTCCTCTGATAATATCACATCCCCTTCCAACCCTGATACACAGCCCTTAACTTCCAACAATCCATATCTGCACAACAAAAGTTTCTCATGGAAAACATAAAGATTATCATATCAACTCCTTTAACACCAGAAAACCACCCAACTTAGAAATCACAAGAAAGCAAATTATTCAAGACAAATGGATACTATGAATTCCATGATGGAACCTGCTGCTGCCCTGCCAAATATCAAACAAACCCCTCAAGTAATCCTATACCATACCTGGACATTGATCGATCAAAACCTAGTTGTGGCTCTCTACTCCATAATCTCCCCTCCCCTTCTTCCCAGCATTCTGAATCCAGACACCTGTCATGATATATGGACTGCAGCTGAACATTGTCTCCAATCCTCAAACCAATCCTGCATAATACAACTTAAAAATGAACTGCATAAATTACTATGGGAGAAAATACCATGACTCAATATCTCTCTAGCATCAAGGCCAAGGTTGACAACAATTACTGCTGCTGGAGCACCCTTGGATGCCGAAGACATCATTATGTACACACTAAATGGTCTTCCACCTCGCTACAATGCCTTCAAAATAGCTATCAGAAAAACCCTACAACCAATCAGCCTCGATAACCTCTACACATTGTTATGCAATGAGAAATTGAATCTAACACACGAAGCTTCCAGAGAAACAACTGAACATCACTCCACAGTCTACAACATTCCTAACATCAAGAGGACGAGGTAAAAATAGAATACCCAATTATTCAAATAACAGAGGAAGAAACTCATCAAACTCAAAACCCTTTTGATCTCCACTTGAGGCAGATCAAAACATACAAATAAAATATTCATCACCTGTCAAATTTGTGGAAACCAATGTCCTTCTGCTCTCAAGTGCTAGCACTGACTAAATCCATCAAATTAGCCTGAATCACACAACACTACTTTAGTTGCTAGATCAAGCTCTTCCATTGATATCTCGATAGTGGTGCTACAACTAACCTCACAGCCAATGGAAATGATCTCTTAAACCCGAAAGAATACCAGGGATTTGACAGTGCTGTAGTTGGAAATGGCCAAACTCTACAAATCACCAACGGTCAAGGACTACTTCCTATACCAACCAGTAAGTTATCTCTCACTAAATTACTTCATGTCCCAAATTTATCAGCTCATTCAGAACAATGCTTGTTCTATCACCAATGGATTCAAAATCAAGGATCTATAGAACAATCGCACTCTCCTTGAAGGACCCTCGTCTAGTGATTCCAACAACAATCTCCCAGACATCCTCAGCTTCTCGTGCCTTCATCTCAGTACAAACTATACCAAGTCTATGGCACGGGCATCTCGGCCATCCTTCTCCCAAGTTATTATCTAAGTTAGCACAAACAACCACTGAAATATGCATCACCAAAACAGTTTCCGCTTTGTACTTGTCACCTAACAAAAAGTCATAAACTACCTTTTTTCTCTTACTTATCATCACAGCTCCAAACCATTAGAACTTGTACACTCTGATGTTTGGGGATCCTCCCCCACATTCTCCCTCCAATCCTAGAAATATTATCTAATTTTTATAGATGATTACACATGCTATGCATGGATATATCCCATACGAAACAAATTTGAAACTCTCTCCAAATTCATTGAATTCAAAAATCAAGCTGAAAGGCAACTCAAACACAAAATTAAAACACTCAAATATGATGGTGGTGAATATAATTATTCAGCATTCAAAACTATCATTCATCGTACTACTTGTCTCTATACCTCATGTTGACCTACAACTATGTGTCATTGGAAATTAAATAAATGACGTAGAGGATAAACCTCCTAAACGCGATCAGATTCGATCAAACTTGCATTGATTTGAAAATCTGGCTTCATAATACGCCTCAAATATTAAAATTAATTAAGTGGAAAATATCAAATCAATTAATGATCAATAGAATAATTAAAATTAAATTTTTAATGAAATTATGATATCATAAGCCTCGACGACCCCAACACTCCGCTCATAAATTGATCAGCGTTTGTCGCCAAACGTCGAAACTATCAAACGACGCCTTCATGGCCGACGCAAAGTATGCGAACATCAATCAATTTGAGCGACGTCGCAATTTGAATTCCAATTTCACCGACCGTCGTGATGTTGTTGATCACCACAAAATTGATCGTTGCTATGTCAGCATAACCAAATAAAGATTGACACCACATTGTTGGTTTATTATTGGGAGGATTCATGAAAATTTATATGATTAAGAACTAATTATCTTAATTACTAAGCTAATTAACCTAAATAAACCCCTTTAATCTACAACCTCGCTCACCAATCAAAATTCCACCGTATCTCAATGCCTTGGCAAACCAATCAAAACGCCGGTTCTAAAGATCAAAACAAGGGTTTCGCCTTCATTTCGACAACTTCTCCTCTCGTCTCTTTTCAATAAGTTTCGCGACTCTTCAGGATCGGCTCCCTCTCGTTCCTCGAACGAATTCCCTCTCACTAGAGCTCTCTTTTGTTTCTGCTCAAAGTCTCCCTCTTGCTCCCGAAATCATGCCTCCTTCTCCTCTTGTCGCACTTGGCGAACCCCTACAGCTTCTCTTTTGCCTCTCTAAGCACCAACCCTACTGAGCAAACAGAGGGCTCGATCCTTCTAATCACCTTCCAACCAAACCCCGTTGTTTCGTTCAATCTAAGTTATATTTTGCTATGTGGGTTTTTCTCAAGGAAATGATTTGGTTTATCCTCATGCTATGGTTGGTTAAAAGTTTCTATCGTTATTTCATCCCTTTTGTTTGGATAAGTCGAGTCCGAAACTGTTTCATATGCTATGCTTATGGTTGGTTTACCCTCATCTATATCTCAGGTGAAGTCTATTCTTTCATATGCTATGTATGCTTTGATCGGATGAACCCTCTCCTCTTCTGTGAACCTCCTCCTCACCATTTCCATTTGTGTTGTTGTGAGATACAAGAAAAAAAAAGAAGGTAAGCATGGAGAGTTACTGATTAGTTAAGATTGTCGAGGATAAATAAGTAATGTAAAAGAAGTAAATTTTTCATGATTTTATTCTCTAAAGAAATTTAATATATGTTTATATCTACCATTACAAGTCTTTGGATTTTGAGAAAGATGGAAAAAAAAAACAAAGTATTGGCCCTCATTTTTTTATGCAATCAGGTTTTCATAATATTTTTATTTGAATGTTGATATGAAATAGGGAAAAGCCCAAACTTGTCGGGGTAAGGAGCTTTCAATTTCTACAAGATCTAGTGTTACTCTTTTGGTCCAAAAAAAAAATGCTAAAATTGGTTTCGGTTTATAAAGTTGTCATTTCATTGAACATTCTATTAGATTCAAGAAAAAGTTTATGCATGTTTAGTATGGCTTACTGCTCGATATTTCTATCACTTGATATCTTATTAGAAATGAAATATGAATCAAATGAAACTTTAGATTTAGAAAGATGCTTACATGTAATTAAAAGTTATGTTATAGTCATTGCATATGTCAAATGCAAACTGGTGAAATGACGAAAAATGATGCTATGAAGGGTATCAATTATACTTTAATTTCATATACATGTGAATGCAAATTTATTGCTTTCTTATAAGTACACGCCCCATTTCTCCAATGCGGAAAACCCGTGATAGTACCGCATGTTTCTCCAACATGAGAAAAACTCAGGATAAGACCTATACATGTTTCTCCAACACGAAAAAAATGTGAACCTGCACATATTTCCAATATGATAGGTAATTTGTGATATGTACACATGTTTCTCCAACATATAGAGAGATATAAGTATACACATGTTTCTCCAACATGGTAGAAAATTTGTTATGGTTAACCCATGCACGCCTTTCTTGGCACAATAACAATTTACCGGTGTGTCTCACGACACCACCATGCACGCCTTTCTCATGGGAAAACCTAGCCTCCAAGTATCTACGGGATGACGATCAAAATTTATTTAAAAAAAAAAGATAGAAAGAAAGGGATGAAATGCTTAAGTTGTCACGCTTAAAATTTTATTTATCTCAAATGTGAACGCTTATGCTTCAATTTCTATATCATGCAGTTTATCCTTTTTTAAATGTGACATGAGTTGATACTTACGCTTCAATTTCTATAACACGCAAGCTATCCTTATTGAAATGCAACATGAGTATATGAATCAATGCTTATTTATGTTAAACATGAATGCTGTATTGATTTTTTACATCATACAAGTTATCCTATTAAGTTTCATTATGATATGATTATTTAATGCTCATCCTAAAGTCTACTTACTTGACATGTTACATGTTGACATGTGCTTAAACATAAAGTTGAAATACATGTAAAATAATATCTACCATATGACATGACATATATCATGAAAATATCAAAATAAAATTGTCAAGTTAGAAAGAAAACTTACAAGTCTATGTGGCACAACTTAACCCTTTTGCAAGATTGAAAAACTTAAACTCAGAGGATAAAAAAGGAGAGTAGAAATGGGGATTTTGAAAGGAAAATCCACTCTTATTTATAGTTTCCTAACCTTCTCCTCTTATCATCTATGTTATGCCATCGACAATATAGTGTCATAAGCATGCAAGGGTTTTATCCAAATTCATGTCATTTGTCATCACACACATGCATGTACACGGACATGCCTCGCATCATTATCACTTTAACGCCATAAAAAAAGAGGAATGGATTTAAAGGAAAATAAACTCATATCTTCTTAATAAAATTTAATATACTCTACCCCATTTGTCATGAGCCAGATGCATGTGAAAGGTGAATTTTAATTAATTCCACTTGCTCTTAAATGACATGACATCTACTCATATCTTGTCTTCTCCTCCCCATTATTAAGAGAAACACGCTGATCATAAGATAATGGACCTCTAAAATAATTTATTTTAGCCTCTTTCTTAACTGATTTGTTATATGGAAAGGATTTACCAAATTAAATGCTACGCTTAATCTATTACATGTGATTACATACCTCTAAAATAATTTATTTCACTCTTCCTTAATTTGTTACATGGAGAGATTTCTAAATTAAATTAAATGTCTAAATCTACTTTGGTCATTTCATAGATTAAATGGACCTCAAAGTGATTTATTTCATTTCATATCTCTCATTGATTTGTATAAAAAGTAGATTGCTATATTTATCTTATAACATACTCTGATAAACGATATTTTTATCAGATCAACAACATTTTCTTTGATCAAAATCCAAAATATTCTTTTCAATTATTTTTTCTGATTTATGGCATAAAAGGGGATTTTGGCCCAAACATTATGCATATCTTATTTTCAATCAAATGCCTAAGTTTTATTTTAGGTCACTACTTCACGATTGATCAAATGCCTCCAAAATAATTTATTTGTTTTTCCTCTGATTGGTGGCATAAAAGGGAGATTTTGGTCCAAATGATATCATGTTCAATCAAATAATTATGTCTATTTTAGATTTCACTCATTTTGACCCAAATGAAGTTCAATAAATCAAATATCTAGAAAGATATGTGATCCAAATGCAAGATAAATAAACAAATAACAGATGCTATACTTCCCGATTTGCCGGATCCCGTTAACAAAACCTAAAATGCCATATATCAAAACCTAAACTCAAATCAAATTTACATTTCGACTTGACACTTAAAGCCCATACAACATCTAAAAAAAAGAAGAAGAAAAGAACAGATATACTTACATGTTGAAATGTCCAAACCTTAGATGCAAGTAGATAAACAAAGAACAATGCTTATACTTGCTTGGCTTTCTGACCGGGCTAACAAACCTAAAAAATGTCATATCAAAACTTAAACTCAAATTGACTACATTTCGACTGACACCTTAAAGCCCATACAACATCTAAAAAAAAAGAAAAGATCGATTGATGATTTGAAATGTCCAAATTTTAGACATATGCAAGTTAGATATGAAACAAAGAATGATGTTATACTTCCTGCTTTCTGACCGTCCGCTAACAAAACCTAAAAATATCATATCAAGAACTAAACGCAAATTAACACCTACATTTCAACTTGACATTTACATGTCCATACAAACTTTAAAAGCATGATATATGTAAAGTAATCATCATGTCAAATACAAAAAACAGATGCTATACATCCCGATTTGGCTTTGACCGGCAGTAAAAAACCTAAAATGTGATATTATAAGAATTTCAAATGAATAATATCTAAAAGTTTAATTCTACATAAATATGAATCAATCGACATACTTTCAAATTCAAACCCTCAAGAAAAAAGTCTCAAACCCGATCATCATGCTCAAGCTGGGAGTGAAGGTTTTGAATGATTATACTTCGAGATAATGAATAACGATCCTTTCGTAGAAAATCGGACAGAGTAGCGCCTATCAATCGATATTAAATTTATAATCAAGTAATTATTATTAAAATTTCAATGATAAATGATCATATATTCAAATATAAATCAATCATAAAATGATCAAATTCTAAATAAAATAGCAAAAAAATATAAATAAAAATGAAATGAATTATTTAAATTAAAACTTCAAAAACAAAAAAAATCAATCCACCCCTCCGCAACTGTTTGTCTAGGGGTGACAAATTAAGAAAACTTTTGCTCATAAAGAGCCAATGTCAAATCAAATGCATAATTATATTCACACAAATATTTCTAAAACCCGTAGAACGCTGCCTTCTCCGGTGTATTTTTGCCATACACCACATAAGGTTACCGAAATTCTCCGACCGTGGTTCGTGATATGATCACTAAATTACTTGCCACTACCACCTGATGTTCCCAACCGCTGCTTCTTGAAATGTGGAAGAATGTAGCAAAAAATCTTATTTTAAGGCCGACTTATATTTGTCCCTTTAGACAAACTTCACCCTGCGTCAAGACACCCATTTGCGGAATCACGATTGGTTTCGAATTAAGCTTACTGTGACGACAACCCGACGACCAAATTATAGACGTCTAGATCCAAGTATCGCTCCACAAAAGTTTTAAATTAAAATAATAAATTTCATAAGTTCTAAACTCCACTCACGAATTATATACTCGTTCTTTAACGATTCATCGACAAATTAATCGAACGCTCTCTCAAGATAGAGTAATTAACTATGGTGCGCTTATAGAAATCTGAACCGATATAAAAAATTTTCACCAAATGAGAACGAAATCTCTGTGTCTTTATCTACTATTCGCTCAAATTATCACCAACACTTAAAAAACTCTTTTTTTATTCCAAAAGAGTGGTAATTTGATTCACACCCCAAAACAAAATGACATTAATGAAAGAAAGCATCATCATCATAACTTCACACTCTTAACCGAAGCATTGTTGCCTCACTCTCTATGGGTTGAAGCCTTATTAACAACCTATTATTTCATCAACAGACTACCGGCATCAATCTCCAACCATAAATCCCATTATGAAAACTTATACAATAAAAAACCCACATATAATTGTGGGCTATAAAAATCGACATCGACCTCTCCGCGTGAATTAAAATGTCAATCAAACTTTCAGAAGACAGATGGAATAGTAGATAAAACACTACCCAAAGATTTCGCCCTCATTTTATGAGGACTTTAGACTGTTTTTTGTTTCTATAAAGACCTTAATTACCCTTCTAATACCGAGAGAGCGCTGAATGCTATAAATCGCTAAATAACGCGGCGTAGGGCGTGGAGTTTAAAATTTACGATTTATTTAAATTTAAAGTTTATGTTTGGGGAAACGACGCCTGATCAAGATCCCATGGTATCCATCCTGTCCCCGATCCACTTCATCGAGAGATAATTGAACCAACAAGGATTCTTGTCAACAAACATGGGCACGTCTCGCGTTTATAAGACTGGGTATTTATCTGGGACAAATATAAGTCAACCTATAACATAGTTTTTTCCCAATCAAATACATTTTATAGTTCAGAAAAAGAAAAGTCACGTGAACATACTGCTGGCCAAGTAATTAGTACCATATCGTAGAAGATCACCCGAGAGCTCTCAGAACCCATTTATGGATGTCATTTGGGGCAAAATCACTAACAGGACAGTCACATCCTACCAATTTAAGATTATTTGAGTGTGAAAATAACTATGTATTTGATTTGACATCAAGGAAGAAAAAATTTTCTTAACTTGTCACCCTTGACAAACAATTGCGGATGAGTGGGCCGATTTTACTTTAAATTTAAATAATTAATTTCATTTAATTTATATTTTTTTATTTGAACATATGATTATTTTGTATTTGCTTTAAATTTGAATATGTAATCATTAATCATTTAAACCTTAATAATAATATCTTTATGATCATATGACTATAGCTAGTAATATCAACTCGCATGTTTTCATGACGCTAAATTCATTATTTTCATTTATACCTTCCAAACCTCACAACTCTATCTTGAGCATGGATCGTGACTTTCCTCTCGAGCTTGAACTCGGTAAGTGTCAATGGATTTATCTTTTGTAATTATAAATTAGCTTCTCGATTTTATTAAGTAAAATTCTTATAATATTATTATTAATTTTTTTTTGTTAACCAGATCCGATCCTACCCAACGGTACAACTGGCT
Source organism: Cymbidium sinense (assembly GCA_021442155.1). Lineage (NCBI taxonomy): Eukaryota > Viridiplantae > Streptophyta > Magnoliopsida > Asparagales > Orchidaceae > Cymbidium > Cymbidium sinense. The sequence continues at coordinate 13,854,554 of CM038224.1, read as the reverse complement.
GCAAAATTCTATTAAAATTTGAACTTTTAATACGTGTCAAGGCACATGCGGATGATTGATTGATTTTGGGATAGTTGTAGGTATCTGTTCGTACATTTCCCACATTACTTGCATATTTTCTTAAATATTTGATTTAACGAATACTTCAACATACATACAAGTATTCGTTTCTTTAAAGTCAGAATATCATTGTAATATCAAAATTGAATTTGTTATGTTTGGCATGACATATGTATCAAATTACAAGCAGTTTTGAATATATGATACCTCATTCAAACTTGTTTTTTAAAAAATATGAGTTTAATTTTCTCAAATACTTATAAAAATGAGTATCTGTTATAAATGATATAGTCTTGGTTTTCAAACACTCGTTATAAATCAAGTGTGTATCTGCACTAGAGAATACAAAATATTCATTTGCAAATCAAGTTTAGATCTGTTCTGAAAGATGCAAATTTAATCTTTTCTAACTTTGTCATAAGTCAAGTGTAACTGTCTTTGGAATATGTATATTTGATTCCTTCAAACATTTGTTAAATATCAAGTATAATATCTATCTTATTAAAGTTCTAATAAAGATTTAAAAGCATGTCATGGATCAAATATGGATCTACATGATAAGATACTATATCATAAGACATATACAAGCTTACTTTATTCAAATATTCATATATGAAATCAAGTGTATAATTCTTCATAACACATGTAGGCATTCCCATTATCTGACTTGAGAATTTGCATAAATCCCAAGCTAACAAGAGCGGCATTTCACATTTGGGAAGTACATAATAGAATTCTTCCATTTAAATGTATGGACATTCATCATATATTAAAATCAAAAGATAAATGAAATATTATAATATACACATGGGAGCTAATCACATTTAAATCCCTTCCTACATGTGAGATTTGAAAGTATGCATATAAAGATTAGCCCAATTATAGATTTTTGTAAGCCCACATATAGACTTGGGCCAAATGGGTCTCTTAAATTTAAAAGAAAATTATGAGCTTAAAGATTTAATGAGATGGGTCTCTCTTTCTCTTTTATAAAGCCCATTTATAGGCTTGGGCGTAGACTTAAAATTTCAAGTAGGCTAAACCATTTTTTACAAGCCCACTTAAGGAATTCAAGATGGGCCAAGCATGAAAGAAAGAGAATCACAAACCCTCATGACATTATTATCCCTCTTTTCTTTTTTTATCATGATGTCTCTCCCCCCTCTCTTTTTTTATAATATTTTTTCTTTCTTTTCCCTTTTTTTATTTTACATGCATTTCTCTCATTTGGTCATGACATGAACCCATAAAGAGGGGAAATGCTTCTCCTCTTTTCCTTTTTTTTAATGCCCATTTATGGGTAAGTTATGAAAAAGGGGAGAAAAATCCAAAACTTAATTGATTTTCCCCCTCACTCCCCCTATTTCCCTATCTTTTCTTTTCTTTTTTTCTTTTCATTTATTATATCCCCTCCTTTTCTTTAACATGTCATAATCCCGTTGAAAAAAGAAAGAAGCTCCCACCCCACCCCTTTTTTTTTATTTTTCTTCCTTCACCTTGAATTCATGCCATTTCATGGGTGCATTAAAAGAAATGACAGAGGAATTGATGGGATGACAAATCTTCTATCCAATTCTTTTATCATATCATCATTCATATATTTATATTTTCTTTCTCTTTTTTTTTTTTTGATATTTTGCATGGCATGATACCGTGAAAAGAAAGAAGAGGAGGAGAAATTATCCCCTCCTTAATATCATGCAAAAATTCATGGGAATTAATGAGATGACACAACTTTCTTTTCTTAATTTTGTCATTTACCATTTTAAGTATTTTAGTTTTGTCAATGAATTTGCATGACATTTAATTAGGAGAAAAGCTTAATATTAAGCTATGGGTTATTATAAATAAGGGAGTATGCCTCCTTATACAAATTTACACATCCATACCTCCAACTATATTCTTTTCATTGCAAGAGGCATTGTGCACCTAGGAATATCAAAGAGTTTTGCATACAATTGGAACTAAATCCCACCATATCAACCCGTAAGTTGTACTTAATCTGATGTTTTGAGTTCATTTTCACATATCACTTAGGCTTGTATTTTTTTATTTGAAGAATTCATTTGAACTTTCTTTTTTTCTCTTTTTCCCTTTTTTTTATTTACTCTTTCAATCAAGCATGCATGATTTTTCAAAGAGTTATAAGAAAAAAGATAGGAATTTCTTATATTCATCACAAAGATGTATAGTCAAATGATTGTTTGAAATGCTACTAAGCATCCTATAAAGATTCAAATACTTAAAACAAATCATATTAAGTTAGGAACTTATATATTATAATTTCAAAATTTCGATAGCCCTTGGGAGACTGGGTCTTATCCACCACGCCAAAAAAGACGTGTATGAATTTGCATAATATAGTATTTTTTTGTCACATTGGAACAATGCGTACAACTACTTAATTTGAAGATATTTTGCCACGCGTTAAACAACAAAGACTTAATTTGAAATGCAACATGTTGGAACAACGTGAACACGCATTTAATTATAACAAATTTCACCGCCACATTAGAATAATATAAACGAGTACTTATATTAGAAAACATCTTTACAAACTTGCATTTGCATATACATGTACATGTGCATGACATATGATATCCATCACCTTCAATTAAGCATTGCCTTTGAAACATTACAAATAATAATCTACTACATGAGCATATGTGTGGATGTAAAAGATTCCATTTTTTATTTCTTTTCTCTTTTATTTTGAACATGAGAAATGAAATAACTTTCTGAAATTTGGCAAGTAAGATAATAATTATATGTCAAAACATAAGCATGTGTTTCATTCTTTGTTATCAAATAAATTTAAAAATATATTTTACTTACATTTATCCCTCCATTATCATTAACAATTGTATTTAGATAAGATTTGATTGCATAAAACATCTAATAATAATTTTGTATAGCATATGACAACATCTTCTCAAAAATCAGCAAATGAAATGAGGGTTTGATGATCAAACATGACTAAATTTTAATTTCGAATAATAAGAAAGATGTAAAACTAAACTTTCTTCAAAGGTTAAGAACATATCAACATGTTTGCTTGAAGCAATATTTAAGACTTGCATGCTTCATGATTCTAACCTTTGCCAATTTCATATTGGAATAATAATGAATTGAATGTTTGTAATGGCCAAAATGAAGAAAAGAAAGACAAGGCATAAATCTATTTCATTTTATCATGATAGTTATTTTGAAAGTAGAGTTCAATTTATGCAAGACAAATGACAATAATAGGGTATAGAAATTTGAAACTATATTCAAATCTTTATCCCACATTAAGATGTCATTTCCCTCAACTTTAAACATAAAACCTTAATTTGATGCTTTAATATCATAAATTAAAAAGAGGGTCCCCAAGATAGTTTATTTAACCAAACCAACTAACATAAAGCGAGAAGTCAAGCAATAAAGTAGGGGCCTCCAAATCAATGTTCAATGACATATTATTTCACCTTAACCCCATAATGACAAAATGATGTAGGTAAGACTTAACCAACCAAGATATTAAGTGGTGATTTTAAATGTCAAACAATGATTTTATAGAAAGAGAGTAGGCCAAAATATGCAAATTTAATTTCCAATCAATGAAAGAATGCAAGACTTGATTTCTCAAATATTGGGGCCTTATTACTTTATTTATCATGAGAAAGAAGATTCATTTTAAAATGAAAAATCTTAATAAAATTTAACTCATAATATATGAAACAACCAAAACATTCATATTACACCATAAGGAGCCCTCAAGCTTTAACCCCTCTTTCCCTTACATGTAAATGAGATTTCATCTAACACTTCAGGATTTCATTAATTTAGTGATGATCATAGTAGAGAGAAATAAAAAATGAGGTTAGAGAATCCATTCACCCCCTCTCATTCCCCCTTCTTCAACACTGTAGCAAAAGAAGTTTAAGCCACTTAAAATGAATAGCCACATTAGACTTGATATTACATAAAAAGAAAATTTTTTTTTTCAGATTTAGTAAAGCATCTTCAAAATCACAAGATTTGAATGAGGATTAAATTGAATCTTACTAAATGGTAGGAAGAGACAAGAGATAAGGCAAGGGTAGCCAAATTTCAGCAAGATACAAGTGAAACAACAAGTGACAATTAAAAATCTTATCACATTACTTATTTAGAAAGCTAAAAAAAAATTACAACATTAAATTGCATGCAAATGGGGTTTCATTTCACATCCTATTTTAAGAGTTTATTGATTTAGTAATAATTGTGGTAAAAAGAATATGCATGAAATCAAAATCTCAATCTATCCCCTCCAAATCCAAACAAATGAGATAATGAATCAATAACCAAATCAAACTTTAAAAAATGACCATATGAAAGTCTTCAAAAATCTGAAAATTTCAACTAGTCTCACTTCACGTTTACTTGAAGGTAAGGAAAGGTAATGAACATACGATTTTCAATGACCTTAGGCGTGCATTACATTGAAGGTAACAAGATAGCAATTTAATAGAGAGGTATAAGAAGATTCTACTCAACCAAATCACAAAACGGAACAAAATAGATTCCAATCAGCAAAAAATAAGATTTTAAGTTGATGGTAAGCCACATGCACTCATTTTTCTTACTTGATTTCAAGATAGTAACAAGGTTCAATGAGATTTAATCAAGCAAGACAACAAATAGTCATTCTAAATTTTGCCAAGTCATTTATTCAAGCAACAAAGGTTAGCAACCTTTGGATTCTATGCACATGAAATCTCACTTCATATTGCACTTCAAAAGCTCACCAATTTGATGATAACACTGATAAGGAAGCATAAACACAAGATTAGTAAACCAAGACTATGCTTTTAACCTTATTTCCTTAGCAAGATACTTAATGAAACAAGTAAGGTAGACCCCAGTGAGATGAAGTAAACATTTGCATTTAGATTTGATAAATCCAGGAAAATCAACATGAAGTAAATATTTGCATTTAGATTTGACAAATCCAGAAAATCTGAAACCAAACTTTGCCTAAATCATATCTTCATGATAACAACCAACCAAGCAATAGAAGCAAAACAAGATAAACCTCATGAAGAGCTCACCAACCTACTGATTTCTCTCTCTCTTTTCTTTGCATGCATTCAATAGCTTAAGTAGATGCATTATAAAAAACATAAGTGAGTACTTGAATGTCAAAAAGTCAAACCACTTAAACCATGTCATATTGAACATCACATCCCTCTTTCTTATTACACTTGCATGAGAGAACAACCAAGTATAGCACATAAGTAAAAGGGATTTTCACCAAATCCATCTCAACCAAAAAGAGAGCAAAAGCACATAAATTATTGCAAACAACATAAAACATTGAGTCATACATCATATCAAGCTTTCAATTTAAACCTTTAATCTCACCTTAAACATGTAGAAGAAGGATCTATCAAGCCATGCCAACCAAAAGAAGCTAATAAGCATGAAAATATGCAAATACTTGCAAATCATGAAGCATTGAGTCATACATCATCTCAAGCACCAATCGAAATCTCAACACCATTTAAGCATGTGAAAGAGAAATGCACCAAGCCATACCATCTAAAGGAAACTAAATCCATGAAAATACACTTAGGAATGGATAGACAACCTAGAAGCTCAATTTGAAGGAAAAAGGAGCTTGGTTAGGACACTCGGCTCGGATGGATTGAAAGAGGAAGAATGAGGTCCTCGGCTAGGGTTGCTCGGCCAAGGGAAATGGAGCTGTGGGTCTACGAGCAACAAGAAGGAAGCTCAGGTCTCATGCCTCAAAACCACGACCTAAAAGAGGGGAGATCGAGAGGTTTTCTAGGCTAGGGTTGCTCGAGGACGAATGAAACGAGAAAGGAGAATTCTCGAGAGGGGAATGTCGCGTATAGGGAGCTCATTTTTGGTCTTAGCATATCCACGCTTAATTGACATTCAATTCTGTGTCATTTGATAGATTTACGTTTCGACAATGCACAATTTCACAAACGAAGCGTAAACCAGGCCTCCCAACCTCGATACATAATTTCATTTAAAATTAATTTTAATTAATATATCGGTTATTAATTAATCATATGATTTTTTATTTAATTAATTTTAATATTTTGAACGCATTTATAAAGCCAAAATTTTAAATTGGAAAGATTTTAATTAATTTTGATCGAGATTACAAGGTTTTAATCTCCAATTATGCGACATCACTATTGATTTTCATAGATTTTGCTGTAGGTCAACAAGAATCACTTGAAAATATTTGGTTGTTGTGTTTCCTTTGGCTCAAATCTTACAACCAAAATAAACTATAACATAATTCTATTAATTGTGTCTTCATTGGATATGCCCCAAATCAAAAAGGTTATAAATGCCATGATCCAATATCAAACAAAATCGACACCTCTCAACAAGCTCTCCTCAATGAAGTTGTCTATCCCTACCAACTCCTTAACAAACAAATAAAAACCCATCCTCTCCTATCATCACCACCTCTCCACTTCTATTGGTACCCACCTCTAAATCCCCACTACATCCTCTTCTCCACTAGTAAATAATATCACTCACTCTACCTCTTCTTCCAACATTGAGAACATCTCTCAGTCCACCACTTCTGAACTCCAACATCAAGCAACATCTCCACCAGCACCCGCACCCCTCTACCTCCAATCACCACCAACCAACCTAACCTATCAACCCATCCTATAAAAACTCATTTTAAAATAGGTCATCTCAAACTACAACAATTTCTTAATCTTACTCACCATCTCACTTCAACTGATCCACCCAACTATACAACAACAGTCAAACACCCTCACTGGAGAAAGGCAATGTCTGAGAAATTTCAAGCACTCCAATCCCAAGGGACATGAATACTTGTTCTACCTTCACTTACACAAAATGTCTTGGCATGCAAATGGACTTTCCACACCAACTACAATGTTGATGATACTATTTCCTGTTAGAAAACTCACGTAATAACACAAGAATTCAAACAACAGCTAAGGCTAGACTATACTGAAACATTCAATCCAGTGGCTGAAATGTCTACTCTTGAAATATTTCTCACAGTGGTTACCACCCTCTACTAACCAATCACTCAACTCAATGACTATAATGCCTTTCTTCATGGAAAATCACTAAGACAGTATACATGCAGCATCCTAAAGGCTTTAGAACGCACAAAAGTCACACCATGTATGTTTTCTCGAGAAAGTAATTTACAACCTGAAATAAACTCCTCGACAATGGTTTACTACACTAACAAGATGTTTACAAAAACTTGGTTTTCAATTTAGTGTTGCTGATCCATCACTTCTCTGTTATCACCATCAAAACACCCACATCTATGTATTAATCTATGTAAATGATATTCTTTTATTGTCAATGAACCCATGGATCTACAACTTCAATAAAAACTTCATCAACAATTCAACATGCTAACCTAGTACACACGCTATCACAATTCCTAAGCATTTCAGCTACATCTACTACCTATGGCCTCCATATTCGCCAAACCAACTATACCAAAGATATTCTCCATAAAGCTGGGGTGATCACTTGCAAGCAATTAAAAACACCAAGCTCACTAAAACTCTCAGTCATAGCCAAACCCAATACCTCTATGAATCTTGAACTTTATAAGCACAAAATCGGATATCTTCAGTACCTTGCTATTACAAGGCCTAATCAATCACAAGCTTGTCAGCATATACATTCTCCCCTACCTCAACATTGTCAACTCAAACAATTCATGCGCTACATTCAAGCCACCAAATGCTATGGTCTACCTATATGTCACTCAACCCTCAAGTTACAAGCTTATGCAGATTCAAATTGGGTGATAATCCCAATAACAAAAAGTCAACTACAAATGTTTGTATCTTCATAAGGATACCCATTTTCTAGGCCACCAAGAAACAAACTATGATAGCTCACTCCTTAGCTGAAACATAATACCGAACACTGGCCATAGCAGCTACAAAAATCATTTTGCTCAAGCGCCATCTTCAAGATTTCAACATTTTAGTTAACATCCCCACACAACTTTTATGTGATAATAGATCTGCCATAACAAAGCTAACAATCCGATTTTCCAAGCTAGAACTAAATACATCGAGATTGATTATCATTTCATACGGGACTGCGCTAAGAATAATCACATCAAACTTCATCACATTGCTTCTTAGCATTAACTAGTAGATATTATTACCAAACCTCTCAGTCCATAGACACAATCAGCCAAACACCAAGCTGACCAGTCCTGTCAAACTCATCAACTTGCGGGGGGATGTTAATACCATATCATGTCAGAAACCATGATAGCTCCACTACACACCTATACGAATAAACCTCAATGCCTATCACCAGCAACAAACCTACCCATCCACATAAAGCAAACAATTGTACTATACCTTCCCTATACCTCTATATACATGTAATCACCATGAATGAATTGAATGCAGAATATCGTCCACTATTTCAATATAACCATGCTTCTATTCTTCTTTGTTATTAGCTCTGAAAGTTTATATAGAAAGAAGATGAGTTGTTAGAAAAGGCCTAAGAACCTTCCAATCTAAATGAAATGTTTGCATTCTTCTTCAATCAATAAGCTCCTTTTATATGCAATCTAAAACATTGATTTAGCTTTCCCAAGAATCTTAGCCCAAATTATTCATCTTTTCAAACTATCTTCTGATATTTCTTGGTCAATCTCACAACTCTAGTGCCTCATAGTGTTAACACTCTTGCATTCATTGCAGGTGTATGAAAGAACAACATGAGAAAGAAAGGTAGGAACTAGGCTTCTCTTAAAGCAAACCTCCCACCTATTCCAATTTTGGTGATGTCTCCTAAGTTAGTCAACATAAGAACAAGTCCAACAAGATATACACTCATTTCACTCACAAAAATGCAGAAAAGCTTTCAAAAGCTGGATGATCACTATAGGTAAAGAAGACATCCAAAGTCATTGATGACTTTGTGGTTAGATAATGCTCAAAATAATCTCTTGATTATTCATATGTAGCCAATTTAGTCTAAGAGTATCACATTTCTCTAATTTAATATCTCAACTATACAAAATTGATCGCAAATATTTTGTTAAAAACTAAATTATGATCAATTTTGTATCTCAATTATTGTCAATTTCTACCGAAGAGATCATTTGGAATCAATTTTGTATGGTTAAGAGATTAAATTAGAGATATGTGATAAACTAGGACTAAAGTGACTGCATATGAATAGTTAGGGACCTATTTTGAGTTTTTTATCCTTTGTAGTCTAAGTCAAAATTCAAGGATATCTATTTTCTTCTCTAGTTTCAAGAGAATTTAGTGATTCATGAAATGATCGAAGGAACTCATATATTTGTTTCAAAAATAAATAGAAGGTTAACACAAAAGCCTCTTACTTATCTTGGATATGCATGAGGAACTCCCTTAATTAAGTTCAAGGTTCCATAGATCAGACATTGTTAGGTAACTTTCTCCTTAATAATCATACATTGGTATTTGAATCCATGATAATGCCTAGCTAAAAGTTGATGCATTGTGATGTTGACATCTTCTAACCACACTCAAATACAAATTACACTGATTCTGAAAGTTCAAATGCTACAACATCACAACTTTGAAGGAGCTCAATCATCAGCTAGAGATTTACTTGTTCAGTTCCATGTAACCCCACTCCACAATATTTGTCTAATCTAAGACAATAAGAGCACTAAAATTTTCATCAAAACATTAACTACTTCAAAAAATAAATTATTTTAAGCACGTGAGCCAAAATCATTTTTAGAATGATCATTATAAATGTAAGGCTTATAGAGGAAAATCTCTTATTCATCAATAAAAAGAATTTGCCCATAGTGATTGTTAATATAAGGGAAAGTTTATTGATTCACCAATTAAAAGAATTTGCCCATAGTGTAATATCCCATTTAATTAATTCCTAATTAAGTTTTTTTTAAGTTAATTAACCTGCTTATCAGAAGACTTATCGTAGCATCCACTTTCCTCATGCATCGCCGGATTTAGCCACTCGACGTCTGGGATCGATCAAGGTAATTTATTTCCTTCCTTAAGCAGCTTTTCATTTCCTTCTAAGACGCGAGATCGACGACGCTTCCCGCGGACGCAGAGCAGAACCGCCGCCCTTCCTCGGTTCAGCTTCGACGACGATCCTGTATGCCGATCAAGGGACCGAACGACTTCCCCGGTCGCGACTCTGGAAGCCGATGTCAGGAAACGCCGCGACCGCGACAAAGTAAGTCCCAGAACCGCCCAAAACCCAGAATCGCCGGTTTTGTAAATCCCGTGGAACCGACGGTTGGAAAGTCCCGTAGTTTGGGAAATTCGGAACCGATCGCCGCTGAATTCGCTCGCCGACGGGAAACTTAGTAAGTATCGCTTAATTTCTTTCCCTATCCCTTTCTGTTTTCCTCGCTGAAATGCGGATTGAGGAGTTCTAAACCGCTTTGGTCACAAAGAGTGGTGTTATCGGGGATTTGATCGACTACTAATTTAGTTTATTAATCAGTTATAATTAATCGCTGACGTTAGAGATTTCTTTGAGATTGAGTCGCATCCTGTTTCCAAAGTTTATGAGGAGACATCGCCGTAAAAGATTTCGCAAGATTTTCAAGAAGAAGTTATTTTATTTTCAAATGCATTGCAGCCAAGCATTAATCTGACCTGGCGAGACATTATCGCTAATAAATTCGCTTCATGCGCCTATGATGCCAATCGCTTCTACCGCCGACCGCTTCAGATAAATTGCGAATGACATGATTGCCATATAATGCATCGTCATATCGAATGTAAATACAAATGTTTAAGATTCGACCTCAGATGATCTGATTAATGATTACAACGATTACAAGACAGCTAACAGAAGATACGATTTCATCGAAGATATAAAATGTTTACATGTTAAATGCAAGAATGTGATAAAGCGAAACGTCGCGAAAATCGCGATAGATATAATGCGCGATCGCCAGATAAAGCAAAAAAGTTCGACGAGATGAGCCTCGACAGTGATCTTAAGATCCCCGACTCGCATTTTAAGGTGTCGCTAGTCAGGTCTAACGGGTCACAGCAGATGTATGGTATCGCCCGCTTTACCTACAAATGAAATCGACGCCGTGACGACCCTTATGAATGAAAGTCAAACCCAAGAATTATGAACGACATTTCTAAAATGAAACGATTGACATAATCGAACCTAAAACGAAAATCACGCTCGACATCGATCGATACAAGATGAACTTACAAAGATATTAATCGCCATATCGTTACATTTCTACAAAGACTTACGATATCGTTCGCTTACAATGTACATCAAGATAGTTTACCCTACGCTTTTACCAAATTGCAAATTTACATATACATGCACGCTTTCTCTACGCCTCAGAGAAGCTTGTTTTAAAGACTTTGTCTCACTGCCTTTTTACGACGTTATCGTAAAAATTTCGTGAAAAGACGAGTAAGTTACCGCTTTGTTGAATTGTATAGTCGAAGCTTTAAAGGATTTTGCACGCATAAAATTAAATGTCTTTAGCTGCTCAGATTTATTTAAAGATTTACGCTTCCAAAGATTCATGATAGAATTAAGCTAAGAAGATATGAATTGAAAATAGTGATGATTTGACAGATACACCACTTCTGCTCACAGAAATAGCCTAACGCTTTGGAATCCGGGTCCAATCGAAGTCATCCTATTCTGTTCCACTCAGTGACCCCAAGATAAAGATAGGGTCATCCGCGTGACGTAAAAGTAGATCGTGAAAGAAGGTTGAGAAAAAAAAGATCGATAAGAATGGAAGCATGATGATTTGTGGATAAGTTGAATCGATCAACGATCAATACGAGCTATGTGACCATTAATGTCGTTGGGAATCCATATTATTAATTTCATGCATGATATTTAATTTCATGCATGTATGATATTGAATAAACCCAGATCATATAAATACTTTTGTTTAATTTCGACACTCAAGAAAGTGCAAGGGCCCCTTCTAGATCAAATGCGCACTCGAATCCTGGCCAAGATAATTCTAACGGAGTGAAATACAACCTGTAGCAAGCGAAGGTAGACTGATGAATTGTGCGGGTAGTTCTTGATTTCCCGTATTGTTGATAAGCTTTATAAAAAATCACGACTGGCACGATCTAAGATGGTTCGTAAGGGACCAACATTCAAGATCTTTCAAACGCTCAAACCACCAAGATTCAGAGCCGCTGATCCCATGGCAAGATCACGCTTAAGATTGGAAAAATTTTGGAAATGATTTGCCCGAAAACGTAAGAGTAAGATCTACTACTTTCAGACAAGGAGAGCGAAGGTGCGTATGTGCTCAAAGATAGGAAAGATTTGACCACACCCATTACTCGATCAAATGGGATGAATTTGTCAAAGTCTTCAAAGATCGTTCATTCTCCTCCATCAGACTTTTACAAAGATAAATTTTTCAATTTAACTCAGCGTCTAACGATAATCAGATATGAGGAATTCACTTCTCTTCTAGATATGCTCCATTATGTCGATTCGGAAGAGAAATGTCATGTTTCTGCCTCGAGATCAATTGAGATTAATTAGCTTTTGATATCGGTGAGTTCAGTCTTGGTTGAGAGAAAGAATTGAGAATGAGTTGAATTTTTCCAAGCAGATGGGATTTCCAGTGAGCAAGCAGAAACTTTGAAAGAAGGCCGATTTCTCTGATTCTGAAATTTAAGTTTGATGATAGACAAAACAAATTGATTGGATAAACTATTTGTGACAAGTGTGGGAAAAGACATTTTGATCAATGTGGATCGGGAGATGCTTGAATGTGGTCGATTGGACATCGCATTAGATTGCCGATGGAGAAGAAAAGAAGGATGTAAAAAGCCACAATTATCGGGGCGAGTCAACAAAAAAATTTTTGGAAGCCGAAGCGGGTAACACACAATTTTGGGAAGACAATCAATTGAAAGGAGAAACTTGAGCGAAAAACCAACCCTCAGGTAAAAGCAAGAGTTTTTTCTATCCTCTGAAAGCGAAGGAATCAAATGAAGTGGTGTCGGTATGCTTAAAATTTGGATCATTTGGGTTGATTGTTTGATTCCGCTTCGTTCATTTCGATTCCTTTTAGCGGTTTACGGTCTTATTTATTTCATACGTATTGAATGTGGTAATCTTACGGTGATAGTTTGAATCTGAAATAGGAAATGTGTTGTTGACATTAACATTCAAATAACTTTTCTGAACTAATTATCTTACCAATCATTTTGGCGTTATCTTAGGTATGGATTGGTTGATCAAATATTTTGCAATTGAATGTTGGAAGAGGAGAGTGACATTTGGCATGCACGGTGAAAAATCATTTTATTTCTCTTGTGATAAGAATCGTTCTTCTTTGATTAGTCGGTGAAGTTGAGTAAATATTTAGAAGCGGTGAAATGGTATTTAGCCAAATTAGATGTGTTGAATAAGGAGGTGTTTGAGCGAAAAAATATTCCGTTGTTTGAATTTTCGATGTGTTTCACGAGGAATTACAGGGGTTGCCACCTTCGAGAAGTAGAGTTTGGGATTGGCATGCGTACACTTACATAAATCTCGCTACGGATGGCTCAAGTGCGAGGGAAGTGTCATTTGAAGGGCAGACAATTTATTGGCGTGACTCAGTGGAGTGCATTATTTGTTAAGAAAAGGATGGAATTACATCACGTTATGTGTTGATTACAGTTAAATAAAGTGACAAGAACAAGTATCCATTCTGGATTGATGATTTATTTGATCAGTTGGAGGGAAGCCCTTGTATTTTCGAAATTGATTTGAGATGCGGATATCGAGTTAGAGTTAAAGATCGATATTTTTAAAACGACTTTTAGGCAGGTATGGACATTATGAATTTCTTGTTATATTTGGTTTAATATCTTTCTGATGCTTTATGGATTTAATGAATGTGTTTTCAAGCGGTGGGAGGTTTGTTATCATCTTTGTGATGATATTTGATTTATTAGCGATGAAGGCGAGAATCATTTGAGATTGTTTTAGAGGAATTCTTGACAAATCAGTATATCAAAATGTGAATTCACGGATGCATAATGTCTCGCATTTTCCGCAGTCAAAGTCGGTGGTGAAGGAGTTTTTGATCCTCAAAAGTAAAACAATTTTAGAATGGTAGCACCAAAGAATGTCTGAAGTTAGCAGTTTTACAGAACTTATGCTAGGTTAATAAGTTTGTCGAGATTTTCTATTGCGATCTATCCGATTTATTGAAAGGATGATTCCGATGTGGAATCACGTGGGTTTTCAAATTGAAGAAAGTATTTGCGACCCACTTTACCCATTTTAAATGATCGAGGGTAGGGATTCCAAATATTTAGTGATGCTCTCTTTAAAGGGTTTGGGGTGTGTCTGTCACGAGCAGGAAAGAGTAATTCAGCATCTTGAGAATGATTAAAGCCTCTAAGTGTCGTGATCTGCCAGAATTATGGTTTTCTTTCTTAAGACATTTGGAACTTTATGTCTGGGAGATTTTCAGTCGTCAGTAATATATCTTTCTGAAAGAAGCTGAATGAAAGAAGTGGCGAGTTTATTAAAGATTCGTCAATGTCATTGCAAAGCTGAGTAATTGGAGCTCTAAGAGTGGATGGTGAAATTTCGAATTTATCTGATTGACAGAGTCGTCGACTTTAGTGGCAATTTCGAAACTGCAGGGTTATTTTCCTCTTCGGTCTGGATCGAGAAATTCGGATTGAGATTTTAGATCACGTATTATTGCGAAGAATTCTGATTATAATGGGTGATCCACGAGTTAGGGCTCATCGTCAGGTAGTCTAATACCAAGATTTAAAAGTATGACGTTTTGGTGCAGTGGTATGAAGAAAGATATATCTCTAAAATGTCGAGCTTGTCATTGTTAAAGCGTCAAAGACCCATTGGATTATAGTCGATTACATCCGAGAGGGTGGAAGAAATTACAATGAATTTTGTTATAGGATTTCTAGATCCAAACAAATGTGATAGTATCACAGGTTGGTTGTGGATAGGGACTAAGTATTTCTTACTATATGAAACAATTCGGTTGATAAGTTATTAGAGATTATATGTTAAGGAAATTTATGGAAGCGCATGGTGGTGCTAAAAGTGTCCGTCTCTCGGCAGAGATGGGTGATTTCCTGCTGGGGTGATGAGACTTGGAGCTGGGATTACACAAAACTCTGACTTTTCATCTCGTAGAACCATCGGACAATGAAGAAAAACAATTCAAGTCACAGATTTGTTAGGGTTATGTTAGAGGTGGCTGGAAGATCATATTCCGAGTTTCTTCTGATAATAATACTTCCTAGTATTGAAATGGCTCAGTATGGAAGCCTTATATGGTCGAAAGTCGAGAACTCTCCATTAAGTTGGGTCGAAGTGGGAGAAAAGGCAGTCTTGGGTCAGGGTTGGTTGATGATACTGAGAAAATCGTTAATCGAGGGATAGATTGAAAGGCACGGGGAGATGCCAGAAATATTACGATTTAAAACAATTTCCTTCGAATTTCAAGTTGGAGAATTTGTATTTTGAAAAATTATGAAAGAATTAAGAGGTGAATTATTAATTGTGAGCAAATTGCATGGGCCTTTTGAAATCATTGAAAGGCTGTGATGCTTCTTTAACTAGCGGAATTCACAATGTCTCTTCACATTTCAATGTTGAGAAAATGGATCAGTCTGAAACTAAGATTCAGTTTAATCTGACAGATTGAGCTTTTATGTATTGGAGCAGAAAAGATTTTAGAAATTTGATGTCAAGAGATTCCAATAAGACAAAATTTCATATTAAAATTAAATCGACATGAGCCAAATCAAAGCTACGTGGAGGTTGAGGCAGAGATGAGTGGAAATTTCTGTTTGAATGATTAGGAAGAAATTTGAGGCGAAATTTTGTTAAGAGGAAAGTGTAATATCCATTTAATTAATTCTAATTAAGTTTTTTTTTTAAGTTATTAACTTTTCTTCTTGTAGCATCCACTCTTGGCATGCATCGGTGGGATTTAACCTTCCTCGTGGCGTGTTCGATCGAAGGTAATTATTTCCTTATGCTGACTGTTCATTTCCTTGACCTTGTGACGCACGATCGGCTTCAGCTCGTGAAAGCGAGCCGCAGATCCCCTTCGCTCGACCCGGCCTCGTGATCAATGGCGCATGCGTTCGAGCCAAATCGACTTCCCTGGTCTCGTCGCTCGATTGAGCGGATTTTCACCGTTGCAGCGTAAGTCCGTCGAAACTCAAAACCGTGTCGCCGGTTTGTAAATCCGTGGTATGTGGGTTGAAGGGAAAGTCCGTCGCTTCGGTTTGGAAATTAGTGAAACCGTCGGCATTTAGAATTCTGCTTCGGCGATCGGAAACTTAGGAAGTATCTTGTAATTTCTTTCCACACTTTTTATCCTTTTCTTGTCTTGGCGTTGAAATCGCGTGATTGAGGAGTTAAACCGTTTTGGTACGCTAGGTGAGTGGTAGAATTGGATTGTTCTTAATTTAGTTTATTAATTGAAGCGGTAATTAGGAGATTTCTTTGGAGATACTGGAGTCGTACTAGGTGTTTCCAAAAACATGAGGAGAGTTTGAGGTAAGATTAGATTGAGGTTAAGTTACTTTATGAGTTTTCATTATTAGAAGTTTAGAAGAGTTATTATAGGTTGTGTATCGAGGAGGATGGAGTGCGCATCAATAAAACTGTTTGAGGTGAGACATTATTCTTAATGTAAATTCGGTTAATACTGTATCTTTGTTTACTGCTAACTTATTATAAATTGTATGAATGACATGATTTACAGCCGTATTGAATGTCTTGTCATTATTATACAAATGTTTAGTATTTGGCCTGCGGCGTAGATTAATGATTACTGATGATTTGAGCGGTTAGTTTGTAGCGTATGATTTCATTGGCGTATAAAATGTTTTACAGTTAAATCACATAATGTGATAAGCGAGGAAATGTCGGAAAATTGTGATAGGAAGGAATTTATCACCGGGATAAAAGAGATGACGAGGAGTGATTGGGGATCTTAGTATCCCCATTTCCACAAGGTTGGTGTCGTTAAATTTGTCCAGTGTGTGAAGGCTGGTAGGTATGTAAGTATAGTTCGAGCCTACGCTTTCTGACTTGTTTTAGGTAGACGGTAGGGTGGCGCTTATGAATGAAAGTCAAAACTAGCATTATTATAATTCCCAGAAAATGAAAATGATTTGATATAGGCCGAATCGTTCAGACATTGATTGATCTACGGTGACTCTGACATGTCGTCGATTCACGTTTACATTTTACGGTATTGTTGATTCTGATATACATTCTGCGAGTATAGTTCTGAGTTTTGCAGAACTGCAATTTACACATACTCTCACGTTTATACTGTCTTTATCTTGAGCTTGTTTTAGCACTCTTGTCTCATAAGCTTTTAGCTTATGATATTCTTATTAAAATTCAGGAAAAGATGGTGGGTAGAAAGCTAGTCTTTTTGTTGAATTATAGTTTTGGGAAGCGAAAGGATTTTTAGTGCGTCTGAAATTAAATGTCTTTAAACTCTGTATTTATTTAAAGATTCTTGTCTGTATTTGTGATATGAATTAAGTTAAGTAGTATATGAATTGAAAATAGTTTTGTGATGATTTGATTAGATACACCTTTCAGCGGCTAAGATTGCGGTAGCTTTCAGTGGAGCGATCGGTGGGTGGAATCTATTATCGTCAGTCATCCATACTTGGCGTAAGGGGTCATCTGGGGTGTGACACATAGTGATTATTAATGTAAGTGAAAGTTTATTGATACACCAATTAAAAGAATTTGACCATAGTGATTCTGAGTTCTTTGGAGTCCCAACAAATATAGATACTCAAAGGACAACTATTCCTAAAAGAGACCATGCAAGATTTTAGGCCACCAAATGAAGGTTCAACTTATGATTAAGCATCACAAAATAAATAAATTGCCTAAATCAATTTTTTTAGATAAATACTCTTCTTTTTTGAGCTATGTATCATCATCAATGATATGTATATGTTTCTAACAGGAGAGGATCCCAAAAGGCCATAGAGATTGCAATATATACCATCAATACCAACAAAATCACAAACATGACACCAGGGAGTGTCAACAACTCAAGATGAACATTAAAAGTTTAACTAGCAAGGGCTTCATGAGGGAGTTCATAGCTAAACAAGCAAGGCGATAAAGAAGACACAGTGGTTTAAGACATCACAAGAAGGACTACAAGAGATATATCACCCTGATTCAACCATCAAAGCATATAATGATTGGAAGGTCTGAACTATGTACCATAGATTAAACACGATCTACAATTAAAAGGAAGATCAACCAACTAATGGGAAACTTCAAAATGATGCAACAACTATATTGATGATAATTGATAATTATGACTAGCATGATCCGTAAGCCATTATCATAATTATGAGGTTAGAAGGATCCTAATTTTTATTGGAAGTTCAATAGATATTCTCTCAAATCATGTCGTACAGAAGATGCCATAAACATGTAGTAGCTCATCCCATCTAAAAGAAATAGAAGAACTTAATAACTAGGGAAGATAAGAAATCAAATGAAGCCTAATGTATATGTTATATTGTTTTGGACTTCTTTGGCATATGATGTTATATCTAATCGACAACTAATCGATGTTTTAAATGATGAGATGATAAAGTATGCATTTCACTTACACTCCAAATCATGGAGCGTAAATGAACACGATAAGCAGAATCAAAATAAGATTGACAGAATCCCAAATAAGAGTCCAAGCTAAAGCCAAATATAGAACAAATGACCCATTAACAAGAGTCCAAGTAAAAACTCACTAAAAATAATTAAAATGTCTTTTGCATACTTAAAATTTATTTTTTTAATCTTCATAAAGACATGCTATAGACAAAAGATGCATTTTAATGTCATAATGTTGGAACTCCACCATTCTATATTGATCATCCTTACATTTTCCTCTAAAATTTTATCTTTTTGTTTGAAGTGAGGATATTCTAAGATCTTGGAATGCCTATAAATATGGGCAACTATACATTGAAATTTTCTCAACTTTGAATGATAAAATTTTCTTTGGATCATGATTCTTTTTGCTTGGTTCTTGGAGGCCTAATTTAGCCTTTCTTTTGCAAGATTAGTTTTTATAATTAGTGTTCTTTTTATTATATGCAACTCCTCTTTTAAATCACTCTCACAATCTTCATCCACATTCTAATCATCTCTTAAGCCAAGCCATCCATCACTCAAAACCTCAATTCTACTCCAAACCATCTATAGTAGCTCTCAGCCTAACTTAGGTTGATAGCTATCTAATCTTGTTCTCCACACCACCATAAGATATTAAACTCCAACTACTCCAAATCATAAGTTCACATTGTTGATCTCATTTTTGAAATGAGATAAACATAACTTAAATAAAATCATGATAATCATACTAAGCCTATCACTAGATGTAGATGAATTAATTTGAATAAATTGAATCAAAATGATCTAACAACAACAACAACAACAACAACAAGCCTTAATCCCACTAGGTGGGGTGGCTACATGAATCCTTTGTCTCTTGTGTCTGCATTACGTGTCAATTCTCATCAAATTGATCTAAGATATTATACATCTTAACCAGTCTTTTTGGTTCTGCCTTTTTATCTTAACATTGTGAGGTCATGCATCTCTGATTAGGATATCTCTCTCACTGACGCTCACCATACGGACTCTCCAAGGACATGCTCTCCAACTTTTTTACCGCTCAACATACTCATTTTGCATATAAGAGCATCCACTCAACCCCTTTGGTCATATGCTTCTCTTTTTGTTGCGGCCAACATTTTATTGGTCATTGGTCTTACCACCATCTTACTCATTTTCCCCTAAGTTTAAGTGGAACTTTTATCACATAGGCGGATGCGTTTCCTCAACTTCCAACTTGAATTCTACTTAATAACATCTCATTTATTCACCATCATTTTTTGGACAATGATGAGCTTTATCTGAATCGCCACTCTATCTTATTAATGACTTGATCACCTAAAGTCACAACTCTATCACTAAAACTTCTACAACTAAAATTACACTCCATATATTCAGTTTTAGATCTACTTAAACGAAAACCTTTAGACTCTAAAGTTGACCTCCATAATGATCTAGAATTACCAAAATACCCCTCAAAATAAAAACAATTTTTAAACTAAAATTAATCACCCAAATAGCTTTCTCTTGAGTCTAATGGTGTCTCTTTGTTTGTGTACTTGAACTTAAACATGTATTATGTCTGGCTGTGGCCAAGTCCACCATAATGTAACATTCTCATAAAGGAATATACCAAACAACATACATTTTTTTATAGTGTCATTTATCCTCTACATTAACTATCATTATGAAAAATATGCAAAACATGGTTACATATGGCACAAAAGAAATGTCCAAAGCTACTTTAAAAATACATTAGCACTTAAACTACTTGCTAAATGTTAACAAAATCAAGAAATCTGAAAAAAAAAAACATTAAAGGCATTATAAGCATGATGTTAGCCTTAGGCCCACGCCCTATTTTTACTTGTGACAATACTTGTAACCATATCAAAAGAATGACGCCACTCACATTTTAACTCCAATACGCCATGATTGTTGAATGATGGTGTGGAACCTTGAAACATCTTATCATAAAGCAGCCTACGTAAACAAACAAAAAAATATCTTAATTAAGTTCAAATTTCAAAAAATATGTTCAAATAAATAATTTAATACAACACTTGACTTCTCTGCTTACAGATGCATCAATGCCGACATTTCTCCCATTTTAGTTGGAATGGCTCCCTTCAATTTCTTGCACCTCAAATCCAAGAGTTCCAACTTGGTTAACTCTTCGAATCCACTTGGGATAACACTAGAGAAATTATATTTATAGCGGACACTAAAGAGAATAAGAAATAAAAAGATAATTATTTATCCATGATAAATCAAATATCTTTAATCATTGTGCTAATGAGGTTGATGATGATCACGATTGTGATACAGTTCATATTGATTATGATGATCATACCAAGTGCATACATAAAAAATAACAAATTTTCAAGTTTTATAGTGATTATGATGATCATAGAAAAAAATTTACACAAAAAAAATATAAATTTTCAGGATCATGGGTAAACTTGAATTTATGTAGCAGTTCATGCGTTGTTAATTCAAGAAATCGAAGAAACAACCGCTGCTGTCACAGTTCTTGTTGTTGCAAAATTTGAGATGCAGAAAGACCATGGCATAATAGACGCTAACGTGAAATTTTTATAATCACTAATAACAAGGAAAGGAGATCAGCATAACTGGGTGAATCTCTTGCAGCTAACGAAATCAATCTGGTTTCTTCTGGCATCATTAATGAAATCCGGCACATTAGGATGGCATTCTTAAGCTCAGGTCTTGGTGTATTAAATTAAATGTTTCTAACCTCAAAAAACACATTTAATTTATATAGAAAGGAAGTAGCAACGGCATATAGCTCCCACAGAAATGTTTGAAGTATTTGTTTTATAAAAATGAATTTTCAATTTCTGAAGCTTTCCAAGTTCAGCTGCCAGCCAGAGAAAACTACTTAAGTTTCCAGGAAGACATTCGCATCAGGCATAGGAAAAGCTATCTGAAGACATAAAAAATCTAACGGACAAAATCCTAATTCAGCTATGTAAAGAAGAAGAAAAATTGTCAAGAAAAAACATTTAGCCCACGTGCCTGATATTGGAGAGTGGTGAATGAAATTAATGATAATTATTAAGATTATATTCTAAAATAGTCCCCCAATTATTTATATGCAGACAATTTAGATTGAGAATACAATATTTCTCTAATTTAGCCCCTTGACTATCCAAAAGGGTTCCTCATAAAGAAACTGTGATACAAAATTGATCCCAATCTATATCTAGACAACACAAAATTGATCCCAATTTATCCCTTGAGGGACTACTGTGGATCAATTTTGTATGGTAGAATAAAATAGCTGTATAAGAACAGTCAATGAGCTATTTAGAGTTTAACCCTCACAACTCATGATCATTGGCATATTTCTATACTAAAGAAAGCAAGATAATAGATAGTGAAACAAATTTTGTTGCACCTGATAGAACAATTTAGATTATGTGAGCTTCGATTACATTTCACTGAGGAAGGATGCATATTTAATCCATGCTGGCTTTAATAGTGGTGCATTATACTTTTTTATGATTAGTTATCAAGAATTGTAATCTGGAAAATGGCCAATAAAGTAAATAATTTTTTAAATAATTCTTAAAATCTTTGAAAAATATCATCAAGCCGCAAGCATTTGACATTTTACGGAGAAGTGTTAAACTCTTTGAATGATTTTATAATGAAGCGGTCAACATTTGTTTCAAAGGTGCCCATACCACAGTATGTTAAAATCTAGCAAGAAAGCTCAAGTTCAATAAAAATGTAATCACATGTGCAGATGCATGGGCTGCATGAACCAAGAAATAGTGATAAAAAAATAATGCTTTGTTTTTTTTCCTAATATCTAGTAAACATCCTCCTGCAAAGTCAAAAAAAGAAAACTTCTTAAATTAGAAATCCTCGGTGTGATGAGGTTCGCTTCACAGCAGATTTTAAAGTAGTGTAAGGTAAGTAATTTAACTCTGCAACAAACACAGGGAAGTTACATTGCATTTATTTCATTCACCTTAACCAACTTTTCAGCCAACCAACCAGCCCCTCAAATGGAAGTAACATAAAGAAATATAGCCATCCTTGCGGTTTCTGAAAGTTTAGAAACCAAACCTATCTCATGAAACTTTCCTTGGGTTCTAATAATTTAACATGAATCACAATCAAAACCTTGAACTGGTCAATGATAAGAACCTTGAATTTGTCTCGACGCCAGTCAAAACAAGGTTAATTGACAAAGCAGATCAAAATTATCTTCATAAATTTATCAGCTGTAATAAACTTTTTCCCACATCTACTAAATAGTATCTACACTTCAAGAAAATGGCATGAAAAAGGACAACGAACTTACAGATACTCCACAGAGCCATCAACACAATGAACACCCGTCCACTTACAAGGATCACGGTCATCCGGATTCCAATTCTTTAAAGCACCATAAATATCAACATTCACTTTGGACCGAAACTTTAACAAAGCCCGCCCTTTAGTTCGCCATCAAACCACATATATAAACATAAGAACCAATTTAAACCAAAACTTTCTGTCATTGAAAAACAATCGAAACTGCTAAGAGGATTACCACATTACCTTCCATATTAATCGAAAAGCATTCACCGCTTTGCAGGAATAAAATCATCGACAGAACCAACGATACTTTGTGCAGCTGAGATCCGTATTTATTCCGTCTACCCCCCATGTCTCCAGGTTCCAAAGAGAGCGCCTGAAACAACCACCAGGAACGGCGAAGCTCCACCTAATCGCCAGCTTTAACCCTCGTTTAGCGTATTCCTCCTCGGACTCCTCAATGCCGAAACCGACGAGAGAAATGCACCGCCGGATTCAATATAGATGAAGAATCAAATTGCTCGAATTCGCTAACAAAATGAAACGCGGAATTCTCATTCAATGCTGCAATTCCATTAGAAATGACGTATATTTCTCCTCGTGCAACGAGGAATGCTGAGCAGGAAAGACAAAAGAGATTCCGGTGTGGCAGATGAAAAGAGCGAAAGGAGAACGAATTCGTTGCTCTGCCCTTGTCGCCAACCGCCTCTATACGGAGCAACTGGCCGGGTTCTATGTGCTGCTCTCTCTCTCTCTCTCTCTCCACCTTCCCTCCTTTCTGATCTGTGTATCCTCGTGCACTTACCACCAAAGCGCTCATTTCGATTCTCTTTGCGGACAAATATATATATATATATATATATATATGAAAAAAGTAAGGATAGTTTTATATTAATAAAATAAAAATAGAGATAGACGATAATAAAAAGATTTACATATCTATCACATAATTTATATATATTTATATATTTAATATTTAAAATTTAATTTTTATATATACATCTTAATCTTCAATATCATATTAAAAATATAATCATCATCCTTCACTTTTTAAAAATAAAATACACTTTTTTAAAATATAAACAAATAATAGATAAATAAATATTTAACTTTAAGTATTAAATATATAAATATATGAATAATATTATATGTATATAAGTCTTTTAAAATAATATTAAAAAATAAAAAAAATATTTAACTTCTATATTAAAAAAAAAGAGTCATTAACACTTTTATGTTATCTATAATAGATTCTAGGAAATTTACATACATATCACGCAATTCTTCTGCATTCACATTTTTCATACATAAACTCGAATATTTACAAAATTAGCACTTTATCTATGCTAAAAAAAATGTATTTCACTTGAAAAAAGTAATAAGGGTGATATTTTTGATGTAATAATAAAGATTTATTTGTTATTTAAGTAAAAATTAAAATTTGGGTGTGAAATACATAAATTCATAAGAATTGTGGGTATGTAGTGCAAAAAAAGGAAATAAAACACCTCATATTATTATGATTTTTATATTTATTTCACCAAGTTATAATCTCTATTTTTAAAGGTCATTTAAGATATACCTTTTTAAGAAATATTTATATTATTTATTATTATTATTATGTATTTTAAATAATTATAATTTATATAGATAACATTTCATTTTATCCCTTCACCTTTAAGGGTAGAAGATAAAAAGGAATCTAATATATGAAATCTCTATTTTAAATTCGAATGTCAAAAATTGACTCGATATGATAATTTAATATGTACTCAGGCCAAAAAGTTTTACATTGAGGGCACCGATTAACTTTTTGGTACGATTTGAGCCTAAGAGTTCGATCTATTTAATTATCCGAGGATTCATGCTGACCCCTCTAACCTGTATAATTTTTTTCTCGTAAATTCAAATTTAAATGGAAATGAATGCCTAAACTCATCATTTCGGCATGTTCAAATCAATCAAGTTGAAGATGTGTCATATTCAGATTAAGAGTTTTAATCCATATAATAAATAAGTTGGGTCTAGATCATACCTATTTGAATATAATAAAGTTTGGGTCATAACTGAACTCGACCCATTGACCTAAATTGACACTATAATTCTAAACGAATTGAGTAGAACTTGAAAAAAAATGAAAATGATGATGCATGGGGTATAACATTATACATAAATTGACCTATTAACTCTAAAAACAAAAATGATGAAAATGTTTAGTTATAAGGATTTTATTCGTTGAAAAACTACGAGTGAAAAAAAGTTTACCTTTCATTGACTCCAAAGACAATAAGTGTAATTAAAGAAACAAGAGACACTGAATTTTAACGTGAAAAATCTCAAAAGAGGGAAAACCACCTGCAGCCCAAGCTTCCACTATGTATGTCAGAGATGAGTCTTCTGATACAAGATTACAGAATCGATAGGGGAGGAAAAACAAATATGTAACAATGATCGTTGTAATGGTTCATGGTGAAGATGTGGGGTAACTGGTGAATATAGGTACAATTAGTGATGATGGTGGTTGATGACTGTCGAGCAGGGGTGTGACATTGCTTGGAGTATCTTCAAGCTTCAGAGCTTATTCTTCCTCCTTGCTTAGGTTTTTCCTCTTCTTCCTTGTTTGGATTCTTCATTTTCTTCCTTGCTCGGACTCTTCCGCTTCTTCCTTGCTCGGACTCTTCCTCTTCTTCCTTGTTGGACTCTTCCGCTTCTTCCTGCTTCTGACTCTTCCGCTTCTTCCTGCTTACTGACACCTCTTCTTCACTTGTTTCAGCCCCTCTTCTTCTTCACTTCACTTCACTTGACTTGGCCTTGGTGTGAGGAATGAAGGCCTATTTATAGATGGGAGGAGGGGCATTCTCAGAAATTCTGTAAAGCTGCACTCCCAATCTGATCCGGGATGATTCCTTCGATCATTTGATGTATTTTGAGCATTTGGATGCCCAAATGAAGTCTAATTATGAGATCTTAGGCTCAGATCCATCATCGACGCCGATTTGACTATATAAACACTCCATATTTGAGAGTTGTTTGGGATTTAATTGATGTCCCAAAGATTCCAATGATATTTTAAGTCTTGATCTCGACGGTTTTGACTCAAAATCATATCGCACATCAAGATTTGTGCTGACTACCATATTTTGAGATATCGCCATACATTACATATAAATAATATAATATTATTTTAATAATTAATAAATTCTAAATTCTAAATAAAATTTTATATAAATCCTCTTATGTTTGAAAATCTAATCTAGAACCTCACAATTTATGAAAAAAAAAACTAATAAATAGTACATCATATACAAAATATTTTGGTGAAAAATGGTTCTTAAAATGAGGATCATATAACACTAGAAAATTAGCTTTTAAAAAGATTCTCTAGTTTTTTTTAAATATAAATCTAATAAGAAACCTCCTATCTAAAAATATGTAAATATGTACTTAGAATTTTAGCACAAAATGCTCTTTGATATAGGAAAGATAGAGAGTAAATTGAACTTAAAATACAATAAAATATATATAATTGAATGCAATGAGATCAATTTCAATCCATGGCGATGCTCTCCAAATTATAATCTTGAAAAATGAACAAATAAATCAAATGTAAATTCAACTTTAAAATGCTCCAAAAATTAATAAGCACAAAATAAGTATAAAAGTATCTCTCGCTCCAATTTGAGTATTTACAAAAACTTGTGATGATCCCGCGCTATAATAAAGCCTCAAAAGAAATGTACAGTTTGATATGAGAGAGTAACAATAAGAGTAGCGAGACTGCATTCACGTTGAGGGCTCTCCCAATGCGCGACGTGATGTGAGACATATTTGACTTAGTTGCCTTTAAGAATTAACTTCTCAAAAAAAAAGTAATAATAATAATAACAAAAGTAGTTAATTAAATTATTTATTAATTAAATTATTTATAATTTAATTTAATTATATAATTAAATTTTAATTAGATTTGTAAGATTACAATCAAATGCTATATTATATTAATTCTTAATTAATGCTTAATAAAGATACAATATTAAGTTACTACTATTTTTACTTTATATTATTTAATTAAACAGTCTTAATTTTAAATAATTTATTAGAAAAGATAAATGAAGATATTATTAAATTAAAGTTATTTTAAATTTAATTTAACTTAATTTCAACCAATTTAATAAAATTTAATGATTAACTAATATGATATTATATAATTATAATTTAATAAATATAATTATAGTTATTATAAGTTGGATAGTTAATTAATTAATGATAAATCAATAAAATTAAAATAATGATTAATATTCAATTTATTTTAAAAAATTACGTAAGGATTAATTAGTTTAATATTTAATTAATTAATGATTAATAAATAAAAAATACATTATTAAAACATTAATTTCATTATAAAATTTACTTTATATTTGTCATTTAAATTTTTTTTAATAATTTGTACTTCTTTTCTTAAATAAGCATCATATTTCCAAATACTCCTCATTTCGATAAATTTACGTGACCTGCCATTATCTTTTTTCATCCTGCAGGCGGCGAGGTGGCGTGCCTTCATAATCACGGAGCACGTATAAATCGGAATACAATCCGACGGTTGGAATACGCTCACAGGCTCGTTCGTACTCCATCTCCCCTCCCCACCCCTCCCCTCCCCCAACCTCGATCTACTCCACAATTGGAACTACAGTTACTCACCAAACACTCGCCGTTGGTCTCTGCAGAAACCCTAGAGCTAAAGGTACGTTGTGTTTACTCTTTATGTATCTTCTTCAGATCTCTCAAGCCTTTTAAGTTGCCAAGTTTTTTCTAGTACAGATATGTCGTCTGAAGTGAGGCTTCCAGGTTCTATGATTTTTAGGGTGTTTTTTTGTCGTAAATTTACTTTCAAAATCTTTACAGTCCTCTTATTGTTGTGATATCTTTTGCCTGCATTTATAAGGGTGGAATTTATGGGAACGTGGATAAACTGTTTAAATCGAGCCTGCTTCGGTAAATAGAACTATAGGCTATAGTGGAATTCATGCAAGGTCTTTATCATCAATAGCGTAAATCAGTGAAGCATTAACTAACTCACAAAAGTTCAGTTAGTTGGCATTTCTACATGTTATTAATCAGTATGAAACATCTTCATACTGTTGTGAATCCACAACTTCAGCAACCGACTGCAGCTGGAAGAAAATGGAATGTGCTGTAATTTGTGGCTATTACCAATTGTATCAAAGATATAACACTGTAATTAGTCAGTCAGTCAATTGTTGTGACAGGCATTGCAGTCCTGTCGCATTCCTTAATAAATTGGTGTTGGGTTTTTGGGTATGAAACTTGAAATGAAGAACAATGTCGATAGAGACAAAATGGGGACGTAGAAACATTTTTACTGTGAGAGGGGAGAGATTCAAAGAAAAAATAGTACAAGGGTTGTAGGGGAATGGCCAAATGTGAGGCAAGGAGCGGCTTGGCGGATATATATGAGATAAAGCATAAAGAATAGAGAATTAATGCAATACTTAAGTATAGCAAGGACTTAATGAGATTTGTGGGATTATTGCCGCTGCTTGTTGATTTGGGTAGATCCAGTGTGCTAGTAATTAGGTAATAAAAGGATTAGTTTGTGGTGCTAAAGTTATGAGAGAGGATGGATTAATTGAGGATAAATTTACGATGATTAAAGATGAACCTGTGTAATATATAATTAAGAAAGGGTGATTATCTGTGTCGGTGGAGACTGCTTTAAAACTAGAGAAATGGAGTGATTGGGGAAGGAGAAACAAAGGCAATTTAAGCTGAAAATTCATTTATCAATAGAATCTATGGAAAAGAGTATTATTGCTTTACTTGGGATGAGATATAGGCAGGTGTTAAAAGGAAAAGAGGGTGCCCAACAAGTCTTTTAAATAAAGTTGTTGAGGAAATTATTTTGATTATAGAGATATAATATCCCCAACCCGAAAACATGCTAACACATGCACCATACACATAGACAACCCATAAACATAACTCCCTCATGCTTTGAATGATAATGAGACACTTGGAATGGGAAATTGTATGCATTAGTTAGTTCTATATCTTTTAAGAGTATCAAAGCATTTGGGAGAGGTACAACTTGAAGTATTACTGTAGTAACTTAAAAGTTGTTGAGTTTTACATTTCATTTCTTCTCTACTTAGGAGAAATTGAAAGAGGGTTATGGGAGATAGGCTTAGAAAAAAATCTTGTTCATTGCTAAAGTATCAATTTGGTTATTTGACTATGAAGCTAGTTTTTGTGCTAAGGTAATTACAAGTAAAGTATTTATAAACAAAGATTGATTTTCGCATGTTTTTATCAACATTGAGAAGGTATAATGATTACCATCATTAGAAGTATGTTGAAGCTATATATATAATTACGATAAGATCACTTTAATGATTACTAAGAAAATTCAAAGTAAATTACTGTGATGTATAATATTTACAAATGAGATAAGTCCAATAAGTGAGATAATTGCTGAAATATGAAGAAAGTTAAATTAATAGAGAATTTTTTTGAAGATAAATGGGTTGGGATTAGTTGAAAGATAATCAATTATATGATATGTAATTTTAAAGGGTTTGAATTTGATTGTTCTACACAAACATCATTGGGACGTTAAGATGGATAAGTGTTGTAGGAGGACTATGCAATAAAATAGTATTACATAGAATTAAAAAATAAATTTAATAAAATCATAGTTAGATGGACTTCACATATGGATTTGAGTAGTGAGCTATAAGAAGTTATTGTAATCAAGTTGAGAATTGTATAAGTGATAATGTTAAGATGAATTTTTAATAAAACAAAGAAGGATACAGTGGTTATTGATTATTTTAGAGAAATGATGGGAATAGCATTTATTGACTATAAAATAAAAAAAGAGACTTAAATAGATAGGTAAAATTAGTGAGATAGGATAAAGGAGATATGCATTAGATTGAAGGTCACAAGACTAGAAGATGTCCAAATAAAAAAACACAAAATAGAGCTACCACTTTATGCAATACTAAATAGGAATGTATGAAAAAATATATGGACTAATCAATCCCCCAATAGTTAATAAGCTTACAATGATGATGATGATAATTTTGATGAAAAATAGCCTATTATATCAAAATTCTTGTATGATTAAGATGACTTTGTTTGCAAAGATTTTTTCTATATTTTGAAAGATGGCTTTAAAAAGTTGGGATATGGTTGTTGTTGCTGAAGCTAATGTCAAAAAGTTGCAAGATTAGTGTCATTATAAACATAATTTGTTCATGATGGAAAAACTAAAAGTTTGCCACTAAATAAGTAATTATTAAGTATTATTTTTCTTGAATATGAGCCCAATAATAATGAGTTTTGTTTCTTACACCTATACCTCTTCAATGCATTTCTCTTTTTCAATGCTTTGTTTTGAACATAAGCCTAAAAATAATGAATCTTGTATCTCATGCCCATACCTCTTCAAAGTGTTTCCTTTTACCAATGCTTCATTGTTGATTTTGATCCCAATCAAATAAACATCTTCCTCTATTTTGAAGATGTCAAAAATATCGTAGATAACTTTGATGGACTAACTAATGTGTTAGTTAGAGTAATACCAAGAAGTACAGATGTACTTAAGGGCCAATCACAATAATCTCGAGCAGCTAATTATTTAAATATGCTCATTAAATGTATTTTTAATTTATCTTAATCTTTAGATTATTTTATAAGTGCTTTGTTAAGAAACATTAACAAATATTCTTGAAAATGTAAAGTTGGGTTTTTTTACCTAAAACCTTTAAATATTTTTTATGAATATGTGATGAGACTAATTTGGGAACTATCTTCTCCACATTATAGAGCTTTATGAACTCTAATTAAGATAGTATTTCCTTATGTTTATGAGCTCTATAAGTATGAAAACAAAATGATAATTATTTAACAAAATTTATTAAGAAATTTACACACGTTGTTACAAATGGATTTTCTGGAGCATTTGGTGTCCATTTTATGAATCATTTTCACCAAAGTTCTAGACATCATGTGCTATCTTATGATTAATTTTTCATAGTTTTTGAATCTCTGTATTGCAAGATATAAAAGATATATATATATATATATATATATATATATATATATATATATATATATATATATATAAACTTTGTAATTAAAATTAAATAATTCTCTTAGTTATAAATATACTGATAGTTTAAGTTTTTTTACATAAATAACAAAACCCACTTGAGAAACTTCATTTAGGTTTTTTTTTTTTTTTTTTTTCATGGGAAAGAAGGGATAAAGGGAGAGAGAGAAGAGAGGAGAGAGGAGGGAGACTTGGGAGTTTTATGGATGATTTTGTCTTACAAATTTGTTAGAAAAATTGATTATTTGAGGTAAAATATGATCACCTTATCTATGTTTTCGGTGATTTTACTTTTTTATGTGATTTCTAAATTTTAATTTAGCCAAAATATTTAAAAATGACGATATCTCTGTATTTTATAAAATTTCTTTGTGTAGCTTTTGATATGTTGTTCCCATAATTTTTGCACATTTTTACATGATTATATTTAATTTTAAATGAGAATTTTTTAATTTTTGAGATTTTTCTAATTTGAGCTATATAAAATTTTACCTAAATTTGATAAATAGTCTGCGTCATAGCATACTTGCATAAAAGTTATTATATGCGGGCTAATTTTGATTTATGCATATAAATTGAACATATTGTATTATCTGAATTTTACTATTTTTTATTTACATTTAAAATTTATGCCTGTTGTAATTGGCATATTGTGATGAATATTTAATATGATATTTATTATTAAATATATCATAATTATTATGAAAATGTGTGTATGCATGAATGATTAGCTATTATGATTCATATTGATAGAGACGTAATATCTTGCATAGGAGGGTGGGTTGAGAAGTTTTTTTTTAAATATGAGTTTGTGGTGTGAATCAATATATGATGATAGTTATAAGGCTGAAATATGATATGATTGAGTGTCGACGGGCTAGGGGTGTTGACTTTTATATACTATATCATTTGACTATTTTTCTTGATATGATATGATATAATACTGTGCTTGATTTATTATGATTAACATAAAGAAAAATACTACATAGTATATGTGTCATTCTAGATAATTTTTGAAATGCTTTACTTGATGATCTTAATTATATAAATTGCTACTATTATGATATGACATCTTATATTTTGGCTATCATTTATATGTAGTACAACATACCTATTCTTATGTGGTGAGATAGAGATTTATTTATTTAACATATGTGAAATATTCATGATACAATCATACGTATTATTATATTTTCATGCATTGAATACAATTGTAGGTTTTGTTCATCCAATTGAGTTGTTTGCTCATTCTTATTGTATTTACATTTTTTCATGGAATGGTAAGGAATGAGTGAGGGCAAAATTCTTGTTGATAGAGGTACATTTTTGTTATTATAGATGTACTTTTTTGTAATAATGGATTTCATGTTTGTTTATTGGATAAATGTTTTAAATGTAAATACTTTTGATATATATATATATATTATATGATGACTTTTACTTTGTTGTATTATTATTGATAATTTAAAGTCTCTGTGTTATATGATAGAAGGTATACGAGATTCCTTTCAAATAAGATAAGGTATTCAATGCGATTTCAGAACGCTAACATTTCTTTTTAAAAGTAAATAAGATTTCAAGAATAATTTGAAATAAAATTAATAAAGTAAAATTATTTAGATTATTTATTATGCTATTGTATTAATTCTTGCCAGCCGTAGAGTTACGTAGCCGCCACGCCCGTAGCCATGAGAAAATAAATAATAATTCATCTTTAATCACGTGAAATATATATGCATTAAAATATAAAATATAAAAAATATTATATTTATGCATTAAATAATAATATAAAATATAAAAATATAAAATATAAAATAAAATATAAAAATATAAAATAAATAATAATAATAACAAAAAATATAAAATATAAAAATATAAAATAATAAAATATAAATAATATAAAATAATATAAAAATATAAATAATATAAAATAATATAAAATATAAAAGTATAAAAAATCTAAAATAATAATAATAACAAAAAATATAAAAAAATATAAATATATAAAAAATAAATAATAATTCATCTTTAATCATGTGAAATATATATGCATTAAAAATTATTATATATATATATATATTTATTAAAAATTATATATATATAGTTAATTATTTATTTATTAAAAATTATTTATTTATTTAATTATTAATGCATATAAAAAATACGCAAATAAAAAAAATTATTTATTTATTTATTTATTAAAAATATATTTATTTATTTAATTATTTAATTATTTATATTATTATTTATTTAATTAATTAATTATTTATATATATATATATATATATATATATATATATATATATATATATATATATATATATATATATATATATATATATATATATATATAATTAATTAATTAAATAAATAAATTATATATCTCTCTCTCTTATCTCCTCTCTCTCTCTCTCAAAAGCAAAAAAATAAAAAAAAAAAATCCGACTCTCTCCTCTCTCTCTCTCCAAAGAAAAAAAAAAATCCATCGCTAGTTGACGACTGGCGTCTCACATGCCGTCCGTCGCAGGATTTGACCTATTTTCATAAAAAATTTTTTGATGCCTAAATTGCTAATTAAGATTAAGAATGTGCCTATTTTAAAAATTTTGCATTTTTTTTTTATATAAATGGCAAAACAAACTTCGAAAAATTCATTTGGCTTTTCTTGTTTTGCCTTATGAAAATGGGAGAAAGAGAGAGAGGAGGGAGAGAAGGGTGATTTGGCAATGTTAGGGTTGATGTCATTGATAGATCATTTCGAAAAAAATATTGTCTTGCTAAGGTGGATGTTAAGTATGATATGGATTATTAAATATATTATACGATAATGTGTATGCACAATAAGGGTTGTTACTATGATTTAGGTTGGTGAGGATATGATATCTTGCATAGGAGGGTGGGTCGACAAGGTTTTTTTAAATATAAGTTTGTGATATGAACTCGATACATGATGGGAGATATAAGACACGAATATGATATGATTTGGTGTCGACGGGCTAAGAGTGACAACTCTTGTGTATTATGCCACATGACTATTTTTATTGATAAAATATGATAATTTGTTTGATTTATTATGTTTGATACAACCCCACGTGATGTTTTCTGATTACTTGGTGTTTGATTTGTTTAGTATATGTTGTGATAAATAATTTTTTGAAATGCTACACTTGATGATATAAATTATATAAATTGTTATTGTTATGTTATGACATTTTATACTTTGATTATAATTTATGTACTATATAGTATACTTGTTCATGTGTAATGGCATAGAGATTTGTTTATTCAGCATGTTTGAAATATTGATGATACAATCATACTTATTATTTTATTTTCTTGTATTGAATATATCGTATGTTTCATATAGTTTATTGAGTTGTTTGTTCTCACTTATTACATTTACATATCTTTTAGTTGAGCGAGTTATAGTTTTTGTTGATAAAGGTATATTTTCATTTTTAAAAGATATATTCTTTTGTGATCATGATTTTCATGTATTTTTGTTGGAGATATTGGAGCTTCATAATTATTGCATATAAATATTTTAGATGTAAATAATTTTGATGTATATTTATGAAACTAAGATGATGAATCTTACTTTATTATATTTTTATCAATGATGTAGAGGCTCTGTATTATATGATTAAGAAGACATAAACTTCCAAATAGATTTTGGACAAACTCTTGTTACATACTTGATTAAATAAATGTTATATCAGCTTGAGTCATGATAAATAGCTTCATGTTTGAGTTTTTTTACAGTTTGAGTGCATGTCTATCATGATCCAATTTATTATAACCCATATCTTATAATAGGTCATACTAAGTCAACTAATAAGGGTTTGTCTAAGATATATTTGAAAGAAATTTCATATCTTCTCAATCACATAATATAAAATCACTAAATCATTGATAATAATATAATAGGGTAAAAGTCATCATCTTATTTTACATGTATGCATTGAAATTTTACATCCAAAATATTCATATATAATAATCATGATATTCCAATAATTCCTATAAAATACATATACTCCATGATCATAAAAATATATTTATAATAAAATATTCTTCTATCACTCTACTTGTTCTTCCCTAAAAACATATAATGTAGTAGGAGTGAGCAATTAGCTTAGTAGGTTATATGAAACCTACATTTGTATTCAATGCACAAAAATAGAATAATATATATTGCATAATGAATATTTCATATATTTTATAAGTAAATCTCCATGCCATTATCTATGAGTAAATATACTATATAATATATGAATTATGGCCAAGATATGATGTCATATTATTATAGTAATAATTTATATAATTCATATCATCAATTATAACATTTCAATGAGTTTCAATTATCATACATATATTATGCAAGTCAAGTATTCTTGCTAATCATGTTATATCATGTGATATTTTTTTTGTACTAATTATAACAAGTCAAGTACAGTATTATGCCATGTCATATCATATCATGTAAAAATAACTAGGTAACATAATATATGGAAATCATCACTCTCAAGCTGTTGGCACTCAAATTATGTTATATCTTCCTTGTAACTCTAAAATGTGTTAGGTTCATACCATTGACTCATATTTAAAGTAAAGCTTATTGACCTACTCCACTGCGCAATGACATCTTATTGCCGCCAAGTTGAATTATAATAGTTTTTTTTTTTCTTGCATACACATATTTCGTAATATGTTTATTATATTTAAAACTTTTATTATGCTCAATATTCATCTCATCATATCAATTTCATGGTATATAAATTATATCCAAATAAAAATTCGTGAGGTTCACTAAATAAATTAATACACTCAATTTACATGTATGAATTATAGCAAATATATTTTAGTAAGCTTCTATATCATTTATGGTATGCTAGTATGTTGTGATGTTAACAAGTTTTTATAACAAAATTTATATAATTTAAATTAGGACATATGCCTAAAAATAGGAATACCTTATGAAAATTTAATATGATCATGTCAATATGTGCAGGATAATTTGAGTAATAATATATTGAAAGTTATACATGAAAGTGTGAAAATTTTGAGCTATTTAATTTTCTTAACTTTATATAAATTCCGACCAAATTTCAGATTAGAAAATTATATGAGAGAAAAATCACTTGAAAATACGATTATGATAACGATTGCTTATCTAAAGTCAGACAATACTGCTTCATAAAGACAGCCATAAGACCTTCAAACTAAGCTTTTTCTCCCTAACCTCTCTTTCTCTTTTTTCCCTCTTATTCTTACTTTCTCCACAGTTTGGAGATGAAGAATGGGTGTTCAAAAAGATTACTTTCTCTCTAACCGCTCTTTTTCTCTCTTTCCTTCTCCTTTGTCCTCTTCTTCTCTGTTTATGCGAAGCCTTGAATTTGATGAGGATAAATGAAATGAATCAGGATGATTATGAAATATTTTTCAAAATATTCTATCAATTAATCAATTAATTATTAATTGCTATTATTCTTAATATTTATATATCTTTTTATATATCAAAATGATCTATTTGAAGTATATAATTTTATAAAAATATGTTTGCTCTTTTTTGAAATAAGTGAAAAGTGGATAAAATTTTTAGGAAAAATTATTATTTTCTGTTTTTTTTTTTAATTTTAGGTCTTACATCATCTAAGAAAAAAGAAGACAATAGGGTAATTTAAGGGTGATAACCACTCTCTAGATCATGTAACATTGCTTAGGATTGTATGAATGAAATATGCTAAACTTATGCAATTGGGCTAAATAGCTAAATTGATTGTTGTTTCTTTGGGTGATGACCTTCTTTTCATGCCATATTGCATTTAATAATGAAAAGTACTTAAAAATGAAAGGCTAGGGGCTAAAACAAGATAGATGGCAACACAAATATCATCCTCAAATAATACAAACAAAAGCAACTAAAGTGGTACATCTAAGAAATATAATGTAACAACATAGATCCATATTTTATTGAAATGTGTACTTGGTGGAAGGCTGAAAATAATCCCTTTTAAGAAGAAGACCAAAAACTGCTCTCTTCTTCTTCCAATGTTGTCCCCCTCAATCTAACTCATACATCCAGTGTGATGTCATTTCTTTATTTCTGATGGAGATGATAGTAAGTCTTCATCATCCGAAACAACTCCAATGCCAAATCCAGGAGAGGAGAATAATTCATTACTTAGAAAAAGGAGTAGTTGGTATAAATGCCAAACGAGAAAGGTAGATGCATTAGTGAGGTCAAAATATGACTATTTTGTGTATGTTGGTATTTCTTTTGCATTAGTGTTCCAAACTTGATATATCATTAAAACTCTTCCCAAACATCTATTTTGGCGGTCGTTATTTAATAGATCATGACATTAGAAAATAAGGGAGGTTAACTCAGAGGAGGACATGATGGAAGAGTAAAAAGTGAATATGATCAGTGCCCCATGCTTCAGTGCAGGAATGAGTCTCCTCAACAAGACCTCGAGAGTGGAGCAGGTGGTAGGTTGATGAATCGCATGAACTTCCTCGTGGGTGCATAGGAACCTG
Source organism: Cymbidium sinense (assembly GCA_021442155.1). NCBI lineage: Eukaryota > Viridiplantae > Streptophyta > Magnoliopsida > Asparagales > Orchidaceae > Cymbidium > Cymbidium sinense. The sequence goes on along the minus strand of CM038224.1, from coordinate 13,816,798 downwards.
AGTTAAATGGTGGAAGAGGCGCATCAAAGGCCGGTTTGCGTTTTCCCCAGAGGAGGTGGATAAGCTACAGATTTCATCTAAAGTCAATGAAGCTCCACCTGTAACTAGATCCTTGCCAAACGCTCAAGTTGTAATATCCCATTTTGTCCTATGGATGAGGATGCTTTATCAGATCCTCAAAATTTTATCCTAAAAGTCGGTCTTGAACAATCTATATTTGTTGAACTTTCACATCACAATCTTCCCTAATGAGGGTTCAAGACTTTGAGGAAATGAACCCAAGTTTTGGAGTCCCCTCTTCAAAACTGCCATGTGTCCAACTAATTGAAAAAACTTTTAAAATAGTGTCTTATGGGCTATCTTCAAGAGATGGCCAAATAAGTGCACATGGACCCCAAATTATTATAAATACATCAAAGCAACTATGGTTACTGTTACTCCTAATCTTAAATATAATGTAACAACATAGGATCCATATGCAAGCCGATATTTTATAAATATTTTTTTGAATAATCCCTTTTCACATCTTCTTGCTAAGGAATCCACCTTTTAAAATACTCCTCGAAACACCTTTCTTCTTCTCCAATCATCTCTGAATCTAACATCTAAGCAAGGCATGCAGTGATGTTGTCATTTTTCTTTTTTTCATATAGGGCGAGAAGCAAGGGATGTATGGGGCCATACAATTGTTTCAGCATCCAAAAACTGCCTAATAAAATATAACTTAGAAAAAACTGTCTAATAAAATATAACTTGAGTAGAAATGTAAAATATGAGGGGTCAATTGGGATCACTTTTGTTTTTTATTTTCTATTTTTTTTTTTATTTTGGTATGTTTATATTTTGATTTCAAATTAAATATGTTTCGTGGTGATAATTATTTTTAAAATCACTCAAAACAATTATTTAGTGTTTTAAAAACAATGTGATTCATTTCCAAAAATAAAAAATATAGTTGACAAACATGTTCTTAGATATAACAGAAAAAAAAAATTGATCCCAAACATACCCCATGCTTGGGGACAACGCATGAAAAATTATGATTAAATCCCTTTTTTATTTGACAATCAAGGTTTCTTTGATTTGCATAGAAATCTTTGAAGTTCATATTTACTTTCTATTATTAATGATTTGCCTAAGAATGAATGATCCAAATATGCTTAAAACTGAAGCGGCGAGATGAGGGAGAAAGATGAAATGTTGTAGAGATTTTGAAAGCATTCTATTGGCATGAACCCTAGTCATGCCCTTGATCAAACTTAAGAAGTTTGATTTTGGTCTCCTGTACTATTTGATGTTATTACTAGATTATTTGTAATTTTATATCCATACAGAAGTTGTACTGAATTAACTATTTGTTGATCACATACACTCATATATACTAAACTAACCCAAAAGAATTTGGAACTCCGTAGATAATCCCGTTAGCTTCAACAGCAGAATATAGCCTCTGATCCATGAACTCAAAGATAGTGCTTATTGGAAAAAAAAGTGAAATTAAACCAAAAGTTAGTTTGAAAGCTCCTTTAAATTCACTCTATCATATATTCCATCACTTCTTTAATGTTCATGCTTTTTTTTCAATATTTTGTCTTCATTAATTCTAGGCTTTTATAATAATAGAAGGCATATCAAATTCTAGACTAACACCACATAGAATAGCTTTTCACTTTTTGGTGCAGTTCCTTTCTTGTTTTGTTTTATTTTTGGAAAAATATCTTTAGCCTTTCTGTAGCACATATTAACATATATCCTGCCACAATAGAATTGCCTACATATGTGCAAAATTTGTTTCAACATCGTTGACAGTCCACATTTATGATAATTATAGGAGCATGCTTGAACTTCTTTTTTGTACATTTGTTAATGTGGTTTTTTATTGTTATTTTATCCATTAATTCCTTTTAACGTGAACATCTTGAAGTTAACTTACATCCTCAATTACCTTTGTATTTTTTGCAATAAACTATTTTGACTTGATCGATATGGTTTCAAAATATCATCCTTGAGTTTCTTTATTTGGCTTGGTTCTAACAATGCTATTTTCTTGTTAGGGATTTAGTAGATCTTAATCTGAGCCACTAATAAATAATGGCTCTGAAAATATTAAGGTTGTGCTTGGCCTTCTCAATTAGAGAGCAGTTCTTGAGTAGTCGTTAGGCTGGCTCAGTTGTGATCGCTTGAGTAGGGGAAGTAAGCTTTTTTTTTTTGGCGGGGCGATGGATGGCGGGGGTTATATATAACATTAAAATCTCTATCCTGGGTGAATGGAAACCTCTAAACATCTGTTTACTCTCATATGACTGCTCCAGATTGCAGTACACCTTTTATGGCAGATAGTGTTAAATTGGTTTTACTACTTGATGTTGATGAATTGATTGCTTTTTTTTTTGTTTCCTTCATTAAATACTGAAAAACAACAACATATTTGGCACATAGAAACGATCAACATATTTACCAAAAAGTTGTTAAAAACATACAATTTGCACCAACTTCAAGAATGATTCTCATTTGACTTGAGTCCTAGTACTGGTGGTTGGCACAATTCATTTTGGTTTGGAATCTAGCATGGTCTTAAAACTAAATCTATCTCACCATTAAGGATGGAAACCAAAATCCATTTTACCCAAATTGATCAAGCCAACCATTCAAAACAATTAATTTCTGATTTTGAGTTGAAAAAATTAAGATTTTGATTGGTTTAAATTGGTATGCAGTTTAGTTCAGTTGAACATAAACTTAAAATAGAAAATTGGGTTTGTTGGTTATAATTTTAGAACGAACACTTGTTTGATTAGATGAGTCAAAATACATTATGCATGCCATTTTTTTTGTGGAGTCAAATTGCATTTAATTCCCCATAAAGTTTCAAGCCTAAACAAAACAATTATTATTATTATTATTTTAAATTATAAATCAAACTCATAAACCAATCGATTGTTCAGTTTGCTTCAGTTTTTTGGTTTTGGAATTATTTTGTTTATCTTTATTTATCAGTCTATCTTGTATTACTAGTTATCGGGTTACAGTTTAATTATATTGATGTGTGGGTGCTAGAGAGATATTGTCAAGGCTTTGTAGTTTAAATGTGTCGATACAATTTATTGAAATAGCCTCTTAGCATTGCAAGGGCAAGATTACGTACATCAAGCTATTTGTAGACCCTACATTGGAGAGAGTTTCTGACATTGTGGTTGTCTTCTTTAACATTTTTGCTCTTAATATTATTCTTAGCTTTTCATTTGTCCCTTGTTTATGAGAACTTGTGATTATCCTACTGATGCTTGGAATATTTTTTTCATAGATGAAACTCTATAGAGCTTGTGATTATTTAGATTCTCTTACTTTTTTTTCATGCGACAAGAAATGTGGAAGAGCTTGTAAATTTGTTATGCAGTTAAGATAATTAAACAGTATTTTCTTTATTTTTATGTGATCCTTCTAATCTTAAATTTAGTACTTATTGTATTATATTCATATTAAAAAAAATCTTAATTGTTTTTTTTTATTATGATGTGGATCCTTCTACTATGATTACCTTCAGTAATAGTCGGTCTATACTTTGTTTTTCCATTCTCCATCGTTACAGTCATCTCATGCAGTTTCAAAATAATCTCAACCTATTTGAGCTTTAACTTGTCATTTGTTACTGCTGCGCGTGTTCTGGTTGATGCGTTTACCCTTTAAATTTATCTTTTAACTTGGTATTATTTTTATTTTGGAAAATAATGTAACTTTAATTTTTAATTGATACAGGTGAAATATCTATTAAGTTTTGTTGGTCTGTCTCGCTTCTGAAAGAAACTTAGGCCAAGTGGTCTTACCTGTGATATTTAAAAGGGGAAATTTTTTGTCTGATAAGTTATATCTTGCTTTGCCATATAAATAAGTGTCCTAATAGGTTCTTAACCAGTAAAATTCACTTATTCAGGTCATTTTAGATGACAGTCCTAAGCACATATCTCGAATACAACCAATCATTCTAATGGCTCAGGAACAATCATAAGCTTGTATGATCCGTCTAACGTTTACCAAATTTTTTGATATTGGTAGTAGTAGAACATGATATGATTTCCTTTACAATTTTTTTTGTTAAACTGTTTTGGTTACACATTAAACCTGTTGAGTAAATAATCTTTCCTGGTGCCCTAAAAAAACTGCAGCAATGAACTAACACGAAATGTTTACATTGCATCTAGTTAAGGATCTGTTTCTGAAATTTTATAGTTGTTATAATTAGGACATTTTTCACCGCACATATGATGAAATACATATTTATGTAAGCTCTTTTGTCAGTTCAGTGAAGAAAATGAAAATCAGCTAAGAAAGGTTATATTTATGAAAGGAAGATCAGAAACTTGCTCTTTTGGTTGGCTATTTGAAAGTTGAAGAGCGAGACATTTCTATCTGATCTTGCTGGCTATCTTTTTGTGAGTCCGTCTGTGCTGGCTTATCTATATCTGTACACATAATGCCTGCTATAAAAAGATTATACAAAGCATGTAAAGGATCTCTATCTCCAAATGGTCCTGTATCAGCTGAAGCGATCGACAACATTTGTTCTATATTAGGTAAGGCTACTTATTTTTCTATATTCTGTGTATAATGACTCCCATGGAGTTTTCTCATGCAAATCATTTGTTATGATCGTTTTGTTGTAAATAGTGTTAATAACATTCTACTTTAAACTAAGACCATTAGGTTTTCTCAATAGAATTTACTTTGACTTTCTTTTTTAATCTCATATTATTCTAAATTGCACAAACTTATAGAAAGGAAACTGTTGTAGAAACAATGCAACTTTAATGATCGGCATAAATAGCATTTCACCTCCCTTGTGGCTGTACTTTTTCTTATGGACGGTGCTATCTTCAAGGCATAACTGTATGTTGTTGACCTCAATGCAGGCGTTATAAGTCAAGTCGAGCTCACAGGATGAATTTGACGAGCTTCAGAGCGCAAATTGGAGTTGAAATGTACTGGACATCATCGAAATCAGTCGAAATGAACTTCAATTGACGAATGGACTTTGCCATCGCGTTCAGATCGTCGAAATTGATCAGAATATACATTTTGTCAATCGATCAAGAAGGAGGGTTGTTGCGCCGTCGTATTGAGTCGAGGCGTGGCGACCTCCGCTTGCAAAGTTGATTCGTCGCACCGAAACATAACTTATCAAAAGAGGCGTCGCCAATTAGATAAGTCTACGAATATCCGCATCGTGAAGCGAAGTGCGCAAATTTGAATTGAAATCGACCTCGATTCGACATTGACTTGAACCAAACGGTCTCCGATCGCGAAATAGACTGTGCCGTTGCGTTCGGAACGTCAGAATAACTTAAGATCGACATATATATTGCCTATGTAATAATGTCGGCGCAAAAATCCGGATTAGGGCTAATAAAATGATTAAATATGGAAAATCCTATAAATACCTCTCCAATCCTAACCTTAACTACTCACGAAAACTCTCGCGGCTAATCCCGTTCTCCGTCGTTCCAAGCTCCTCATGGGCCACAGCATTCGTTAGATACCGTGAAACGCATCTGGCGGTTGTTGTTCTGTCGGTTCAGCTTGGTGAGCGATCTCCACTTCACTTCTTGCCGCTCGCCGCAGCGACTGCCTTCGCTCGAAATCGTGTTGAAATATAAATTTTCGTTCTTGACTCAAGCTGCTTGTTTGTAAGTGTATAAGTACCGCTGCTGGCTTTTCTTTGATGGGAAATGTGTTTAACGCAGATACAGCACTCATCCCTTCTGCATGGTGGGATTGCATTCGGTGGTGGTTTATATCCCATTTATCGTGCTCTTGAATTGACAACCCATATCCATATTCGGACGGGAGAGATGTTGAAATCTTTGTCAAATTTTAGCTAGGGACCTAAAACAACTTAAAATAAATTCAGTCATAATTATAAATTGTTGTTCAAACTGACATTGCAGTGTATAAAGTGCATTACGCATTTTGGCCTGAGAAATCTGGTTACATCACGATACCAAAATACTATATGCCTTTCTTGGCATGGTGAGTAAACGCGATTGACCATATTTATCTACCACCCATACATCTGCTTTCTTGGCATGATGGGCGCAACATACAAATAGCCACCTGGGACGGCGTTGGCATATGTTGCCAAATCTTAACTACCGATAGAGGCAGTAGCTTAATATAAAGTCAACTACAAAGCTAAAATTTTAATCCATCCACCTTCCGTAATTGTTTGTTAGATGTGATAAATTAAGAAAAGAGGAATGTCAAGTCAGTGTATTTCACTATTCTCTATGATCGCGGTAAGGACTTATCCATGATTGGTTTTGGGGTATATATGATCGATTCTGACCGAGTCTCCGATGGTGTAAAATGACACCATTATTACATGTGCTTTGATACTCCCAATGACTCTCTTGAGTTATAAAACCATAGTGCGCAGCAGCTTGGTAGGACAAAGTCTTAGCCATTGGGTGGATTTAAACTTGTCTAGGCATACACCACCGTCCCAAGGTTTCCGACGCATAACTTGTATCGATAAGGATCCTTGGTCGGTTAGTCACTACCTCCTCACATTATGTAAGTAGAGTACGACAACTGGGATGGCGGAACCATGGGATCTTGATGACGCGTCATCGCTCAACCTCCCTTCTTCAAGTAAAGGATGATGAATTTCATCATCTAAATTTCAAAACTCCACTTCTTGCTACATTTTACATTTAGCGATATAAATAGCGAAGTTCTCTCTCGGTGAGAGGGCAATCATATCTAAAGTTACCATGAAAATGAGGGAAATCTTTTGGTAGTGTGTCTATTATTCCATCCGCTTCAAATTGGATCGACACATAATCTACTCTCTTAATCGAGAGGTCAGTGATGAATTTTTGGAGCCCACATATGCATGGAGTTCTCACCATTACGGAGTTTAGTTGATCTACATAACTTTACACTTGCATTATAAAGAATATATTTATGTGATTTGAGCTCGTGATTTCCAGTTCATAGAGGCAATCAAACTATTGCTTTTGGCCTGCTTTTTTGATTTCATACTATGTTATTTTTTATATGTTTTCATTAAATGATAAAAGTTGTCCATGTTTATTTTCTTTGGTTCATGTTCTTTATGTTATGAAGAAATTCGTTACATAATATAAATTTCTAATAAATTATCATTTAAAGAATTCTATGCAGTTAAAATTTAGAAATATGCTTTACCATTTGGCCATGCTTTTATTATTATTCACAGTCAATCAAATTTCAAACTTAAGCTTGACATTGATCTCATTTGATTAGTTTTGTCATAGATATTATGATTGGTTATCGGCCTAATGTCAGCCTCCAATCTTTCTAATTCAGACTTAAGATTGACATTGCTATTTTAGGTGGGAGTATAAAAAAATTATTTGAGAAAAGTATAATGAACAAAATAATGATATATATACAATATATATACATGTATATTCGGGTTGATCCAAAAGAAAGAAGTGGAGTTAGCTTGGATGAAGATGTATAAAAGTAATATTTTATATTTATATCGTATATCTGTTGAAATTTTCATAGTTGTGGGGGATGCTGTAGTAATTTGATTAACAAATCTTTTGATTGAATATTTTAATACTAAGAAGGTGTCAATTGATTAGAGAAGCATTGTGGTAGTAATATTTAAAGCAAAAAAAGATGCTCAAGGTTGTGACTTTTGAGTCGTGCACTAAATCTATGGTAAAAAGTAATGTAATCTGGACTTAAAAAAATTGTGTTTATTTTAAAGAATTAGTTTGGATTCTTTCCATGAATATTTGTCTTGTTTTGCTTTAAGACAATTGATGAAGAAGTATGAAGAGTAGATAAAGAATTTATATATGATTTTTATTAATCTTGAGAAGGATGAATTTATGAATGATTATGCTAGAAGAATGGTTGGTGCAGTGTTATTGAAGATAATCTATCTATTTGAAAATATAAAGTGAGAATTCATACGACTGACCCCAAATAGTTCGGTAAGGTTAATGATGATAATAGTAATTCTTGTGGTTAATTTGATGATGTGGTTGTTTCTAGGAAATATACTTTCATCATTGTCATCATTATCCTTATCTCAAGTATTTGGTGTACGTTTTTATTTAAAGTTTACTAGAAATGCACTTCACATGATCGATCTACTAGCCAATGGAATTTGGAATGGAGTATTTCTTTGGACAATCTGTCACCATAGAGGCCCGGGATAGAAAATACGATGAAATTCACTCTGGAAAGCTAGAAACAATCACATCGCATAAATTTATCTTGCGTTTTGTTCATTAAATGAAGAAAATGTCTAATTTGGCTTTGGTTTGTGTGCTTCATTTTGCAAATGCTGCTATTACTTCAATTCTTCCAAAATTAGACGTACGTGCTGATGTACCTATACAAACGTATATATGACATCATCACTCTTCAAGAGAAATCCCAGTCTGCCATTGCACTGTTTCAGAACCATCCATCCAATACGACATCACAAAACTACTGGGAAAGAAGATGCCAATTCATTTTGCTATCGATTTTTGCAAGGCATTCAAGCAACAAAATCCTTAGATGGATGCTAGACAACAATGATAATAACAATAATAAGTCTTTATCCCACTACCTGATGTTGGCTAAATGAGTCCTTTTCTTTATTGTGCCATATTAAGCGTCATATTCTTATTTTTAAGTCTAATAAAATAAGGTCATTGTTCATAGTTTCCCTAAACTCTAAACCTTAAACCCTAAATCCTAAAAAACCTTAAACCCTAAACTGTACAATCTTTTTGTGTCCAGTTAGATGGATGCTAGACTGTACGAGAAAAAAATTTAGTTATCATCCATGTAAGATGGAAATTATTGTAAAAAAAATTCCCTCTCTGTAACTTGACCTTGTTCATTGGCTTTGATTGGTTAATGCCATATTGAGCCATCTTGTCAGCTTCTAGAAGTATTTACTTTCTCAGCTTATTATTTTTTGAACAGATGAAATTAGTACGAATCTTGGTTTTGATTTCAGAAAATAGGGTTTAAAGCAAAAAAATTTGCCATCTTCTAGTACTATACTATACTCCCTTACGCTTTTACGTGTTTTGTGCTTGAACTTGTTCTCCAAAAACTTTAGAATTCTTATCTTTGTAGTGGCATTTAGTGATTTTTTTTTCCAATAATTATCTTTGATGGCTCTAAATGGACAAAATAAGAGGTGCTTTGCGTCTTAACAAATGATTATCATTTGTTTGATGTTAATAAAGAATATTATCTAAAAATGTTTACTGTGACAATCAATCTGTCATAAGTATTGCAAAAAATAGTCTATTTTGACTGGACTAGACACATTGAGATAGACTAACATTTCATCTAAAAATATTTTTAGTTGATGAACTCAACTAAATGATATTCTATCAAAATTTTAAATTGCGTTATCCTCACCAAGGCTTGATCTAGGAGTTTTGATAATATAATCAACAATCTAGATATGATCAATATATACAACTTTGATTGAAATAATTTTGAGCCCGTGGCTTTCTTCTTTCTTTCCGTAACAACTCAAGAATTTGCAAACAATAGGCTTTCATTTACAACAATCTAATAGTCAATGGACGTTAACATTCTATGTCTGCTTTTAAGTTAATTTTGGATTCTTAAATTAAAAATTTGTTTTCAAATTTGTTTCTTTTTGGATACTTATTTCTCCACCTATTTATGTACTGTTATCATGTTTTGAAACAGAGCAAAAGTGTAAACTTGAATCTTAAAATAGTTTATTATCTATTGTCCTTTCTTCTCATTCTAACTTTAAAACTTTTGTGTGGATTTGAATCATTTGATTGTACAAGAAGTGATTGTTTTTTAAAAGTTTAGGCCAATCACTCAATCCAGTTTATCAACTTACAGCCATGATCTATAGAACATGCTAGATGGCTTTGATCAAGTAATTCACCACTAAAAGCTGAAGTTCTGAACCGTGTTTCCATTTTCTAGTCAATCTTCATTTTAGTACACGCTTAACAAACGTTTAAATCATCCTAAACAATAACAAGCTTTATTCAGTTTCATGATATTGGATGAAAAAGAATCGTGTTACTTGTGTTAAAAGGTTATAGCCGTTAGTATAAGAGAATCATTGATGAGTGTCACATGCTTGATAATGTGTGATTATAAAATTTAATATAAGCCTATGCATCGAGGTGAATCTCCAATGACTATAACTGTTCTGTGTGACTGCATGTTGAACGATTGTTCCCTGTTCTGGTGTATGTTTTCTTGCTTTTAGTGATGATAAAACTTAATTGCAGATGAGATCAAACCTTCACATGTTGGTCTTGAACAAGAAGCTCAAGTAGTTCGGAATTGGAAAGGCCCAACTTCTTCAAATGGGAAGAGGAGTTCTAATGGGAGTAACCAGTATTCGTCTCCTATAAAATACTTGCATATACATGAAAGCGACAGCTTCTCTGTAAGTCTCATGATTCCTTATCTTGATGTCATTAGGTTTGACTTTGCGAAATACTTCTCCAGCACTGGACATCTGTTCTGCTGTTCTGCAACTAGGTGGATGTAGATGGCGTCAAAGTATTTTGGCCTAAACCACATTATGATTTCTTTCTAAACATCTATGCAGATTGGAATATTTTGTATGCCTCCTTCATCTATAATACCCCTCCATAATCATCCAGGGATGACCGTATTGAGCAAACTTCTTTATGGCACCTTGCATGTGACATCATATGACTGGATTGAGACAAATGGATCTGATCCATCGAAAGGTGAGTTTATTTTTCTCTTCTTCTAGGTCTCTTCAGCAGTATGATGTCTTACAACTTTCTGGTCTCCTGACATGGTGATAGCTTTGGATGATTCTATGCCTCTGTTCAATTTATGTTTTGCTGCTGAAATTTCTGTTTGTGGAAACAGTACTTGTTTAGTTTTGGAGGGACAGTAAACTAAAAGATTACAACAACAACAACAAGCCTTTATCCCACTGTGGGGTTGGCTGCATGAATCGTTCTTCTCCATTGTGTCATATTATGTGTCAAATTCTCATTTAAATCTAATAAACTAAGGTCACTTTTTATACATCTTAACCAAGTCTTTTTAAATCTACCTCTACCTTTCTTAACATAAGGTAAATCTAATTCACCTACTCTCCTAACCGGGTCATCGGACAGCCGATGCTTTATGTGGCCAAATCATCTAAGGCGACTCTCTCTAATCTTATTTGCCACTGGAACTACTCCAACTTTTTCTCATTTCTGCAACATTGAACTTAGTTTTATGCTTCTCTTTTATTGGCCAACATTCTACACCATAGATTATTGCTAAACTAAAACATTACTCTATTCAAATTTGTATAATGCTTTCTTATATATGAAAGAACCCATGTTGAATGGTTTCCTTTCCTTCTTCCCCAACATCTTATGACAGCTTAATAAAGAGATGGTTTTCTTTGGCTCAACGATTTTTTTTATATAAGATATATTGCTTATTGATGTATTAGATGAAATGATCACATAAAATATCGGCTGTTTGATGACCCAATTTGCAGAGTAGATGAATTAGATTCGGCCTATGTTAAGGAAGGTTGGTCTATACCTAAAAAGACTTGATTAGAAATTAAATAGGTATGACACTTAATAAGACAATAGAGAAAATGGATTTTTTGTAGCCGATCCCATTTAGTGGGATAAAAGCTTGTTGTTATTGATGATATGTTTTACTTCAAAAAAATTTATCCACAATTATTAAAGAACCAAATTTTGTTAGTAGAAGAAGCTTTATTTGCTTGATAGTTAAGTTTTATTGGCAGTTGAATATGCATGAAGGAAATTGGAACGCTTTTTTCTGGTTTTTGTACTGTTTTGTTAAAAGCTAGCCTCTCTTGCTTTCTCATGAAGTATCATTATTCTTCTTTTCATTGAGATTGGCCTAGCTTGTTATTTTCATGCCTCTAAACTGGTGATAATTTAATTGAGGTCTGGAAGCTAGATTGCGACATTCATGCTATTAAACTTTTTCTAAATTTTTGCTAGTTATCAGGGACGTGTTTTTATTTTTATTTTTATTTTATTGTATTATATATTTTTGAGATATAAGATTCATTTTTCTATTAGTTTTGGACGTGTATCATCATCGTCTTGCTACCTTTTTTTTGTCTTTTTGTTTTTTTGGTTTAGGAATACATAGTTTTGTTGCCGCTACGGTTTTGAATCCCTCGTCTTAAATTTTTCATGCAGTTATTGTTCGGCATTATACAAATTTTGTTATCGCTTTTTGCCTTTCTAGTTTTGCCAGGATGTTTTCTACTGAGAATAGGAAGAGCTTACTTTCTAGAATTTCATGATACTTTCCAATCACCAGCTATTCATATTTTATTCTAAATTGGTTTTCTTTACCCCAGTATTAACTGCAAAAGGCACACCTGTTAAATTTCATTCCTAGTTGTGAAATTATGTTGTGATATTTTGGTACAAACTAAACCTTCACATTTTCTTGTCTATTAATGAAATTTCCAACTGAAACTCCACAACAGCAGCAGATAAATAAAATGAAGCCCGTTTGTTTTTCTATGTCCTACTCAAGTTCATACTCCTAATTCAATTTTCTTTCTTTGTTTTTCTTCATATATTATTATTAAAAATAAATCCCAATGTGGTCCCTCGATTATTTACATGTGATCAATTCAGTCACTGAGCATCATATTTCTCCAATTTAATTCCTAATTAGACAAAATTGATTCAAAATGATTTCTCATTTAGAAATAGTGATACAAAATTGAACCCAATGTAGTCATCTGAAGACTATTTCGGATCAATTTTGTATGATCATTGGAGATATATGATACAACAACAACAAGCCTTAATCCCACTAGGTGGGGTCGGCTACATGAATCCATCGTCTTCATTGTGTCCTATTATGTGTCAAATTCTCATTTAATTCAAGATACTAAGATCATTTTTTATACATCTTAACCAAGTCTTTTAGGTCTACCTCTACCTTTCTTAACATAAGCAAATCTAATGCATCTACTTCCTAATTGGGTCATTGGACGGCCGTTTTATGTGCTAAACCATCTGCGATTCCTAATCTTATCTACCACTGAGCTACTAACTTTTCCAACATACTCATTTTGCATTCTGCCTCCAAGAGTAAAGCCACTTATCCACCTAAGCATCCTCATCTCTCAACACTTAACTTAGTCTTATGTTTCTTTTATTGGCCAACATTCTGCACATAAGTCAGTGTCTTACCACCATCTTATAAAATTTTCTCTAAGTTTATGAACTTTCTATCACATAAAGCCGATGCATTCCTCCACTTCAACCATCCAACTTGAATTCTACTAATAACATCTCCATCTATTGGAGATATATGATAATCCGGACTAAATTTGCTACATGCAAATTGTCAGGGAAATCATTTTAGGACGAAGGCCACCTATTATCATTGTTTAATTTTATGATTTTTCCCTTATTATTATTGTTTAATTTTGAATGCTAAGGTTGGTTTAAGGTTTAGTGGGAAGTCATATTGTTAATTACTTCTCGTGACTTGCTGAAATCTACATTCACTTTACCTTGTTAGAATGCTATTCATCTTATTCTTTCGACTGGAATTTCATCTCAGCTAGACCAGCAAAACTTGTAAAAGATGGAGAAATGTCCGCTCCCTGTGGGACGACAGTCCTTTATCCGACAAGCGGCGGCAACCTTCACTCTTTCAGAGCAATAACTCCTTGCGCTCTATTTGACATCCTCTCCCCCCCTTACTCATCAGAAGATGGAAGACATTGCTCATATTTCAAGAAATCAATCAGAAAAGATGACACAGGCAAGCTCTCTCTCTCTCTCTCTCTCTCTCTCTTTCTTCGGGTGCATTTGAAGTGTCAGTGTGGTGCTGTGCGAAAATGCATCATAGGCGCAATTTAGGAAACTACATTCCAACCGTATTTTGGAGAATTTGTAGTGGAAAAGTTTTATTTTTTGACTTAACTTGACAGAGTGCGATGACTATTAGAAATGTATGATATAGATTTTTATAATGAAAAAATTGTAATACACATTGTAGCTTTTTAAGTTTTATTTTGGACAACTGCAACAATAGTGAAGTTGTTGCAGAAGAAGTTATTGTTCTAAAAGCTGTGATTGTGCATTACAAATTTTTTTATTTTAAAAAATTAGACTAAAGTTTTCTGATAGTTGCTGCACTCTATCAGATAAAGTTAAAAAAATATAATTTTTTCATCGCAGATTCTACAAAGCTTAATATATAATTTCTTAAATGACACGTTGCGTTTTCATAGCGCATTGCACCGTCGCCCCAAAAACACCCTACTCGTATCATCCAAATTTGAACTTGAAATTTCTGATTGGGTTCTTCAGGAGAAATTATTGACGGTGTTTTGCCGGATGGAATAGATGGCTCTGAAGTAGTGTGGTTGGAAGAGTATCAGCCACCTGATAGCTTTGTTATAAGGAGAGGGCTATATAAAGGCCCTGCCATTAGAATTTAATGCTTGCCCTTTGTCTTGTGGCATCATTTGTCACATTTTATCTCTATCTTTGTAGTATAGGGCTATAATGTGATTTGTGAATAGTTTTTGAAATAATTGCTGTTATCAAGACGCAATTTAGCATTTAATTCACATAAATTTTTATAAGAATTCCTACTTTTTTTCCTCTTACCTTTTTTAATGCGTTGATTAAAAGGATACTTTAATTTAAAAGGATATATATATATATATATATATATATATAGTTATTAAATTTTAAATATTAGATATATAAATGTATAAGAATTATGTGATTGGTGGCCTTGCATTAAACATAGATAAGTGTGATTTTCTACATCAAAGTTAATTTAAATTTTAGCAATTTTGATTTTATCTTGAGCATAATTTGAGTTTTAATTTTTTGAGATTGTAAAATTTTTATTTTTTTAAAATTTTTTTTAGTATATATGAGGAGTTATTTATAATAAATTTGATAGAGTATATTAGAAATTTATGTCCGATTATTTATTTATTTTTATTTAGAAAAAAAGCTTACAATATCGCAGTGATTTTAACATTTGCTTTTGTGATGAGCATTTTGTAACTATGTTTATATACAACAGCCACTATTATTTTTCGTTCTTTAAAATACAGATTCCAATGAGGCATAAATTAATTTTGAATTAATAAACATTTAGATGTTCCCTTGACATTAAAAAAAAAATTTTAAGCATATCCATACTTACATAAATAATTTTTTGAGAAATTTATATACATATTACACAATTCTTTTGCATTTACATATTTCATACCCAAATTTGAATATTTACATAACTAGCACTTTTTTATGCTCAAAAAAGTGCATTTCACTAAAAAAAAGTAACAAGGGTGGATGTAATAATAAAGATTTAGGTGCTATTTAAGAAAAATTAAAGTTTAAAATATGATATGTATGTAAATCCTCTTAATTTTTTTCATTGTTATTTTAAAAGCAAATATTAAGAACGTATATATTATTGTAGTAAATTATCTATTTATATAATTAATAATTTACTGCACATTTATTAAAGGAGTAATTAATCAAGTTTTAATAATTATTTATTAAATAACAATGAAATATGAATATCTAAGTAGATGGCTTAGCTGCTAATATTTTCAAGGAGATTACTTGATTTGCACACCTAACTTTGTTTCTGTTTAATCAGGCCTCTTTGGGATCAATTTTGTTTCAATATTTTCTATTTTTTAAAATATATTTTAAAGTGTTTTTTTTCTATTTTAAAGATAAATCACATTATTTTTAAAAACTTAAAATAATATATATAATTATCACGATATATTATAATTATATAAACATTCATAATAAGATTGGTTTTGTTTTAATAAATTTTTAACGAATAATCACAACTCTCAAATATTTTAGATTCAATTAAATATATAATCTTTTCAAATAATCATCAGTTTCACTTAATTTTAGCAATTAAATAAATTGTTTAAAAAATGTATAATAAGCCAGAAAGTCTTTCAAGTATATGTGTGTATATATATAATTTAATGTGTCAAACAATATTAGCTTTAATATTTATGTTCTACTAACATATAGGGTATACATGAGGTGCTAATATATATATATATATATATAATATTATAAAGAAAAATATGTTTAAATAAATTATATATCATTAAACATTCTTCATCATATAAAAATAATAAAATGTCTTTTCTTCTTCTAATTAAATTAATAAAATATATTATTAAAAACTAGTAGATGTCGTTTGTGCACATGTTGAATGTAGCAACACCTTAAAGTATATATATATATATATATATATATATATATATATATATATATAAGATTTATTAAATCATGAAAAATTGCTACCAAATGGAAGAAGGTTTGAAAACTTCAATGAAGATGTATTATTTTTGATATGACATTTAAAATACTACTAGTCGAAGCATGAATCTTGATGTCAAAGTAAGTTGATCCTAAGTTGAAACTAGCCGAGATCAAACACTTAAAATATCATTGAAAACTTTGGGATATCGCTTAGATTCTCTAAATTTCTAAACATGGAGCGAGTGTAAATTGAACGCATATATCTAGCCCAAGATCTCATAATTTCGACTTCATTTGAGCATTCAAATACTTAAAATACATCGAATGATCAAAGGAATCATTTTGAGCGTCCACGGAGTGGAGTGGTTCGATTTTGCGGTACGTATTTACGTAAACGCTACCCTCTAATATATAAATACATGAAGGGGCCGAAAAAAGAGAAGAGAGCTCGCTGAAAATCCTCCAAAGACAATCATGCACCATAGGCGGTGTAACCACCCGTTGGTTGCCATGACCAGCCCCCATCGGCCATCGCCGATCAATCGTGATAATCTCCATCGCCGTCGTCACCATCGACACTATCGCGCCGTATCGTCGCCATCATTGCATCATCGCCCACCGCCGCCGGTCCCCGCCTGTCGTCGGTCACGCCAACCATCGCCGCCATCTTATTTGTTACCACGGCCTTCATCAGCTTGCTATTCAATCATTCTCTATTCATTACACTATTTAAACTGAACATTATTATATAGGCATTGATTCGAGATTCCCTTGTCGCTCTTCCAATATACAATTATGTAATCTCGTTGAGAAACTTTTGTACTCAAACGGATATATAGTGAAAGATTTTTTTACTAAATTTGAGCTGTGGTTTTTCTTTTCGGTTTTTCACGTAAAATTGAGTTTTCTTATTAATTCTCGTGTATTGTCTGGATTAACAAAGCTAAGACGTAAATTTTTATTCTACCGTAACTGATTTTCTAGCACGCAACAATTATATATATATAAACACATTTGTTTAATATTTAGCATGGACTTATGTATTCTTAAAATATGTGTAATGATTAAGCATTTATATTCCTTTTTTCCATTCTATTACTAATTAATATTTTTGTCTTCTTTCTTATAGTCTTCTCTTCTAATTAATTGTTGCCTCCTAACATGCCAAATGATCATGCCAATTCATGACCTTAATTTTAAATATAATGTGATTTATTTCCTTTGAAAAATATTATGAAATATATTTTAATTGCTCATGCATATATATATATATATATATAATTTATTTTTTTGGTCTAAATTTATATTGACATATGCTTGGTTAGATAAGAAGGTTATTTATTTAATTCTTTTTGATAACTTTAATAATTATTTAAAAAATTAAATTAATAATTATTTTGGATGTAATTAATAAGGTAACCAAATATTTAATGATAGGTTACTTTTTCTTATCCAAGGAAATTATATATGTAATAAGAAAAAAAAATCTCTTCTCAATATGTAATTTTTTTAAAATTAAATATTCAAGACTAAATCATAACTTATAATTTAATTTATAACTAGTCTTGTGTCCCTCTTAAGTATATGTAATTAATTATAATTGATTTATGTTTTTTTACTTTTAATTAATGTATATTTAAGATAAGTTTCTATTATTTAAATAATTATTTAAAGTCAATTTTCTAACTTTTCTAAATCAACTCAATTATTTATACATTATCAACATTAATAATCTAACCTTAATTTTAAAATATTTGATAATTAATATATTAAGATTATAAAATCATTTAATGTTGTGCCCTCACCTATTATATATAACTCTACTTTGAAACAAGTATCAACGAAAGCATGATATTTTCAGACAAGAATTTCAATTAATTATTAATATTTATAATAAAACATCATTGTTGCGTGCTAGAAAACCAGTTGTATGCAAAATTCGAACCACTCCTCTCCATCTGGACGGCTCATGATGATTCCCTTGATCATATGATGTATTTTGTGTATTTGAATGTTCAAATAAAGTCAATTGTAAGATCTTTGGCATTTGGGCCATTTCCATTACGCTTATTAAACACCCATATTTGAGAGCTTTTAGAATTTAACTGATGTCTCAAAGCTTTAAATGATATTTTAAGTCTGATCTCGTAGGTTTATTTTGATTAAACTTTCTTTCGTCAAGATTCGTCTTGTAGAGAATTTTCAGGGTCATATCAATCATCTAAAATTCTAAATAAAACAAAAATGTTGATCAATGAATGGTAAAATGAATCGACTAATTAATTAATTAAATGATTTTAGAAAATGATGTTAATTTATTTAATCACAACTAGATTGGTTATTATTGAATGGTCAAGATGATGACATTATGATTATTTGTAATTAAGAAAAAATTCAAAAATTAAAAAAAAATAGGTAGCTGCCGACCGTTTTGTCTCTTTGCCTGTCAGACAATTATATATAATTAATTAAATTAATTAGATTTAATAAAACCCTAAAATTTAAGGTTGGCCTATGTTTGTATGGATGCAAATTAAATACAATAATTTATTTTTTGATATTTGATTTGAATTGAATTATAGATAATTTAAATCTCAAAATTGGTCTCCAGAAGCGGCCGCGGTGGCATTGATAGCGTGGTGGTGGTGGCGTGCTTTGTAAATGATGATAGCGGTAGTGGCGCCAGGCATGACGATGATAAACTCTTGTGGTTATTTAGGCTAGAGTGAGTTTCATATTTAGTTATCTATATTTAATTATAAAAATAATAAAATAAAATAAAATTTTGATTACAAGAAGTAGTATAATTCATTATCTAACAATATTATTATAGTGATTTCATATAAAATTAATAAAATAAAATAAATCTTCTAAACACTCATGGGGGCCTACAATAAAATAAACTCGTTTCAAGCATACAATAATTGCATTTATTATTATTATTATAATATATATATATATATATATATATATATATATATATATATATATATATATATATATATATATATTTTTAAAAGTTTGTTAAATTTGCACCGATAAAGTATCATATAATTCCATCAAAAACGAAAAGTTAAAATAATTTTTTTAAAAAAATAAAAAATTATAAATCAACCTTTACAAAATTTTGATGAATAATAATACATTTTTTAAATGGAAAATATTAAAAATATATTTACTGGGATCATATCAAATGCCGATATGATCGACATAGATCATGACTAAAAGCACACATCCACGTAATTTTTTAATATTATTTTTTCCTTATTAGAGTATTTATATACTTAGCACATAATTCTTATATATATAATATCTAATTTTTAATATTTACATAAATAACATCTAAATCTTTATATTATATCAAAAATATCACCACCATTAATTTTTTTAAAGTAAAATTCATCTTTTCATACATAAAAATTTATTATATCTATAAATATCAAAATTTAAGTGATATATATATAAATATATAATAATTATATGATATGTATTTAAATATTCCTATATACTTTCAATATGCTTGAATGTCAAAATTTTGGAAGAAACTCTATAGTGTATCACACTATTTATGATTGTTTAAAATATATTATTTTCACAAAAAATATATATATATTTAATGCATTTAATTTTTGTTATTATTCTCATTATATATATATATATATATATATATACACACACATTAGTTTTGACTTAATTTGAGAAAATTTACATGCTCACATTTGTTTTAATTTTTCATCAAAAGCATTAAAATTTATTATCCAATATATAGTGAAAATAAAAATATTATATTAAATCATCTCAGCTAATTAAAGACGTACCACTTGTCCGCAACAAATACTCAAATTAATTAGTTAAGCATTTTTAAATATATAGTGCTTGGCCAGCTTAATTACTTAAAATTAAACTTAATATTTATTGTTTTCTCATCAACATTTTGGTGCTTAATTACTTAAATAAAACTTAATGTTTATAATTTCTCATAAACATTTGGGTGAAGGAGAGGGGAGATGAAGTTATAATACTGTTAAAATAAAAATGGCTCCTTCTATTTTATTATGTAATTATTAGCTACTCGTGAATTAGCTCGATTAAAACTCATTCATGATCATTTGATTAACTAATCAAACGAGCTTGAATGTTCCTATAAATGCTCGATTGCTGAATGATACGTTTGAAGAACTTGTCGTTCGGTTTATTTTTGTTCACGAACAAACTCATATAGGGGTGTAAAAGAGGTTTGTGAGCAGAACCCTTATTCATTATCCGACTAGTTCAATTTGTTTTGTTCGTATTTGTTTGTGTTGAAATGACTCAAAATTTTACTGTTTGTGTTCGGCTTGTTTGAAAATTGCTATTTGTGTTCGGCTCATGTTCAAAATGGCTTGAAATGCAACAATATGAAAAATCTATAAGAGTGAGGATTCAAACTTGAAACAATCTTTTGCATGTAACTTTAACCATTAAGTTATGCTTTCAATTGTGATATATATATATATATATATATATATATATATATATATATATATATATATATATATATATATATATATATATATATATATATATATATATATATATATATATATATATATATATATGTGTGTGTGTTTATATTTATATAATAATAATAATAATAATAATAATATAATATGATTTTTATTTCATAAATCGAGCCAATGATCAAAAATGATTGTTCATTTACGTTATCATCGAAACTTGAAAAGTTTGTTCTTATTCGACTCATTGGAAAGTAGTACGAGACATTTCTTACTTGAGAGCGTGGTATTTTATGAACAATGAGCTTTTTTGATAGCCCTAAGCTCATTAAGGTAGATGTGTGAATTATTTAGTTTTAACATAAAAATAAAATCAAATCAAAATTTTTGAGCAATTTGATTTGGTTTTGAACTTATTAATTTAGATTTTGATCTTAATTATTAAAACTTTAGTTTTCTAATTTTGAATTGGTTTAATAAAAAAATTTTAGATGGAATCAAATAAATATAATTTATTCATTACTTGATAAATTTTTTTTAGCAATCATAACAATTATAAATATTTTTAATGTATGAAAGTAACTAATTGCTTTTTTAAATTATATATATATATATATATATATATAGTAAATTTTGAAAGTGGTTTTTAAATATAGTAAATTTCGATTTATCCAAAATCAAATCAAATTATTATTTAGTATATTTGATTTTGTATTCTGTTTGATCAGTTCAGCCCAATTTTCTAGAAATTCAAAATCAATTAGTTTTTAAAATTCACCATCCAAACAAATCAAATACACACCCCTACATTAAGAAGCTGGAGTAAGGCTTGTTTATCAATAGTATTAATTGGTTTTTTTTTTAAAGGCTTAATAAGCTTTAATTGATACAACTCATTTATATTTTTCAACAAGGTGCTCACGACCAATGTTGATTAAGGCTTTATTCAAGCTCATTTATTTCATTAAATGAGCTGCTCATTAAAATGCTCGATAATTTAATTTAAATCAAGATCAAGCTTGTGAACAACCTCGAATCGAGCTCAAACTCGATAATGATAAACAAGTTCAAATTTGAAAATCCACGTAAAAATTTTGATTTGAACTTAAGCTCTATAACGATAAATAAGCTTGAACTCTAACATGCAAATATTAGATTCAGCTCAGTTCTGAGAGAGAGAGACAGAGAGAGAGAGAGAGAGAGAGAGAGCTGAGAAGCTCAAAGAAAAACAATGAATCCATTATTATGATCTGGAAATTAAGAAAAATATTTGTTATATAATTTAATTAATCTTTTTATATATTTTGGTTAGAAGAAAAGATGGATAGAAATTAGAAGAAATTGAAGATCTAATATAGGAAAATAATAAAATAGAAATATAAAAAATTATAGAATTTTAAAGGCCTAAATAATTACCTGTCTTATCATTCAATAATAATCTTATGAGAATATATAAGCTCTGTGAAAGAAAAAAAAAGAGCTTATATGCAATACAACTCTAAATGAAAGAGACATACCAAAAATAATTTAGGATTAATTTAAAAAAAATGAATGATTTTCATTGTTATTGATATGACACTTAAAATACTACTAGTCGAAGCACGAATCTTGATGCTAAAAGCAAGTGATCCAAGTTGAACCGGTCGAGATCAAATACTTAAAATATCCTTGGAAACTCTGGGATGTCAGTTAAATCCCTAAATAACTCTCAAACATGGAGTATTTATAGTCAAATCGAGCGTCTCGACGAGCCGGATCTAACGAGCCTAAGATCTCATAATTCCGACTTCATTTGAGTATTCAAATACACAAAATATATCATATGATCAAGGGAATCATCATGTGTTGTCCCATGGAGATGAGTGGTTCGGATTTGCATGTATTCGAGGCATCCTCCTCCACCATAAATAGCCTCATTTCTCATATGAGGGGAGGCCAAATAGAGAGGAGAGGCTCAAAGCGAAGATTCTCCAAACAATCACGCCACCACTTTCGGCGTCGTCACCATTGCCAGCCGCATCGGCCGCCGCCGCTGATCCTCATTGTCGTCAATCTTTGTCGGTCTCCATCATGACGACCTTCATTGTCGATGTTCCTCACTGTTCACCATCACCGCTACTACAACTCTTCTCGACATTATTTACATAGTTGTTGTTCTCATGCTGATCGTAATCCAGTTATGGAAAATTTTGTACTCAAAAGCATACATAGTGGAAGATTTTTACTGGGCTAGGCCCCATGATTTTTTACCTCTTTTCGAGGTTTTTCACATAAAAATTTCTGTAGTTTTCTTATTCACTCTTTAAATACTGTGTCTTGCGTTCACAAGGTGTAAACTTTACCTACTACTCTGGTTTTCTAGCGCAGCAGTTTGGCCGTCGTGGGAAAGCTGATTCCCATTATTTCATCTTGTATGGCGACCAAGTTTTTTCCCAAGATCAAAACCACCATCGAGGTGGAGCATTTCAAGCTTTTAAAGAGTGCAAGCGAAGAATGAAGATTCATCAAACTTCGCTCCTTCAGATTTTGTCGGAAACTAGGAGGCAACTCTTAATCTCAAAAGATTATCTAAATCAATATTTTGGAGATCTAATTGATTATCGGAGAAGCAAGTCGGCAATACCATGAAAAATCAAGGTTAAGAGCAACTTTGGCTACACCTGAGCGTATGTTTGATTGACCTCTTCCATAGGTTAACGTCAAGTAATACTTTGACAAACAACCTCGGATGAGTCAAAATCCTCGCCAGTTCAATTGATCTCTTCCATACTGAGTTAACGTCGCCGAGCAAAGACTCGACAAACAACCTCGAATGGGTCAAAAATCGCCGGCATGATTGACCTCTTCCATACAGATTAACGTCATCGGATAACACCCTGAAAAACAACCTCGGATAGGTCAAAAATCCTTGGCGGATTGATTCTCTCTTCCCGTATCTTTGGTAACACCGACCGACAAACAACCTCATAGGTCAAAATCACTCGGTGGATTTAATTCAACCTCTTCCACAAGTTAATGTCATGGTAAAGAACTTCACGACAAACAAACTCGGATAGGTCAAACATCCTCAGCGAATTCCATTCAACCTCTTCCATACAGGTTAACGTCATCGAGTAACACTCTGACAAACAACCTCGAATGGGTAAAAATCTCGGCAGTTCAATTTAACCTCTTCCTGCGAGTTAACGTCGCCGAGCAAAGACTCGACCAAGCAACCTGGGATAAGTAAAAAATTCTACCGGTGATTCATTCTACCTTCTTCCCGCCTGCGTTGCGTCATGGGTAACACTTCGACGAAACAACTTCGGATAGGTCAAAAAATCTCGGCTGAGATTCAATTCGACCTCTTCCATACAAGTTAGCGTCATTGAGTCACACTCTCACAAACAACCTCGGATAGGTCAAAGAAAACCGCCTATCGCCGCGCACTCCACACCATTTTGCCTATCCCCACGACTACACGCGGCCGCACTACACATTGTTTGCCGCCGCCACAATTGCTTCCAATATTGCCATCCGCTTTGGCTTAATCATCGAATCTCACTGGCCATCCCTGAATTAATCGCTGCCATCATTTATCGTACCATCGGGTAATTCACGCTTTCACCGCCGCCAACCATCATTTGTAACTCTCATTTACCACCAAGGCCATCTCCATAGTCCACCATCGCCTTTCCTCGCCGATTATTGATGCGGCCATACCGCTTTGGCTCATCACTGCCGATCATCAATCTGTCGGTCCAGGTTAGTTGACACCTCTTTTGAGGGAAAACCTTTGATGAAACTATGGGTCTTGATCACCTCGAGCAGGCGTATTCTTTGAGGGAAAATCGGAGCCTTATCGTATGAACTACGCCTTGATCATCTCCAAACTCGGTCCGACGAGGTTGACACCTCTTTCGAGGAAAAATTGTTGATGAACTACGGGTCTTGATCACCTCTCCCGACCGGTCCGACGAGGTGGGCGCGCCTGCTATAGAACTACACGGCCCTGATCTAAACCAGTCGACCAATTAGATTAGCGACACCTCTTTCGAGAGAACCGGCCTTGCCATATGAACTTAGTCTTGATCACCTCAACCTCGGTCCGAATTAACGCCTCTTTCGAGGGAAAACTGGAGCCACTGATGAACTATGGTCCTGATCGCCTCCGGTCGGTCGACAGATTAGTGACACCTCTTGAGAGAAAATTGGAGCCTCACATGAACTAAGGGTCTTGATAGCCTCCAAACCCGGTTGGTTTGAGGTCGCTAACGCCTCTTTGAGGGCAACCGAACCATGCCATATATATGGGCCTTGATCGCCTCCAAACCCTCCCAACGGTTGGGTTAGACACCTCTTTCAAGGGAAAAGGAGCTTTGTATGAACTGGTCTTGATCGCCTTGGTCCGAATTGATCTAACGCCTTTCGAGGGAAAACTGGAGCATTATCGTATGAACTACGGGTCTTGATCACCTCCAAACGACCTTCTCTCAAGAAGAAGAGAATATGCTTTCTCCCTTGGCCCTAAGGGAGTTTTTATAGACCCCCATAGGGGAAAAAATATCAAAAAGCGTCAAAAATCGCCCAAAATCGCTCAAAACGGCAGAACTAAAAGCTAAAAGGACATTTTCGCTCTGTGTGCAGACAGATACCGCGCCGCATTGTTCGCCCGCAAGCGCTGCTTTGTTGGCTGCACACCGCTTATCCCCGGCTAGCTGTTCCGCGACCCTCAGGCCAGCTCGCTGTCTGAATCAAAGGCCCGCTGGACCAGTATTGTTTCCCTTTCCACACCCAAGTAGAGGCTAGGACCCGCCTGGTCTCAGCCGCTCATGCCCACTATCGGGTTACACAGGCGTGCGGTGCCATAGCACTCATGCGAGCACCCGTTCATAATGGGTCCATAATCAAATCTCACTACATATACCACACACCATGGCCTCAGACTGCTTGAAGTCATAATCTTGTGCTCCATGGAGATCTGTTCTCTCAAAATGTGGACAATCTCAAATTTCATTGAAGAATTTATATTTTCAAGTATTTGACATATATATTTTTGGATGATTGAGATAATATCATCCAAAAATAGCAACGATACACACTTAAAATACTATTCAAATCTTGATGCTAAAAGCACAATTTGAAGTTGAAACAGTCGAGATCAAATACTTAAAATATCCTCGAAACTCGGATGTCGCAAATTCCTAAATAACTCTCAAACATAGTATTTATACAAATCGAAGCGTCAGTGATCTAACAGCCCAAGATCTTATAATTCGACTGAGTATTTCACAAAATACATCATATGATCAAGAGATCACAGCCGTCCGTGGGGAGAGTGGTTCGATTTTGCATGTATTTTAGACGCTCCTCCAATCTATAAATAACCTCTCATTTATCGGTCTCCATCATGATGATCTTCATTGTCAGTCGATGTCCCTCGCTGTTCACCATCATCTGCTACCACAAGAACCATTATCACCAACGTGACATAGTTGTTGTTCCCTTCTCATAATCAATAAGATTTTGTACTCAAAAGATGCTTGGAAGATTTTCTTGGGTGGTTTTTTTCCCTCTTTGAGGTTTTCTAAATTTACTGTTTTTCAAAAAATATGTGTTTTATGTAAACTTTCTTTCTATTTTTTTCTAGCACACAACAATTATATATATGCATCACTATATTCATTAATTAATTTCCAAAATACATCCAATTTAAATATAATTTTCAACACCTTGTAAGGGCTAATTAATTAATTTTTAATTAAATGAATCTTCCATAAGTGATTTGGTCAAGATATCTCTAATTTGATAATGTGCCTACAAGTTCAAATCTTTTTACATTCATTTACTACTTAATAAAATATCACATGTTGTTAATGTGCTTGCTTTTTTATGATATATTGGATTCTCTAACTATGTATTTGTCATTTGCTATTAATTAATTGGCCTTTGTAGTTTTAAGTTAACACATTCTCTTCTTTATATATATATATAAAGTCTTAAATTCAAGCATTGCATACAGCGTAATGTATATGTGAGTTTGCGATTAAATTATCTCAAATGTCCTAAAAAATAATAATAATTACATAATCCACAGAAAATAGCATAGTCAAAATATTCAATTATATTTTTGAAATTATAAAGTTTCACTCTTCTTTATAATTAGAGAAGATGATATTGTAAACTTTGAAGTACTTATTTGTCCAACTATTGTACAAAAGTTAAGACACAACAGTCTAAAAATATTTCTATGACTATATAATTGTAGTTAGACTGGTGGTGGTGGAATGCGATGACTGTTAGTGATAATCAATAATGATTGTTAGTAGTAGTTGACATCAAGCTCTCGGACTTTGTTCTTGGATCATTTTCTTTTATGTTGATAATGTGATTTTATTTATAAAATTTTGGGAGAGCTAGCGTAAAACTAGAGGGATTAATACAAAAGATACCTATTGAAAAGTTCGATGTGAAAAGTGGAGGTCGGGAGCAGTGACAAAAAGCATAAAACGTGTCAAATAATCATGACAAGAGTCCTTTAAATCATTGTGAAAGACTTAGGGCTCTGAAGAATGTGATTATATGGCTTGAATACAAGAAAAAATATGCAAGTCACGATCATGTACAGGTTAAATAAACAAGGGTTCCTACATTATGGATGGATGTGGGCAATTAAGTTAATCTATGAAACTAGAATTAGGTTAAGAACTTAGAATATAGGTACTCTTATAAGTAAATTAATGTAATTCATAGATATTATGGTTCATAGAAAGATAAATATTTTATGTGTTCAAGAAACTAATTGGGTTGGGGAGAAGGCCAAGGAGATTGATAGTTTAGGTTTTAAACTTTGGTATTCAGGTAGAAGTCAAACAAGAAATGATGTAGGTGTAATTATAGACAAAAGTTCAAAGGATAATGTTATAAATATTAATAGATATGGAGATAGAATTATAGCTTTAAAGATTATTATTGATACTAAGATTATCAATGTTATAAGTATTTATGCTCCTCAAGTAGGTTTGGATGTAAGCTCAAAAGAAAATTTTGGAATGAATTAGAGAGATTAATACAAAAAATACCTCTTGAAGAAAAAGTATTTATTGGAGGAGATTTAAATAGACATGTTGGTAGAGTGGTAGAAGATTTTAAAAGTATTCATGGTGGTTATGGATTTGGAGTGACTAATGAAGAAGGTATGACTATATTAGATTTTTCTTTAGCTTATGATTTTGTAGTTGTTAATACTTTATTTAAGAAAAGTAATGAACATATTATTACTTATAAAAATAGATTTAAACACACAGATTGATTATTTTCTGATAAGAAAAATAGATTGTTTAGATTGTAAAGATTGTAAGGTCATTCCAAGTGAAATTTTAAGTACTCAACATCGATTGCTAGTTTTAGATTTTAAGATGAAAGATTGTAAGAGAAAAAATAATTAAATTATTATTCCAAGATTATATGGGGACACTTAAAAGAACACAAACAAAAATATTTTTAAGAGCAAGCTATAAGAGCTTAGAGTTTAGGATGTTCATAAGGAAGCTAATGTTATGTGAGAAAAAATAGCAAGTGAAATTAAACAAGTTGTTAAAAATGTGCTTAGAGAATCAAAAAGAAAAGCTTCTTTTAATAAAAATAGTTGGTGGTGGAGTCAAAGTGTGCAAGAAAAGATTAGAGATAAGAAGCATTGTTATAAAACTTAGTTTTGATGTAAAAACTCAGAGAATTGAAAAAGATATAAAGTGGCCTGTAGAGATTCTAAGAAAGCAATATATGATACAAAGAATTTAGCTTTTAGTGATTTATACAATAGATTAGATACCAAAAAAGGTGAAAGATATATGTATAAGTTAGCCAACCAAAGAGATAGGAAAAGTAAAGACCTAGTTCAAGTGAGGTGTATTAAGGATGAAAATAATAAAGTACTTTTATTAGAAAAAGATATTGAAAATAGGTGGATGAGATATTTTGATAAACTTTTCAATGAAGGATCTGAAAGTACGATTGATTTTAGCAACCTTAATACCCTAAACAAAAAAATAGATAATTTTGTTTTTATCATCGTATTAGTAAACTTGAAGTAAGCTTTAAAGAAAATGAAATGTGGAAAAAAAAAAAGTAGGACCTGATAAGATTCAAATAGAAGTGGAGAAATGTTTAGGAGATCAAGGAATTTCTTGGCTTATAAATATTTTTAATGTTATTTTAAAGACTAAAAAGATGCTAGATGAGTGGAGGAAGAGTTTGTTGGTTCCTATATTTAAGAATGGTGTATGCACAAGAGTGTGCAAATTATAAAGGAATTAATGTCATACATTACAATTATGGGAGAGAGTAACGATAGTAGCAATGATGGCCAATATTAGTTTTATGCCGTGGTAGATACTATGGATGCTATACATTTGTTAAGAGGTTTGATGGAGAAGCATAGAAAAGTAAGCAGGATCTACATATGATATTTATTGATTTAGAGAAAGCTATGATAAAGTTTCAAGAGATGTTCTTTAGAGAGTTATAGAATAGAAAGGAGTTAATATTGGTTATATTCAAGTCATTAAGAATATGTATACTAGAGTCACATTGTGTCCAAACACAAGGAGGATTGACAAAATATTTTCCTATTTCACTTGGATTACATCAAGGATCCTTTAAGCCCTTATCTTTTTTTTTTAGTTATGGATGTTCTTACTAGGCATTTATAGAAGATGTATCTTGGTGTATGCTTAATGACATTCTTCTTGTTGATAAAATTAGAGAGGGAGTCCAAGAGAAACTTGAATTATGGAGGTCAACATTAGAGTTTAAAGGTTTTCAGTTAAGTAGATCTAAAATTGAATATATGGAGTGTAATTTTAGTTGTAAAGGTTATAGTGATAGTTTGTGATGTCAAGTCATTAATAAGAGTGAGCGATTTAGATATTTAGGCTCTATTGTTCAAAATGGTGAAATAGATGGAGATGTTATTAGTAGAATTCAAGTTGGATGGTTGAAGTGGAGGAATGCATCCGCTTGATGTGATAGAAAGTTGCACTTAAACTTAAGAGAAAATTTTATAAGATGGTGGTAAGACTTGCAATGACTTATGGTGTAGAATGAACAAAAAGAGAAGCATAAGACTAAGTTAAGTTTCAGAGATGAGGATTCGTGGATGCTATTTTTACTCAGAGATAAAATGCTAAATGAGTATGTTGGAAAAAAGTTGGAGTAGCTCAAATAAGTGAGATAAGATTAGAGTTTAGATCCACATAAAGTCACCAAGCTGAGAGTAGAGTAGATGCAGATTTGCCTTATGTTAAGAAAGGTAGAGGTAGACCTAAAAGACTTGGTTAAAATGTAAAAAATGACCTTAGTATACTTGAATTAAATGAGAATTTGACATAATAGACACAATGGAGATGAAGGATTCATATAAAAACCCACTTAGTGGGATAAAGGCTTGTTGTTGTTGTTGTTGTTGGGAGGGCCATTTTTATATTAATCAAAATCTTAAAATAATTCATATGATGATTAGTATTGAATACTTTGATCATAGATCTTTCTCTTGATATTTTATTGCTTTAATGAGCTCATATTTATGTGATATTAGACTTATTAGATTTCTCTCAAAGATCAACTTGATTTGACTATAAATATACTAGATTTGAATATTATTTATCTCCTTAATTAATACTTTAAGCATCTATTTATGCTTCAACTGCTTGAAATGAGCCCACTTGGATTTAAATCTAATCACTTTTAGTGTTGATAGATTCGTCTCATTGAGATATTCAATTTAACTATAAGTTTATATTGTGTGTGTGTGTGTGTGTGTGTGTCAAAACTCATGCTTTATGGATCAAATTTTAGGATAATGTATCAAAAATATTGATGAATCATAATAAATTGAGACTCATAAATAGATATTTCCAAGGAGAAAGAATAGTGGACATAATAAAATTTATGTCATGATCTCAATAATTACAATTTTTTTCAATAACTTATTTCATTTTTTCATTCAAATATATGTGTGTGTGTGTGTGTGTGTGTGTGTGTGTGTGTGTGTGTATATGTGTATATATATATATATATATATATATATATATATATATATATATATATATATATATATATATATATATATATATATATATATATATGACATTATAAATTCTACTAATCGAAGCTCGAATCTTGATGTCAAAAGCAATATGATAAGTCGAAACTCGTCCAAATCAAGCACTTAAAATATCATTGAAAACTTTGGGATATCAATTAAATCTCTAAATAGTTCTTAAATATAGAATGTTTATGATCAAATCAGTCTTGACAAGGATCTAACAAGCCCAAGATCTTGATTCTTCATTTCATTCAAAATACTTAAAATACACCAGATGATCAAGAAAATTATTTTGAGCCGTCCGATGGAGTAGTTTGAATTTTGCATGTATTTACAGAAATACCATCCCTCTTATATATAAATAGCCCCTCATTCTTCACATGAGGGAGGCCAAGATAAAGAGGAGAGAGAGCTCTAAAGCTAGAAAATCCTCCAAGCATAATCGGTTACTACGGCCGGTCGCCGACACCACCGCTACGCCACCACCCGCCATTACTACCGGCCGCTGATCCTTATCGCCAACCATCATCGCCGATCATAGTTCATCATCACCATCGCGTCATCTGATCTACTACCATATCGCTGATTATCGTTGGCATATCATCGCGGCATCCGCTGACCATCACTGCCGCGCCGCTACATTTACTATCGCTGGCTTATTGCCATCAGCCACCGCTGATCATTTATCGACCACTAATTATCGATTCGCCATTAATATATCTTTACATTACCGCTAGCCATCATCGCCGGCTACTGCCGACCATCATGTTGGCTGGCAATACCATCACTACCACACCATCACCATCGATCATGACTGCCACCATCATCAAATCACCACAACAATACAACCCAACCACGCCATATAGACACTGATGGATTCTATTCCCTCTTCTCATATACAATTATGTAATCCCATTATGGGAAAAACTTTGTACTCTAAAATGGATACATAGTGGAAGATTTTACTCAAGTCTCAGTAGTTTTCCCTTATTAAGGGTGTTTTCATCAAAAAATTGAGTTTTATTCTCTTTTTAACTATTTCATGCGTGTTAAATTTCTAATGAAGCTCGCGGAAGTTTTATTCTATCATAAGTTTCAGCATTAGCTTTGCCATCTGGAAGAGAACCCTCAATCGCAATTTCGAACACGCATTATCAATAGCGCATACTGTAAACAACGAGCCTCCGCCCCGCCACTCAAATCAATTGAACTAAGGATGCCAAAATTTTACCTCACATCATCTTCCCTCTCACCACGGCTATCAGGAGTCTTCATCTCTGACTGAAGCTATTCTTCAATATCCTATTCTCGTAGGGTTCAAGCTTTCGAGTATCGACTCTTATGATGTGGCAACTGACCCATATGAACACATCGGCCATTACAGGACCATCATGCATATCCAAGCTCCTAACACCGCTTGTCTTTCCGCTTATCCTCATGCTCACACTTGATTCTACTCCCTTCTAAGGGGATCCATCCATACCTTTGATGAACTCATCAAGATTTTTGTAGAACAGTTCATTGCAAACCGGAGGATCATTAAAGATTCCTCTCATCTCTTAGACATTCGTCAAAATAAGGGTGAATTACTTAAGGAATACTTCCAGAGGTTCTCCTAAGCTCCAAATACCCGAGTGTAACTAAACTTTAAGAGGAGTTTTCCTTGAGGGCTCGCCTGGCCTTTCAACTCATCACTACGAGATACCATTCACTCATATGACTTGGTTCATTCATCGTGGAAGGACAAATTTCTCGATGAGGCTATTATGCCCATCGTAAATAATTTGAACAATCCATGAAAATGTAAGAGTGCCTGGGAATGTCACAATTCCATCAAAAGAAGAACAAAGCATGATCTCCTCCATGGCCCTCATCAATGATGTGAACCACCACCAAAAGGAATACACACCAAACACATCTGTGTTAACGTCCCGATGGCTATTCGAGATGAAGAAACCATCAAGTGGTCACATCCAAAAACCAAATTCAAGAAATCGAGCAATATTGTCACTTCCATCAAGTTGGACATACATGGCATGCAAACAACTCAAAGAAGAAATTGAGAAGCTCATTCAATAAGGATATCAATGTCGATTTATGAAAAATCAATCGACTCAAACAAACATAACTCCAACTGGAGGGCAACCAGGACAATAATCACAGAAACAACAAAAAAGTCATCAAAAAGGAAAAACAATCAAGAGAGACCAATATCTAATCAAGTCCTCATTGCCACCTCAAGAACCGAGTTAAAGAAATCATTAATCATTCCATCACTTTTAATGACTGACTTAGAAGGAGTCCAAGTTCTCATCAAGATCCACTTGTCATCAACGCAGGATCGTGACCCATGCTATAATGTTAAGAGAATTTTGATAATGGGAGTCTGATGTCTTATTTTACCTACATTTTTAGCATGGGCTTGGTTGGGAAAAGCTCCAACCCGCAGGACCATTGTATGAGTTTGATAATCACCGCAGTAGGAGACAATCACCCTTCCTGTCCTGAGAATTTTCTCGACAAGTGACTCATTCACCCATTGCTATCTAAAGGCCCCTCCAATCAATTTTTGGTGTCATCACTTCAATATCTCATCTTAAGATGAAATTTCCAACCCATGTTAGGGAAGAGTGGTCTGTGAAAATCAACAAATAGCACAATCATGTTACCTCAGACAAGCTCAACCACGCCCTTCAGTGACCTTCAATATCCAAAAATTTAATTTTTATGATGAAGAAGTACCCCAGAGAGCTCGTTTGTAGAAGACTTGCTCCCAATTTTATTGTCAGATGACCAACCTCTATGAACAATGCAAGTTAGATCTTTGCTCTCAGACGAACAAAGGGCAAAATACGTAGACTTCTTGCACAAAACTCAAGACATTTTCTCTTAGATTCTGACGGATATGCCGGGGGTCGACCCCAATGTGATCATGCACTCCTTCAAGATTGATCCAACATTCAAATCAATCATCTAAAAGAAGAGTTTTGCACCGTCCGAACAAGAAGTTAACAAGCTCTTAGAAGTGAGATTCATACGAGAAGTATATTACCCTACATGGTTAGCAAATGTTATCATGATTAAGAAAGCAAATGGAATATGGAGAATGTGTATTGATTACACTGATCTCAATAAAGCTTGCCCTAAAGATAGTTTTTCCTCCTCAAATCAATCGATGCTACGTCTGGACATCAAATGCTCAGTTTTTTTGATGCTTACTATGATTATAACCAAATAAAAATGTACTCAATGGATGAAGAAGCCATAACATTTCAAATATATAAAGGTTTATATTGTTACCAAGTTATGTTATTCAGGTTAAAAATGATGGTGCTACCTATCAACGCCTTATGAATAAGATTTTTAAAGATCTCTTAGGTCGGACAATGGATGTATATGTAGATGACATGTTAGTAAAAAGCTTGGAAGAATCACAACATATTTCTGACTTAGAAATATGCTTTAAATTTCTTCGACATTATAACATGCAACTTAACCCGACTAAATGTACTTTTAGGGTTACGTCGGGAAATTTTTTTGAGTTTATGGTAACCCACCACGGGATTGAGGCATATCCCAAGAAAATCAAAGCCCTCAAAGATATAGCTCCTCCCAAGAATATTAAAGAAGTTCAATGTTTGAATGGACGAATTGCACCTTATCCCGCCAGCCCTGCTATGGGGATAAATACTTGTCATTCTTTAAAATATTAAAGGGAGCTAAAAAATAATAATTTTGGAGATGATGAATGTCAAGATGTTTGAGCAACTGGAATATTTAGCATCTCCACCCTTACTATCCAAGCCTATCCAATGAGAGATGCTATATTTATATCTCGCAGTCTCTTCCCACGTGATAAGCTCAGTTTGGTGCGAGAAGAAAATGGGATACAACAACCGATTTATTATGTCAGAAAAATTCTCTCTAATATAGAAATTCATTATCCACTAGCAGATAAGATGGCTTTGGATTTAATTTTCTCAGTACAAAAATTATGTCCATACTTCCAAGCTAACACCATCGGCGTTTACACTCATTTATATCATTCTACGCAAAACCAGATCCGAGGTTAATCAAATGTTCTGTAGAATTGAGAGACTTTGTTATCCATTTTCTTCCCTAGCCAGATATAAAGTCTCATGTGCGCAGACTTCATAGTGGAATGCACTGCCCCAACTCCAAATGAGCTATCTACTACACCCCTTTTGTCTCCTCAATGGACCCTCTATGTTGATGGAGCTTCAAGAAATATTGGTGTAGAAGCATGAATCTTATTTATTTCTCTCCAACAGGATACCTTAGAGTATGAACTTCGCCTAAAATTCTCCAATAACAAATAATATGGCTGAATATGAGGCTCTCATCGTAGGGTTGAGACTCACATTGATAATCTGACCCGTGATCCACACCACTCTCACTTGCCCAAGGAGGGAAACTTCAATACTCATAATCCTCAGCTGGTGCAATACCTCAGCTTGGTGAAGTCAATTCTTGCCCATTTTAAGATACATCAAATCATTCACATACTACGAAAGAAGAATACTGATACACTCGCCTAAGCACTCACTTCTACCGAGATCTATTTAAGGCATGTTGAAGAAATATATTTTCCCAAGATCCAAGGGTCATGGGTAATACAAGCAATTAATGAGATAAAGGAACCTTTATAGATGGATCTCATCTTATCTTTTCTACAAGAAGGGACCTTCAAGACCCAACCACGAACTGCCTCAAGGCAAGCTTCAAACTTTATTATCGAGGTGAACTATACAAATGAGCTTCGGGACATACTTTAAATGCCTCTCACCATCGAGGTCGACATGCATTAAGAGAAGTTCACTCGGGGATATGTGGAGAACATCTAGGAGGAAGGGCGCTAGCCCTTAAAATTATAAGGCAATAGTTCTATTGGTCTACGATAAAGCAAGATGCCTTGGAGTTCACAAAAAAATGTGCTAGTTGTTAGTTGCACTCTAACCTCTCTCATACGCCGCATGATCAATCCCAAGGGGACTTGATCAAACCTCTTCCATATAGGTAAGAAGTCAGTAACACTCACAATACCCAGATAGGTCAAATGTCAAGGACATTCACCCCTCTTTCATATAAAAAAATAAATAAATTTGACTAATACATGATAGGCCAAAAGGTCCTTGGAGGACTTCTCACAATTTATCCATACATGTTAGCATCGCCAATAATATTCTCACCAATCACCTTGGATAAAAAATAAAACCGAAAGATTATCTAAATTTTTTATATCATCAACAACACATATAATGATATAAAAAAAAATCAAAATTCTAAAATACAAATAATAATAATAACAATAAATAGATAAAAGAAAAGAAATACATCCTCAAGTGATACATGATATCAACGCCCTACTAACGAAGATGGTCCCTAAACTCACTCTCAACCCATTCATCACCAATATGAAAAGGTCTTGACACTTGTCCGGGAGAATGATTCTCAATACTAGCTCTAATTTTATGATATACTAAGTATTCCTTTTAGAATTGATGAAGCCCTTCCTCTAAGCATTGACGCTCCAATTCCTTCACTTTTATATCAAGAATATGATTACAAGCTTCCTGGACATGGTCCTCGATAGCATCACAATAAGCTAGGGAGTTCTTAAAGTCTTCCACTATCTTCAAGAGGATTTCATTTTCTTTCACTTCTGACATTATAAGCTCTTTCTCAGAAAGACGATCCTGTAATGCTTTCTTTTCTAGTTCAAGAGCTTTCTTCTCCATTGTAAGTGCCTTGAGTCTTTTCTCTTTATGAGTCTTTTGCCCTCACCTCAATCATCATTTAGTGCTTCCACCTCTGACGAGAGAAAGAGAAGTTGACATGTTCACTAGCTCAATTCTACACCCGATTAGCTGATCCTCGAGATTTGCCACTTCTTTAGCCTTAGTACTCATCTTTTGCTCATACTCGTCTTGTAAATATTTTACCCAAATGAGCCATCAGCCCTAATGTTTGAGCTACCTACAATCAAAAATAAAATCATAAATATTACATGAAGAAAAAAAAAAGAAAAGAAGAAAAGAAGGAGAAATAGAAGACAATATACTAATTTGTCTGCTCGTTGATGTCTAGTATATACGTGCTTTAACACCTCTTCAAGAATATGTGGCTTCAAGAAATGAATTCCCCCATTATGAGTTGAGATAACTAAACTCTCAGAGACCAACCTGGGGCAAACATCGCCTTCGCAAATATTTGACGTAGTCACTACAGACGCCTTCTTTAAAGAAGAAACATTACTATCACCTGATTTCGGACTTCTTGAAAGAATCTTGTGGATATGAGGACACATTTCATCACCTTTACTTGATCTCTTCCGTGGAAGAGCATGAGATCTCCCTGCCTGAATGGAAAGGTCAACCTTGAACATTCTATCTTTAATTATATATTTTCCAATTTGATGTAACTCATGCTTCCTCGCATCGAATATTAAGAGTCATTAAGATTTAATTTTCAAGAATGGATCCGAAGGTCATTCAATCTTCCCATCTCTCGTGAAGGCCCCACTTATTTTTCACAAAAGAATCCATTATACTAATTTCTAGATGGATCAAAAAATTCTATCTAATTCTTATAGCATAAGAAACACATCCTCAGCATCACGTGAATTCACACATTTGGTACAAGTATTTGATGTTCAAAGTAACACCATGCTCTCTAAAAAAGAAACGATGATCACCAAAGCTCGAAATGAAAATTATGACAAAGCTACACCGCATATTTTAAAGATCTCAATCAAAGAGCCAAAGGGAATCACAATCCTGCATAAGAATCATCTCGAAATGAAAAGTATCTTGGCGAGGTGAACGCCTCGAATGACTTTTTAGCAACAATAGCCACCAACTCATTAGGGAAATGAAATTTTCTGCGGAGCACTATTAAACTATCTGCTATGATAGTGGATGATATATTATCTTTAGCTGTCACACTATTGATTTTCTTCCGGCCATTATCCTGTAAAAATACATAATAAATAAATAAAAAGAGAGAGAAAAAGAGAAAAAAAACTTCCGCTAGATGATTTCTCATCAAATGCAGGGGAACACTAAAGCATACAGTGGTCTCCTCACTATCTAGAGTTTTATAGCCCATATAGCAAAAGAGAAAAAATAAAAAAATAGAAAGAAACGAAAAAACAAAAAAATGCTCAGCGTATATACAATACCACGAAGCTTCTATGAGCTTCTTGGAAGCTCAGAACCCAAGTCATGAAAAGACATCCATGGTCTTGTACCCATCTATTTATGTAAAGCCAATCAAAAAAGGGATAATCTTCATACCATGAAGATCTATTCTCTGAAATTATATGATTAATATGCCCACAAATTCTATTAAGAATTTATTATTTTCAATTATTTAGCATATATTTTTGGATGGTAGTAATATCATCCAAAATAGGAGGACAATTGACGACACTAAAATTGTGCAATCAAGCAATCTTGATGTCAAAAGCAATCGTTCTAAACTCGCTCGATCAAGCACTTAAAATATCATTGGAAACTTTGGGATATTAGTTAAATCCCTAAATAGTTCATAAATAGTGTTTATGATCAAATCGAGCCTCACAAGTCGGATCTAACAAGCCCAAGATCTCTTTGATTCTGGAATCATTTTGAGCTCAGGAGTGGTTTGAATTTTGCATGTATTTATATAAATGTCATCCCTCTAATCTATAAATAGTCCCTCATTCTTCACATGAGGGAGGCGCTAAAGAGAGAGAGCTCTAAAAGCTTAAAATCTCTGTAATCATGCCACCACTGACGGCAGAGCACCGTTCATCAGCCCATACCATCTCGTTGCCGAACCACCATCGTATTATCACCACTTCAGCCATCACTGCCGCCGGCCATCGCTCAACCATCGCCGCCGTCACCGCTGACCACCGCCGGTCATCGTTTCAACCATCGCTACCGACTATCGCTGCTGTGAACTATCATCGGCTGCCATGGCTACCACCGCTGCGACTATATCGACATCATCGCTTCATCATCCACCATCGGCCATCACCGCCGACCACCATTATCACCGGCACTAGCCAGCCGCCGCCATCACTGGAATCCGACTACCATCGGTCGTTGACCCGCCGCCACCATCATCATGCCATCAACAAGCGCCAACCTAACCACGCCATAACCATTATTCATCAGATTTCTATTTTATTTCATACATTATGTAATCTGGCGATCCGAAAACTTTGTACTTTGAAACGGATAAATAGTGGAAGATTTTTTCCTGCTAGGTGTTTTTTCTCCACAGGGTTTCAGTAAAATTGGAGTTTCTTATTTTCTTTTCAACTAAACTCATGAAGTTTTCACCGAAATGATTTTTCTGATGCATAATCAATATATATATATATATATATATATATATATATATATATATATATATATATATATATATATATATATATATATATATATATATATATATATGTCAAAGCATGGTGTGAAATCCAAATTGGTAGATCGATCAAATGAGGTGAATAAATATTGTGAAAAAAAGAAAAATCTAATTGAATCTTAACCTCCTATGCACTTCCAAAGACTTCCTTATATAATATTCTATAAAATAATTATTCCCATAAGAAAAACCATAGTCATCCATTGAGATACCTCCACATAAATATTTAGAATAACAAAATTATTATTTATTTATATATATATTTGTTTTTTTTAATTGCCCGGAAAAATGGTCTCATGCCTGTTAAGGTTTTTGTAAGAATTTGTTTTAGTCTATGCTCATTTTCTACAATAATATCTAATAAATTATATATTTATTTTCAAAAAATTTAATATTTAGATACATGATACTCTAAATCTTAATATCATGTCTAACAATATTGCTATTATTAATTATTTTAATAGTGAATTACACTTTTTTATGCATAGAAAAGGCAATATTATTATATATTATATATATATTTAAATAAGAATATTCTTTCATTGTTTGTTTTATTTTTGACGAATTAAAATGAGATACAAGGTCATGATAACTCCAATGATTGAACATTCCTAATATTGTTTTTGAATTTTTATTATTGACCTATATTTTATTTCCATAATAATGCTGTCTTTAGACCAATTGGTGTTGAGTTTATGAATATTATATTAATTGAGTGTTTTAATTCCTTGAAATTGATTTAAGTGAATTTTTTTATTATAAAATATTAACTTTGACTTATCTTATACCAACGAAATTTTCTCTTTTCATAAAACAACTCATAATTTTTTAAAAAATAAATTTATAGAATATATATATATATATATATATATATATATATATAATATATATATATATATATATATATATATATATATATATATATTAGGGTGCGTTTGGTTGATTTGGATGCATTGGATGATAAATTTTTACAACCAATTGATTTTGGATTTCTAAAAAATATTGAACAAAATCGATCAATAAAGAAACCAAACAAACCATAATTTGCTCTTATTTTGATTTGGTATGAACTAAGAAGTTATATTTAAAAATTATTTGCATATAATATTTTATTATATAACAACAAAGTAATAATACATTTATAATTTTACTATAAGCTATAATATATAAATTAATAATACCGTATATCATATAATTAGTTTGATTTATTTAGCTCCGTCCAAAATTTTATTTAACAAGCCGATCCAAAAACCAAAAATCAAAGTTTTCATTAATTAAAATCAAAATCGAAATTACTAAGTTTAAAATCGAATCAAATTATTCAAAAATTTTGATTTGATTTAATTTTTGATTAAAACCAAATAATGCACACCTCTAATATATATGCTTATAATATGGTTCATTCAAGTCACTTGTCTGTTCATCCATCTCCCTCGTAATAGACTTCAACTCAGCATAACAAACAGGAAGGAAAGAAAATATATGGAAAAGAAGAGAGGCGGAGAAATGGAGATGGGAAGGGAGAGAGTAATGGAAGTGGTGGAGATAGACGATGTGAAGGAGAAAAGCTGTGAGAAGAACGATGAAAGAGGAACCAAAAGGTCGAATTCAGAGCTAGATGTCAATGAGGAGGTCGCCATGGCAGACAGCGATAGCGACAACGATGGTGAAGATGAAGACGACGATGAGAAGAAAGAAACCGAAGAAGAAATGGTGGAAGGAGAAGAAGCAAAAGACAGTTCGAGCAACAACAGTAACAGCAGCGACAAGCCGCCGCCGCTACCGGCGGCGGTTGTTAGGCAATATGTGAAGTCGAAATTGCCGAGATTACGTTGGACGGCAGAACTACATCATCTGTTCATTCGTGCAGTTGAGATGCTAGGCGGCCAAGAGAGTAAGTTCATTCTGAATTCACAATGGTTTAAACCCTGAAATAACTGCTAAATAATTGGAAGAACTACTTGCAGTTGAGAGCAATATAGAGTTTTAAAAATTTTATTTTTTGGCTACTGAAGGCAACATACAGTCATAAAAACCTAAAATAAAAATATGGGTTTTCATTATCTTAATTCATGTCTGTAATATTTGTGTATACTGACATACGCAGGAGCAACACCGAAGTTAGTTCTTCAGATGATGAATGTTAGAGGGATTAGCATCGCACATGTAAAGAGCCACTTGCAGGTAATAATCAGGGAAATGCAGTTCATTTTTTTTTTTTTTCTGTTTGTTTGTTTGCTTCTATTATATAAATTCAGAAAAGAATAAAGAAAAAATAGCTATCTGCAAGTTATTTATATTATCTTGCCTCCATTATTTTTAATTATTTATTTATTTAATGATTCAATATGTCTTCCTCCATTGTTGATTATCAGATGTACAGAGGCAAGAAACTTGATGATTCTGGGCAGGAAAAGTTCTCCTTTTCTTCAGGTATGTGGCTTTCTTGTAATGCACTTGCTCTTGTATGAATGATTAGTTTTCATATTAATTTGATTCATTGAAACTTTAAATCTTTTGAACCAGCTTTCTGTTCATGGGACGGTCATTTAAGGAGTGGGAGCTTCCATGATAAGTTCTTCCAAAGAGGTGGTTCATACGAACCCTTCAGAATTACAAATGGAAGCCTGATTCAAGCCAGAAGCATTCATCAGGCTCAGAAACATTTGGATTTCAGGAATACAAACTCTAGGTAATGTAATCGATCTAATAAAATCATTTTTTTTATCATAATTATCTTGAAAAACAGTTTATAATTATGCTATTGTAATTAATTAACAGGCACCAAGAGTGGGCTTTCAGTCAGCAAAAGATGGCAAGGCATAACTTCAGCTATGAGCAGTCAAGAACAACTCTACAGCAGGCTCTTCCACTAAATTCAGAGTTTAACTTCAATTATAATTTTGTTATTAAAGCAAACAGCAATAACTGCTTCAAGAAGATTAAGGTAATGATTCCTTCTTCAAAACCCACTATTAAAATTTTTAAGTCATGAACAGATCTTTTTTTTAATGATGTGATTAAATATCAATTAATAGCTATTATCGGTTGACTATAATATTAATTATTTTTTCACAAAAATCATAATTATAGCTAATTATTTTCATGTTGATGATGCAGTCAGAATCGCAAGAGCAAGAACGCCATTGGAGCAGGCTTAAGAATATCTCCAGAAAGGAGAGGGAAGAAAATTTTATGGATTCCAAGAGGACGAGGCATACTACAAGAGACCAAAGCCATGGGATTCCTGATTTGCAGCTAAGCTTGATGCCAAGCTCAACAGAGAAAGTGCTGAAAGCAAATAGTTTTGATGAAGACGAAGGAGAGGAAGAGACTGAGTTGTCACTTTCTCTGTCCCCTCCCACTTTCAGATCAAGAGACAAATCCTTCAAACTTCAGGGAACAGTGATGAACTCTGAGATGGATTTTTTGAAGATAGAAAGCGGGAAGAAATCTACTTTAGGGTTTTGTACGACAGATCTCAGCATGTCAATTCGGGCAATTGAGTGAGATATTTTCAGTATTTCGCATAATCAGATAGATTTTAGAGGATAGCAGTAGCCTGAAAGTAGGCGTTAGGGGTTCTAAAATCAACTGAAATCAATCCATTGATGATCATAAATGAAAAGAATTATGTTATATATATATATATATATATATATATATATATATATATATATATATATATATATATATATATATATATATATATATATATATATATATAAGGGCTTTATATTGTCAAATGAGAGGCATTTTCAAAAATATAATATTTTTTTGAGATGAAAATGTAAAAGAACTAAGACTTACTAAATTAAAGGTGGTTTGCACTTGATTTGAGCTTTTGTAATGGGGTTGAAGCTTAATTTATTCAAACGAATATTTGTTTGAGTTTGATTTGAGTATGTCTTGAGCTTGATTCATTGTACTATTATCGAGCATTAAACAAGCAGCCCATACAATAAGAGTTTTATCAAGTTGAACATATTGAGATTAAAAAAAAATTAATTTATTAATTTTTTTTAAAACAAATCTTAATATCTAATCCTGCTAACTTATAGATTTAGATCATCCATCTTAATCATCCACATATAAGGCTGATAGTTTAGCTCAAAAATCAAGGATCTCTCGAAAATCGAATTAAAATTTGAATCGGATTTGGATCGAATCAATAGCATTGAGCTGAGCTATAAGCCAAAGATTTGGATCGAACTTTTTTTCGAGCCGATCTCGAGCCAGGTACAGATCGGATAGAATTTATCTATTATTAAAAATATTTAAATTTATATATATAATACTCCTAAGTTTGTAATAATAAAATTGTTTTTAAAATTAAGTGTATAGAGTTATAACTTATAATCTTTTAAAATAAGATAATAGATTTTTATAAATATAAATATTATTTCTTTGAAATCATTTTTTTTATTTCATGCACTTAATTCAATTTTTTTAATTTTTTTTAATAATCATTTTTGTTAAATTCAAACTACTCCATCAAAATAAGCTAAATTCATTCAAATTCGAACAAAAAATAAAAAATAAAAAATGTTCAATTCGAGCCGACACAAAATCAAAATGAGCTAGCCCGAAATCAAATAGAAAATGAGTCGAAGCTGAAACGAATACAGTCACAAGCTAATCTTGGCTGTCGAAATATTTCGTGCTTTCGAGCCATTGAATCTCAAAAATGGCCTCATATGAGTTATAAACTCAACACTATAATTTAATTAATATTAAGTTCAATATATAAATGATATGAGATTAAATAGCTATTAAAAATATAATATAGTTATAATTTTATTTATCAATTTTAAATGATATTGTTTATGATTACATACAAATTTAGTTCTTATAGTTAAATTTATAATTAGTTCTCTTCCTGGTTAGTTATTATGTTGATAGTGGACTAATGATTTGAGCCGGTTAGCTTTGCCCAATCTAATATTCATGGGCTTTATTATTAAAATTATAAGCCCATCTCCGTTAAATCTCTAACAGATATGGGCCGAAATGGCTTGAGAGCCTACAGCAATGGTTATTTAAAAGTCCGATACATTTATATTGGCCA
The DNA here is from genome assembly GCA_021442155.1 of Cymbidium sinense. NCBI lineage: Eukaryota > Viridiplantae > Streptophyta > Magnoliopsida > Asparagales > Orchidaceae > Cymbidium > Cymbidium sinense. The sequence continues at coordinate 13,772,395 of CM038224.1, read as the reverse complement.
TCATAAAGCAACTCATAATAAAAATAATAAAATAATATTTGAGGTCTCATTTGAACATAATTTCTTATAAATAATTAAAAATATTTGTTCATAAATCTTCTAATTCATAAATAAGTATAATTAATTTTATATTGGCTCGAATTAATATTTTACTAACATAACATAAACTTAAGAAAATTAAAATTTTTTTTTTTTGAATTCAATACTTTTACTTGCTACTTGATTTGAGAGATTTAAATTAATTTAGATTTAAATAAAATTAAATTTTTTCAATAATTTTTATTAAAGAAATGTAATATATTGTAATAAATCTAAATGGGCCTTAACCCATTATAACTTTAATTGTTTTTAGGTACGCCTAATCTAAATCCATAACATAACGTTCTACTCGTTAATGGGCTATGAATGATTCAATTTCTGTGTAGAGCCATTATTATCATCAGAGGGCAGATAGTAGTTTTTTTTTAAGCATTTGTAAATTTAAGATGATCGCTTATATTAGTTTTGTTATTAATTTTTATTATATTTTGTTTATATTTTATATGAAATAAGAATATAAGATATATTTTGATAGCTTAATATATATTATTTTATTTTTTATTAAATGTTGAGTACGTTGAGTCATGTTGAGTAGGTTGATAATTACTTTCAAAAATTCTCAAAATATCTCAAAGTTATTTTGAATATTTTTTAAAATAATTAATTTGATTTTTAAATAAAAAATAATTACAAATACTTTAAAACTATCTTTTAAAAAGTGAAATTTTAAAAAATGTCGAATAAGTATTTAACACTCACTCTATTGTTCTAATATATTGCTCGAAAATCCAATTGATTGAGGATGAATCTTGAACAATATTTATAGAATTAAATTTATTATAATATGAACAATGATTTTAAACTAATTATCTGGAAGAGAAAAATCCATCAACACTAACAATCATCTAATCTAGAATTAAATGAGGCCAAATCAAGAACTTGAAGCACACTCAAAGACTTCAAGGTATTAATTATAGAACAAAATGATATTCAAATTTAGTATGCTTATAAGAAAATTAAGCATATCGATGAGATGAATCTAATGATTGAAAGATCAATCACATCATTAATGCTCTCAATTATACAAAAGTAATGTTATATAAGCTTAGGGTTTACTCCGAGTCATATGATTGAATGTTTTGAGATTTTGACAAAAATAAATAAAATGTTAGTTTCAAAATCTAAAAATAGACACTCATTATTTATATGAAGGTTGAGAAACTTGAATTTAGAGAGAGCTCATAATTATAGAGAATCTTAGAGCTTTATACGTGCATTACTATTAAACCAACATTTATTGTCAAACTATTGCCCTAGATAACTAGGGTTAAATAGTTATTGCCTAACCATCTTTGTCAGATCGATACCACTCAACTGTTGCATCGAACCATAGCTTGACCTCTGTCTTCAAACCATTACAACCAGACTATAGCCATCAGAATACTGCCACTTATTTATCACTATTAGGCCACCATAACCCAAATGTTATCTATCTACAATTGCTTGATTATGATTGCTCGATTACGACCTTTTAAACACCGTCATTGATTATCAGTGTCTTCTGACCACCATTGTCTAACAATGATATCTTGATCATCGTCACTTGACTATAATATTCAAATTATTGTCGCTCAACTATAATTGACCAATTATCATTGAATAATTGCATAGACTCATCACCCATCATTACCCGAAAGATTACTACATACAATCATCGCATGACATCACTTATAAGGTAAATGCACATCTTTAATAACAGCCTCACATATAAGGTTGATGCATGCCATCGATATGAAGGTCAATATTCATCGATTTTTTTACGTGTCATTTATAATAATGCAGTGCAAGCCATACTAATAAAATCGATATATATTATCGACATCAACTTTGAATTATGATATCAAAATTAGTATTTATACTGAACTTAGCGGCTCAACAAAGCTCTTATAAGTTGCCAAATGAGCTACTCATTTAATGCTCGATAATCACATAGTGCATCAAGGTTGAGGTAAGCTCAAACAAGCATGAATTTGAATATATCAAGCTTAAACCCGTCAAAAAAGCTCAAATAACCTTCGATTCAATTGAGCTTAGCTTGTCTTTAGCTCTACAAGCAACTTGGTCTTTCGATTGATAGACAAATCACTACATATCTCCTAACTAAGTGTCATTATGTGTATGAATCGCTTTCAATGCGTCAAAAAAATCTAAATTCTTCAAGATGAATTTAGATTTATGTATAATAAGAAGATTCATTGTTGTATCTTGATCATAACACTTCATGTGGTTACTAATTCTATTAAAAACAATAGAGAAATAGAGAAAAAAAATTTTCCCCACCAATTCCTTATCATTTCTTCTATGTTATCTATATACAATACTAGTCACCTTCTCTATAAATCCCATTATTACACAATAACCATTCCACTTCCCTAACCATAAATATTAAAATAATCCTCTTACTAATTCACTTATTACAAGATTTATAATAAAAGATAAAACAAAGATAATATGAAGAAGTTACAAAGGTAAGCTTCATATGTGATTTTCTATCTCCTAGAAAGCATTGATCTAATGATTTTCACATCCTAGTAATAATTATATGTGACTTCTTTAACAATTTCCTATCATATCATTATCAAATTAAGAAAATTGCATATATGACTTTGTAATTATCAAATTCAAATTTTGATAATCACATGCAATAAAACTAATAACAAGGTTGATATTGGGAAGATAGAAGAAATGTATCCTAAATGTTTTAGTAATATCAAAGTGTAGTGTGATTAAGTACATTGTGGTTGCTTAAAGACCTTGCTAATGGTTTTAAATATCAATTAGCAACTATAAAATATTCATTTTGAAATTTTTTAATTTTAAATATATATATATATATATATGGAAATTTACAAATCAACCACCTAATACATGTATATTTACAATTTAACTACCTTCTCTATTTTTTTTTGAACTACTTGATCCATGTATTTGCATGTGCCACGATCAAATTTTTGAAAATTTTTATGGGTTGAGCTTTTGTTATAAATTTCAATATTTTAAAGTCAATTTGAAAAATTAAGATTGAAGGTGGTTAATTTGTAAATATAGAAGATGATTGATGTGCTCACACACACCACACACACACACACACACACACACACACACACACACATATATATATATATATATATCCCTTTTAAAAATTTACTATCCTTCTACTATAGAGTTTACATTTTGTGACCATCCATGATTTTATTTAATTGGGCACATAAAATTAATTTTATTATTTTATGAAGCATAATTTCAATATTTTTTTTCAAACATTTAATATTATATTTGTATTAAAATATAATGAGAGGTTTTGATATTACCAAAAAATAATATACCCTTGTATCATGGCAAAAAAAAAAAAAAAAAAAAAAAACAAGAGCTCTCACAATATAATTAATTTTCAACTTGAAGTCACATTGCAAAAAAGCGGCCACCTGGACGAGATTCACAAAAGTTATCAACATGGAAGTTGTAAAATTATTTATTATCTTTCCAACGATACTAATCACGCCGAAACCAGACATCTAATGAGCCTAATATCTAAAAACGAGTGTGATCAATATTTTAATTGTAACTCGTCACACATTTACAAACACTGCGGCTCACTAGATGAGATTCGTCGAAAGTTGTTAACATGAAAGTTGTAGAATTTTTCATTATCTTTCTAACGATACTAAAAACACACCGATGATGATATATAAAAATGTAGACCATTTAATTTAAAAAAAAAAAAAATTAGATGACCCGTCGCCGGCTGACAGGCCTATTTTAATTTTTTTTTTAAAAAATAACTAATCGCCTAATTAAATTTATAAAATGACCTAATTTAAATATTAAGACTTATTATAAATAGTAAATTTAGAATATTAAATATATAAATTTTAATATTTTGAATTTTATGTATGTAATCATTTTTTTGAAAGATTTATAAATCAATCATTTAATATATATATGTATATTTATAATTTAAGTGTTCTCTATCAATTTTTATGAATTTTATAAAATAAAAATATAAGTTGAGATTTTATTATGAATTTTAATTTTTTAAAATCAATTTCAAAAATTAAAATTGAACATAATTAATTTATAAATATAGAAGAACAAAATAACTACATATAAAAGTTTTTTTTTTCTATTAGTGTAGCGCCGACCGCCAACCCACGTAACGAAAAAAATAAGGGGGATTTACATACATACCACGTCAAACATCATTATTTATATATTTAACACCTAAATTTATTATTTTACAATTTTAACACCTAAAATATTCTAACACAATAATATTACCACTTTCCTCTCCCATTCAGTGACCTACCGTGAACTGAAGAGATCAAGTCCATGGCGATTACAAAATTGAATCCACCGCGGCGAAGAAAGAAGGGTCAAAATAGCCGCGCCATCGTGGCTGTGACCGACCTCTGTAACTTCTTAAATAAAGAAAAAAATCGAAATTTCTGCGCTGTCATCGCACACACCGTCGCGTGTCTCACTGTAACGCTGCTAACTATCGCCTCCGATCTCTTTAAAAGTTTCGCCCATGGCGCTGCAGAAAGCAAATGAGAGAAGGTGAGAGACAGAGTGTTCTTGTATAGCTGGAGAAACTAGAAGTGGTCATTGCTGTTTCGATCACTAAGAACATTCTTTTTCTCTTCGTTGTATTGGAAATTAGCGTACGGAACCTACCACGACTGCTGCGGGCTTTGAGATTTGAGGTCAGTGGTCAGTTTGAATCCCATTAAGCTTTGTCTTTTCTCGCTCTCTCTTTAGTCATCATGTTGTGAGCGGCCATATGAGTAGCTTTTGATCCGATAGCCTTGGCCTCCATGATTTTCTTTAGGAGAATTTTTATATTCTGGTTCTGAGGATAATTTGGCATTTTGTAAATCGGAAATTTTCTTCCACGAAGTGTTGGGAAGACAGAGGTCGATCACCAGCCACGATGGCGCGGCTGTTTTGACCCTTTTTCCTTCGCCGCCGGTGGATTCAATTTTATAATCGCCATGGACTTGATATCTTCAGTTCACGGTAGGTCACTGAATGGGGAGAGATAGAAAGTGGTAATATTATTGTGTTAGAATATTTTAGGTATTAAAATTGTAAAATAGTAAGTTGTGTTAAATATGTAAATAATGATATTTGATGTGGTATTTATATAAATCTCCTAAAAAATAATTATTTACGACTTCCTGAATGGTTCAAATGCCCCATTCGTCCTTCCTCCATTCGGCCTGTATCCATTCTGCCTGTAAACGAAGTCGCCGGCCATTCACACGCTACAAGTTGCATAATTAAAAGATTATTTTTAAAATAGATATTATTAATTTTAATTAGCCGTTTAGACATTAAATTTTTTTTTATTATGAAAATAAGTCTAGTCGTACGGACGACTGACGCTGATGCGGAAGCCACGTCAGCGCCAGTCATCGCGGATTTTTTTTTATTTCGGTAGGGAGGGAGAGAGAGAGAGAGAGAGAGAGAGAGGTGGCGCGTTTTTTTGCTTTCGGTAGGAGAGAGAGAGGATTTTATTATTATTTTTAATTAATATAATTATATAAAATATTTAAAATATATAATTTAAAAATATTTTTTATAAAATATTTAATAACTAAATATTTATATATTTAATTATTAATTTATTTATTTATATATATATAATTAAATATATAATTTTAAAATATTTTAATATATATATAAATTTAGAAATTTATTTAATAATTTTTATTAATTAATATAATTATTTAAAATATATAATTTTTATTAATTTTGTTAATATATAATTTAAAAAATATTTAAAATATATAAATAACAAAGAAAGAAATAAATTATAAAAATATTTTATAAATTATATAAATAAAGTAATTATATATTTTTAAATAAATATATAATTATTTAACTAATTATTTAACTAATTATTTAAAATATATAATTATTTAACTAATTATATATTTTAAATAAATAAATATTTTAAATAAATAAATAACTAATTAAATAAATAAAAAATAAAAATAAATAAATATATATATATATATATATATATATATATATATATATATATATATATAACTAATTATTTATTTATATATTTTAAATATTTTTAAATTATTTATATAACTTAAAAATATTTATATAATTTAAATATATAAATAACTAAATAAATTTATAAATATATATATATAATTACTTTATTTATATAATTTATTTATTTCATTATTTCTTTATTAAAAATTATTTATTTATATATTTTAAATATTTTTAAATTATATATTAACAAAAATTAATAAAAATTATATATTTAAATAATTATATTAATTAATAAAAAATTATTAAATAAATTTTCTAAATTTATATATATAATTAAAAATATTTTTAAATTATATATATATATAAATATATAATTTATTTATTTATTTATTAAAATTTATTTATTTATATATTTTAAATATTTTAAATTATATATTAACAAAAAATTAAAAAATTATATATTTAAATAATTATATTAATTAAAAAATTATTAAATAAATTTCTAAATTTATATATATAATTAAAAATATTTTTAAATTATATATTTAATTATATATATATAAATTAATTAAGGGATTATAATTAAATATATTTAATATATATATATATAATTAAATATGTAATTTAAAAATATTTTTAATTATATATATAAATTTTGAAATTTATTTAATAATTTTTTATTAATTAATATAATTATTTAATTATATAATTTTTATTAATTTTTGTTAATATATAACTTAAAAATATTAAAAATATATAAATAAATAATTTTTATCAAATAAATAAATAAATAAATAAACTATATAAATAAAGTAATTATATATATATTTATAAATTTATTTAGTGATTTATATATTTTAAATTATATAAATATTTTAAGTTATATAAATAATTTAAAAATATTTAAAATATATAAATAATTAATTAGTTATATATATATAGTTATTTATTTATTTAAAAAATATTTATTTATTTAAAATATATATTTAGTTAAATAAATAAATAAATAATTTTAAATTATATAAATATTTAGTTATTTTTATATTTATAAAATATTTAGTTATTTATATATTTATTTATTTATTATATAAAGCCAATAAATTATATAAATAAATATATAAATAACTAAATATTTTATATATAATTACTTTATTTATATAATTTATAAAATATTTATATAATTTATTTTTCTTTATTTATTTATTAAAAAATTATTTATTTATATATTTAAATATTTTTAAATTATATATTAACAAAAAATTAATAAAAATTATATATTTTAAATAATTATATTAATTAATAAAAATTATTAAATAAATTTCTAAATTTATATATATAATTAAAAATATTTTAAATTATTTATTTAATTATATATATATAAATAAATTAATTAATAACTAAATATATAAATATTTATTTATTAAATATTTTATAAAAAATATTTTTAAATTATATATTTTAAATATTTTACATAATTATATTAATTAAAATAATAATAATACCCTCTCTTTTCAACCGAAATCAAAAAAAAAAAAAAAATATGCCTCTCTCCCACCGAAAGCAAAAAAAAAAAAAAAAAAAGCGCCAGCCGGCCGTAAAAAAGACGACTTACGCCGACGTGACCTCAAAATAACCCCTAATTAAATCCGCCTCTCTCTCTCTCTCTCTCTCTCTCTCTCTCTCTCTCTCTCCTCTTGAATGGTTCAAAGTTCGCATCCATAGTTCCTCTTCCAATCAACCAGTATATGAAGACGAAGGCGTCACTTTTTCGGGGCTGTTTGGTCGCAGGATTTAACCTTAATCCCTAAGAAAAACAAAGTTAGCTTCCTGCTGACTTCTCCTTCTTCGTCATCGTCTTCTGCTTTGTTAAATCTTCTCCTTTACAAGCCGCTGGTCCTGACAATGGCTTCTCCAACTAGCTCACAATGGAAGGATTCCAGTAAATTAAACATGGAGCGAAGGAGAGGCGAGGACGGTTGCAATTAAATTTAATAATTAATATTAGTTAACTAAAAGTAATAACTTGAATAAATAAATATTATTAAAATTAAATTTAATCAAATAAAAATGATTATTGTTGCATGCTAGAAAACCAATTGCGGTAGAGTAAAAGTTTACGCTTATTTAAATACAACACACACACAAAGATTTAACAAGAAAACTAAATTTTCATGGAAAAATCTCAAAGGGAAAAAATTCACCAGCCCAAGAAAAGCTTCCACTATCTATCTGTTCAGTACAAAATCTTCCGATAACGGGATTACAGAATGTATATACGATAAACAAATACAATGTAATATGCTCAGAACAGCTTGGTAGAATGACAAACAACGAGAATCGACCGATAATGAAGGTCATGATGGAGACGAGGTTCAGATCACGCTGATCGACGGCGTGGTGGTTGACATCCGGTGGTCGACAGTTTTGGAGGATCTTCAAGCTTTAGGGTTTTCTCTCCTCTTGTTTGGGCTCCCCTCATATGAGAATGAGACTATTTATACGGGAGGAGTGGCCTCTCAGAAATACATGCAAAAAACCCGTACACTCCACTTCATCGGACGGCTCAAAATGATCCATTTGATCATTTGATGTATTTTAAATATTTGAATGCTCAAATGAAGTTGGAATTTTGAGATTTTGGGCTTGTTAGATCCGACTCGTCGAGACACTCGATTTGACTATAAACATCTCATATTTGAGAGCTTTTTAGGGGGTTTAACTGATATCCCAAAGTTTCTAATGATATTTTAAGTTCTTGATTTCACCGCCAACTTGACCAATTTGCTTATAACGCCAAGGTTCGGTTTCACTAGAATTTTTTTGTTATATTGCTCTATTTTGGATGACATTATCTCAATCATCCAAAATATATATAATATACAAAAATAACAAATTCTTCAAAGAATTTGAAAGTCCTTTAACCATACAATTTGAGAGAACAAATTTTCATGTAGAGCACAAAATTATAACTACATGAGAAGGTGATGCGGTAGTATGACGTAAATTGGGATTGAGATTACGAGTCATCCGGCCAGGGAGCTGGGCTCCGCTGGTTTATGATAGGCTACGGCCCCACGAGCAGGCCATATACAATGGGCGCTACCTGCATGTCATGGGGCGGTCAAGACATCGCTGGTGGGTTACATGACGCAGGTGGTGGGCCGCGGTCATGGTAAGGGGTCGGGCACGCGGCAGTCAAACGGGTTTTGACGATTTTTGCGCGTGGGCGGTTTTGATGATTTTACCTTTTGCCTATCTATAAACCCAGAAGGGACACACTTTTTAATGCTCTAGTTTCTTCTTCTTGAGTGAGGTCGCCGACGATCATTAATTCATAGCTTCGATTTTCCTCGAAGAGCGTTAACCTTCCCTGGCGCTTAAAGCGATCAGACCGAATTTATCCGAGACTCAGTTTTCCTCGAAGAGGCGTTGACTTCCCTTGTCGACCGACCGGTTTGAGGATCAAGGCCCGTAGTCTAATGAGGTTCATTTTTCCTCAAAGAGCGTTGCGCCGCCTACCGGAACCGGTTTGTAAGCATCAAGGCGTAATTCATACGAGTTTTAGTTTTCCCTCGAAGAGGCGACCGCCTCTGACCGACCAATTTCGAGGTGATCCCGTAGTTCATACGGTTCTGCTTTTCCTCGAAAGAGGCTGACCGCCTTTGTCGGACCCGACTTTGGAGGCAATCAAGACCCGTAGTTCATACGATGTCTATTTTCCCTCAAAGAGGCGCTGCCTCTTTGACCGACCGGGTTTGAGGCAATCAGAGTTCCTACTTCTTGTAGGAAATTGGACTTGAGTCTTCAATGGATGGTTCAGAATGATAACCGCCAAGTGTGAGAAGCGTTAGCTGGAACCATCAATGACCCGAAAAGTTTGGCGTGTAATTTCGAGCATCATTAGGGGAGTATCTTCTCTCTCTCATTTTTCTCATATGTATGTGTATCTTTTCGATCAGACTAAAAATGTTATCCCAAGCTATCCGTGAGAGAGAGTCAAAAGGATAATGCCTGGGCATAGTAAGTCGCTTCATAAAATTTGATTTTTGTCATTTCTTTCTCTTATTTATTATGTATTTTCACAGGGTGATGGTGTAAGAAAACCCATAACGGATACAAACGATATATCATCCATCATCACATCGAATTTAATGGTGTTTCGCAAAATTTTACTTCCCTAATGAGTTGGTGGTCATTGTTGCTAAAAAAAGTCCGATCGACGCTCACCTCCACCGTACTTTAATTCGAGATGATACTTCGTGGGATCGATTCCCTCTCCAAGTTGATTGAGATCTTCAAAATATGTGGTGTAGCTTTGTCAATTTTCATTTTAGATTATCGTTGGTTTGACTATCTTCTTTAGAGAGCGTGATGTTACTTTGAACATCAAATACTTGTGTCGAATGTGTAGATTCACATGTGATACTCGTGATGTTTCTTATCTGACTATAAAGAATTGATAGAATTTTCAAAGACGGATCCCTCTAAAAAATTGGTCTAATGGATTCTTTTTTTATGAAAATGAGTGGGCCTTCCGAGAGATGGAAAGATTGAATGACCTTCCAGATCCATCACGATCGAGAATGAGATCTAACTCTTAATGTTCCTGATGTAAAGCTTACAACATGAGTTACGGTCACATTAGCAAATATATAGTTGAAGATAGAATGTTCAAGGTTGGCCTTTCCATCCAGGCAGGGAGATCTCATTCTTTCCACTAAAGAGGTCAAGTAAAGGTGATGAAAGGTCTCCTCATATTCATAGGGTTCTTTCAAGAAGATGCCACAAATCGGGTGGTGGCAATATTTCTTCCCTAAAGAAAAAGAACAGTCAAGTGATGCCAAATATCTCGAAGAAGATGTTTCGCCCCTACCTGAGTTTAGCTTTCAATTCATGATGGGGAGTTCATTTCTCAAGCACATTCCTCAAGAGGTGTTAAATCACATATGTACCATCAACGGATGAATTAATGCGTCTTCCCTTCTTTCTTCTTTTCTTTTCCTCCTTCTTTTTGTAATATTTGTGATGATTTTTTTCTTTATAGGTAACTCAAACATTAGGGCTGATGGCTCATTTGGGTGTCTCTTTAGATGAGTGAAATGCTAAATTTGGGAAGGTAAAATATCTGCAAGACGAGTATGAGCGAAACATGAGTGCTAAGACCAAAGAAGTGGCAACTTTGGAGGATCACTAACCGTGCGAACGAAGCTGTAACATGTCGACTTCTTTCTCTCCGTCGAGGTGGAGCGACTGTGATGAGTGATTGAGGTGAGGACGAGACTCGAAAGAGAAAAGACTCAAGGCACTTGGCTGAGAAGAGCTCGAACCGGAGAAGAAAGCATTACAGATCGTCTTTCGAGAAGGAGCATATAATGTCGGGAAGCAAATGAAATCTCAAAGTGGAAGACTTTAAGAGCTCTGGCTTATCACGATATAATCAAGACCATGTTCTGAAGCTCGTAATCATATTCTTGATGTTGAAGTGAAGGACTTGGAGCAGAGAGGGGAGGGCTTCATCCAGGGTTCCTAAAAGGAATCCGCTTAGTGCATCGCAAGACCGAGCTAGTGTTGAGGATCTATCTCCAGCCAAGTGTCTCAAGACTCACGATTCGGAGATGAAGGAGTTGAGAGTGAGTCCAAGGGAGCATCTCTAAGTGGTGAGGAGAACGTTGATATCACCAACTGATATGATGTAGCATCACTTGAGGATGCATTTTTTATTTATTTTTATATGTATTGTTATTAGTGTGTATCAGAATCTTGATTCTTTCTTATATCATCATGTTAATGTTGTCAATGAATTTTTTATTTTTTATAGATGATACGCTTTATTTTGTTTTACCTATTCGGGTAATTGGTCGAATATTATTCGACATGCTAACCTATAGGATGAGGTTGAATTGAATCCACTGAATCCAACCGAGGTTGTTTGTCAAAGTGTTACTTGACGTTAACCTGTATGGAAGAGGTCGCGGATGTCCACCAAGGACCTTTTGACCTATCCTAGGTATCAGCCAAAGTGTTACTGACGTTAACCTGTATGGAAAAGGTGGATGTCCAAAGGACCTTTTGACCTATCCTGGTATCACCAAAGTGTTACTTGACTTCTACCGTATGGAAGAGGTCCGATCAAGTCTGCTTGGGATTGATTATGCCTCAATTGAGATACAATGTGAGTTGTATATTTCTCAAGTGGGAAGATTAAATGAAGAAGAAACAAGCTTGTAAGAAAAAACTATAAATTCATTACTCTGATAAGTTCGGTGATACAATCATAAGACGATTTTAACACGATATGAGTTTCAAGAGGAAATGATGACAACAACAACAAGTCTTTATCCCACTAAGTGGGGTCGGCTACATAAAGACGAAATGACAGACGAGACAAAATAAAAGTTGCAACAGTTATGCATTAGGAATTACTGATAATATTTTCGGAGATTCTCAGTGTTCCAAGTTCGAGGTAAAGTTTTTGCCTCTAGATCCTTGAGCTTGAATGTTCTTCACTTTACCACAACTATAATCACATATGGGTCATCCCAAAGAGGTGAGAGTTTATTGCGTTGAGGGCCTTTGCAGAGCTTCAGACTTCAGAGGACCAAGTCACCAAAGATATGGGACAAGGTTTTACTCTTTTGAAGTGAGCTACCCTTGGGATGGAAGTACCCAAAGTAGAGCCATGTCACGAGTTTTGGGGAGTAGGTTCAGGTGGTGTCGGAGTTTTCCTTCATTACCATCATGATTGAATAATTGAACTCTTGGACTTGATGCTATCAGAAAAGGTCTCATGATATCAATTTCCCACTGAGCAAAAGGCCACGGGCTTTGAAGGGATGAAAGCTCAGAGGCATGATGAGAGAGGTTAGAGTAACACAACTTACACATTTTTTTGTGAACCTGTATGCCTTGTTTCATGAGGCCAATAACCCTTGCCTTTATAATTTTAAGGGCTAGCATCCTTCCTAGGTGTTCCCCATATATCCCCTGATTGAACCTCAGTAATCGGCCCTAAAGGTGAGAGGCATTTGAGGTACGGTCCAGAAAGCTCATTTTTTATAGTTCACCCATAATAAGAAAATTTGAAGCTTATCTTCTGAGATGAGTTGTAGAAGTTGGGTCTTCTGGAAGGGTTCCTTCTTGTAGAAAAGACAGATGGGGTCCATCCACCTAATGTTCATTTATCCATTAATTGCTTGAATTACCCATGACCCTTGGATACTAAAAAATATATTTCTTCAACATGCCTTCTCTTAAATAGATCCAGTAGAAAGATGTAGCAAGTTACAGAGCTAGAGTATTCTTCTGTAGTATGTGAATGATTTGATGTGTCTTGAAATGGGCAAGAAGAGACTTCACCAAGTGGAGGTATTGTGCCACCGAGGATTATGAGTATTAAAGTTTCCTCAACTTGGGAGGCGACAAGTTGAGAGTCAGTGCGGATTACTAAGTCTTGAGCTTCGCAATCAATGGTAAGTCTCAACCCTGCTATGAGAGCCTCATATTCAGCCATATTATTAGCTGCAAAAAATTTTAGGTGAAGTCCATACTCTAAGGTATTCTACTGTGGGGAAATAAGTAAGATTCGCACCGACCAAGATTCTCAAGCTCCATCAACATAGGGGTCCATTGAGAGATGAAAGGCATGCGTATAGCTCCTCCTGAGTTGGGGTAGATTCCACTATAAAGTCTCATGAGTACTTGAGACTTTATAGGGGTGAGGTAGAAAATTTATATCAAACTCTCCAATTCTACATACCACTTGATTAACCTCCTGATGCTTCGGTTTTGTAGGATGGCCCTTAATGGTAAATGAGTGTAAACGCATAGTGAGCGGAAGTATGGATGCAATTTTGCTGAGAAAACTAAAGCCAAAGCCACCTTATCGCAAGTGGATAACGACTTTCTATATCAGAGAGAATTTTGCTGACATAATAAATTGGTCGTTGTATCCCACTTTCTTCTGACTAAACCGAGCTTATCGGGAAGAGACCGCGAGATATAAGTATAACATCTCTCCTTGAATAGGCTTGGATAGTAGAGATGCTAAATACTCCTTAGCTCAAAAGACATTCATCACCCATTGAAAATTATTATTTTAGCTCCCTTTAATATTTTAAAGAATGACAGTATTTATCCCTAACGGGCTAGAAGGATAACACAGAATTCATCCATTCAAATGTTGAACTTCTGATATTCTTCTGAGGAGTCATATCTTTGAGAGCTTTGATTTTCTCGGCCTCTATCCCACGGTGGGTTACCATAATCCAAGAAATTTTCCGACGTAACCCCAAAAGCACATTTGGTCGTTAAGTCGCATGTTGTAAGAAGGTTAAAGCATATTTCTAAGTCAAATATGTTGTGATTCTTCCAAGCTTTTCACTAACATGTCATCCACATATACCTCCATCATCCTAATAGGTCTTTAAAACCTTATTCATAAGCGTTGATAGTAGCACCAATTTTTAATCCAAATAGCATAACTTGGTAACAAAGATAAACCTTTATATGTTTGAAATGTAGCTTCTTCATCCGTTGGGTTCATTTTTATTTGGTTGTAAACTAGTAAGCATCCAAAATGAGCATTTGATGTCCGTAGCATCAACCAATTGATCAATTGAGGAAGAAAAAACTTTCTGCAAGTTAAGGTCGTTGTAATCAATACACATTCTCCATGTTCCATTTTTTTTCTTAACCATGATAACATTTGCTAGCCATGTAGGTAATGTACCTCTCGTATGAATCCCGCTTCTAGAGCTTGTTAACTTCTTGTTCAATAGCTGAGACGATCGCAAAACTTCATTTCTTTTGGATGATTTTGAATGTTGGATCAATCTTGAGGGAGTGCATGATCACATTGGTCAACTCACATATTTGACTAAGCAAGATGTCTTGATTTCTGTGCAAGAAGTCTATGTATTTTTCCTTTGTCTAAGAGCAAGATCCCACTTGCACTGTTCGTAGTGGTTGGTCATCTGATAATGCAACAGAGAGCAAGTCTTCTACAGAAAGCTTTTTGGGGTACTTCTTCATCTCAAAATTAAAATCTTCGATGTTGAAGGTCACGTAAGGCGTTGAGTTTGTCCGAGATAACATGATTGGTTATCGTTGATTTCACACACCCAACTCCAACGTGGGATGAGACATTAAGTGATCGACCAAAAATTGATTGGAGGGGCCTTCCAAAGATAGCGTATATGTCAACTGATTTGACCACCATGAATTGGATTAAATGAGTCACTTGTCGAGAAATTCACCAAGGACAACAGAAGGGTGATTGTCCCTCTACTGCTGTGGTGATTATCAAACCCGCATAAATGGTCCCGCAATGGTTGGAGCTTTTCCTAACTACCCATGTTAAGAAATGTGGAGTAAAATAAGACATCAATGTAACTCCCATTGTCAATCAAAATTCTCTTAACATTATAGCATGGGTCACCGATCCTCAATGACAAGTGGATCTTGATGAGGAACATGTACTCCTTCTAAGTCCGAAGTCATTAAAAGTGATGGAATGATCGCGAGACTTCTTTAACTCGCTCTTCAAAGATGGTAATGAGAACTTGATTAGATATTGGTCCTCCGCGATTATTTTAATTTCTCCAATTATTTGATGATTATTTTGTTATTTCGTGATGATTGCCCTGTTGCCCCCGGTTGAGGTATATTTGTTTGATTGATTCTTCACAAATCGACGATATCCGAATGAGCCTCTCAATTTCTTCTTGAGTTGTTTGCATGCCTCGAGTATGTCCACGACTCGATGGAAGTGACAATATTGCTCGATTTGAATTTGGTTTCAGATGCGCCACTTGATATTTTCTTCATCTCAATAGCCATGGAGGTTAACACAGATGTGTTCATGTATTCCTTTCGGGTCGTGGTTCACCGCTTGATATGGGGGTGGAGGAGATCATGACCGCCTTGTTGCTTCTTTTGATGGATCCACCAGATTCCGGGTGCTTTTACGTTTCTCAGATTGCTCAAATTATTTACGATGTACAATAGCCTCATCAGAGATTTGTGCTTCCACACGATGAACTAAGTCGCAGATACGAGAATCGATGTCTCGTGACAAGAAGAGTAAAAGGCCCTGATGGAGTCCTCCAAGGAAAACTCTTAATAGTTCGGTCTACCTGTGTATTTGAAGCTTCTAAGTGAGAACCTGGAAGTATTCCTTATGATTCACCCTCATTTTGATGAATGTCGAGAGATGGGAGGGAATCTTTATCCGCTTGCAATGAACTGTTCTACAAAAATCTTGGCGAGTTCGTCAAAGGTACAGATGGATCCCCTTGGAAGAAAGTAGAACCAAGTGCGAGCTTGCCCCTTGAGGGTAACGGAAAAGACCTGACAAAGCAGTTTGTCAGGAGCTTGTTGGATATGCATGATAGTCCTATAATGGTCGATATGTTTATATGGGTCAGTCGCCCCATCATAAGAATCAATGCTCGGAAGCTTGAAATCCACGGGAATAGGATGTTGAAGAATAACTTCAGCTAAAGGTGAGAATCCTCATAACCGCAGTGAGGGGGAAGATGATTTTTGACTTGAAGGTGAAATTTATCTTGCATTAAGCGTCGTAATTCTGCACATATAATATGACAAGTGAGGTCAACAGGATGAGAATGTGTCAAGCTACCAGCAATAATTGGTGGATTAGCAGCCGAGAGTGTCAAGAAAAGATCACCACGCGAAGTGGGAACTTCATTATTAAGGAGATCATTTTGACCTCGCGCTAACGATCGATCTTGGGGAGGTGTTGCTGGTAATGGCCGCTATGTTCCTCTCAAAAGTCGGATCATCTCATTTTGAGACTCTTCCATTCGACGGACATGATCTTCTAAAGAGATCACTATCGCCTTCACCGGTGGTCACATCTTGTGGGGAGTGGCGTAAGCTTGCCCTGATTCTGGATTGATTTTGAGAGTGACGGAGGAGCTGAGTTGCAGATGGGTATTACACCCATTGGCCATAACCGGTGTTCACAAATTGATTGATGGGTTCTTTTCTCATGACGGCGCCAAACTGCGCATGCTAAAACCGGGTAGAGTAAAAGTTTACGCTTTAGTCATTGAAATCCAACACACACACATATATTTAAAGAGTGAACAAAAAACTCAAGAAATTTTCACGTGAAAAACCTCGAAAAGAGGAAAAAAATCACGGGGCCTAGCCTAGTAAAAAGCTTCCACTATGTATCTGTTTCAGAGTACAAAATCTTTCCGATAATGGGATTACAGAATTGTATATGAGAAAGGAACAACGACTATGTAGTCCGCTCGTGTTAACAATCTAAGTGGTAGCAGATGAGCGAACAACGAGAACGCGATGACGATGAAAGTCATCATGATGGAGACCACGAGGTTGACGATGGCGGGATCGGGCCAGCGGTGATCAGAACCGGCGGACCGAATGACCGAGGGTGGCACGATTGTGCTTGGAGGATCTTCAAGCTTTAGGGCTTTCTCCTCTCTCTGTTTCCCTCATGAGGAATAAGGGCTATTTATAGATTGGAGAGTGCCTCTGTAAATACATGCAAAACCCACCACTCCACTTCCTGGACGCTCAAAATGATCCCTTTGATCATTTGATGTATTTTAAATATTTTAATGCTCAAAGTCAAAATTTTGAGATTTTGGGCTTGTTAGATTCGGCTCGTCGAGATGCTCGATTTGATTATAAACACTCTATATTTGAGAGCTTTTTAAGGGTTTAACTGATATCCCAAAGTTTCCAATGATATTTTAAGTTCTTGATTTCACCGCTAACTTGGATCGCTTTTAACGCCAAGGTTGGTTACTAGTAGAATTTTTTAAATCATCATTATGATTAATTAATTTTATAAATTACTAATGAATATTTAATTTATATTTTATTTTATATTAATTATGATGTAAAATTTCAATTTTAATAAGTAGTTTTAATTGATTAAAAATATATTAATTAAAATCAATTGATATTTTTATAATTTTATTTTATTTGTTATTTTTTGTATTTAATTGCTTCAATTATTTAATAATGAATTGAGATATTAATGCATGCTACATATGATTTAATTAACCAATCTAAAATTGAAAAAACAAATAATAAATTATAATTAGTATTATTCAATCAAATAAATTTGATATAAATATATTAATTAAAAATAAAATTAATGTAAATAATTAATATTGAATAATTGGAAATATTAACTTAAATAAATTTAACTTTCTATAAATTTTTGCATTAATAGCTAACTAACTAATTAATTAATAATTGATAAATATTATATTATTGTTGCTGAAAACCAAATAGAGTGAAAGTTTACGCCTTTAGCCTGAAATCCAAAGACAATAATAATGTGTATTTAAAGACAAGAAAACTAATTTTAAAACCTAAAAGAGGGAAAAAATCACGGCCCAGCCTAGAAAAAAAAGCTTCCATTATATATTTGTTAAGTACAAGTTTTCCATAACGGGATTACATAATCAGATATGAAGGACATAGAGAATCCCAAAATCACAACAACACCATATAGTCATGTTCAAGTCAGAATTTGTTGGTAGGAGAAACGGAGAACAAACCCACCGACAATGAAGGTCGTAATGATGGAGACCGACGGAGATTGACGACGGAGAGGATCCCGGTGGCGGCCGACGGTCGGCCGACGACGTGGTTATAACCAACGGGGTGGCACGACCGTCGAATAAGGCACGACATTTCGAGGATTTTCAAGCTTTAGAGCTCTCATCTCTCTGCTTGGCCTCCCCTCATATGAAGAATGAGAGGCTATTTCTGATTGAGTGGCCTCAGAATACATACAAAAATCCAACCACTCTCTCCATCCAAGGCTCAAAATGATTCCTTTGATCATATGATGTATTTCGTGCATTTGAATGCTTAAATGAAGTCGAATATGAGATCTTTGTTAGATCCAGCTCATCAAGACGCTCGATTTGACTATAAATACTCCATGTTTAAGAGTCGATTGATTAGAAGTGCTTGATCTCGGCTAGTCTTGATTTAGAATCACATTGCTTTCGACATCAAGATTTGTGCTTCGACTAGTGGAATTTTCAGGGTCATATCAATTATTATTACGTATAATTTAATCAAATAAAAATAAAAATATGCTAAATAAAAAAAGATGATATTCATATATTGCGTAAAAACCACCGCACAGAGTAAAAGTTTACTTTAGCCTGTTGTGAAATCCAAAGACAATGAGTGAACAAGAAAACCCAAAAATTTTCACTTGGAAAACCTCAAAAGAGGGAAAATCACTGGCCCATTAGTAAAAGCTTCCACTATGTATCATTTGAGTACAAAATCTTCCGATAATGGATTACAGAATTGTATATGAAAGGAACAACGTATAATGCTGTGTGGTAACAAGCTATGCGGATGATGGAGAACAACAAGGAATAATGACACGAAGGTCATCATGATGGAGACCGGAGGAGGTTGAGCGGAAAGGATCGACGCGAAGTGGTGACACCGAAAGTGGTGGCAGTGTTTTGGAGGATCTTCAACGCTCTCTCCTCTTGTTTGGGCTCCCTAATATGAATGATATTTATATATTGGAGTGAGTGTCTCAGAAATATATGTAAAATCCAAACCACTCCTCCATCGAACCTCATGATGATTCCTTGATATGATGTATTTTGTGTATTTGATTGCTCAAATGATGTAATTATGAGATCTCGCTTGTTAGATCCAATCGCCAAGACGCCGATTTGATTATAAACACTCCATGTTTTCGATTGATAATAAATGCTTAATCTCTAGTCTTGATTCACCATCGATTGCTTTCGCAAGATTCGCTCGACTAGTGGAATTTTGGGTCATATCGCCCCTATTTTGAATGATATTATCTCAATCATCCAAAAATATATATGCCGAATATTTAAAAATAACAGATTCTTCAATGAAATTTGCGGGTCCGTTAATCATACATTTTGAAAGAACAGATCTTCATGGGAACACAAGATTATCATCACCGCAGTGACGCAGCCAGATGTGTGTAGGTATGAGATTTTGAGGTTAATAACCCATCCGGATAAGAACGCATGGTTCATGGGCTCGGCCATGGGCGCGCGCACAAGCCATAATGCAGGCGGTCAGCCTGTTGGTGGGCTACTGGCGACGCTGGTGCGACGGTCAATGGCGGTCGCGATGAAAGCCTCGACACCGCTAATGGACGCGATCGCAGAATGGTGGCAGGTCGCTGGCCGCGGGGTCATGAGCCACGCGCGATCTCCGAGGGGCGATACAGGCGGTCAATGAAGAAGCAGCATGGCCAAGTGTGAGAGCTACTAATACCTGGAGCGCTCGAAACCAATTTTCATGATTTCCATTTTGACGCTTGATGATTTTGATGATTTTACCATTTTGCCCATATAGGGGGTCTATAAAAACCCCCCTAGGGCCAAGGGAGAAGGCAGCTTCTCTTCTTCCTGAGAGAAGGTCGTGGCATCAAGACCAGTTCCCTGCCCCGAGGTGTTAACTAACCTCGACGGATCGTTGAGCGATCAAGACCCGTAGTTCATACAGGCTCCGCTTTCCCTCGAAAGAGGTGTTAACTAACCTCGATGACGGCGAGATCAAGACCATGGTTCATGCAAGGCTCCCTTGAAAGAGGTGTTAATCACGCCGACCGATCGGGTCAGGCGACCACTGAGTTCATACGCCAAGCTCCATTTTTTCTTGAAAGAGGTGTTAACACCTCATCAACCGGGGTTTGAGGCATCAAGACCCGTAGAGCAATGCGCTCCGCTTTACCTGAAAGAGTCGTTAACAACCTCGTCGACCGGCCATCAAGACCCGTAGTTCATGCCAGGCTCTAGTTTTCTGAAAGAGATGTCAATCAACGTAGGCTATCATCCACGATAACGAGATGGTGATGACGGCGTCACGCCAAGAAGTTGGATGACCGACGATATGATGACAGAGAGCACGGAATTCGACGGACCGCGGTAAATGCGTGGTGACTGAATGGTTTACCAACGGGGTGGTCGGTGCGAATCAACCGAATATTGGAGATGGCATCGGCGTGGGATGATGACGCGATGTGACCGGCGAGATGCATGGTCGCAAGGGACCAACACGGTCGGCAACACGAGATCTTTGACCTATCCGGTTGTTGAGTGCACTCGATGATTTAACCTGTATGGAAGAGGTCGAATTGAATCAATCAAGATTTTTGACATATTTGAGGTTGTTTACCAGGGTGTTACCCGATGACGTTAACCTGTATGGAAGATGTTGAATTGAATCCGCTGAGGATTTTGACCCATTTGAAGTTGTTTGTCATGGTGTCACCCGATGACGTTAACCTGTATGGAAGAGGTCGAATTGAATCCACCGATTTTTGACCTATCCAAGATTGTTTGTCGAGTTACCCATAACGCAACAATGGGAGGTCAAAGTTCACCTTTTGACCTATCTTTAGGTTGTTTGTTAGAGTCTTTGCTCGATGACGTTAACCTGTGTGGAAGAGGCCCGATCAAGTCCCCTTGGGATTGATCATGCCAGATTGAGATACAACGTGAGTTATATATTTCTCAAGTGGGAGGATCAAATGAAGAAGAAACAGGTTTATGAGAAAAAACCATAAACTCATTTTTTTAATAATGTTGGTGATACAATATTGTCATAAGATAACTTAATAAAAGGGATGAGATACATTTTTAGAGAGAGTTAACAAAAGACAAGAGGTGGAGAGGAAAAGTTAAACGATAAATTAAATACTATAATATTTATACACCAAGGATTACATATAACACTTTTAGACCTTCCATATTCCAAGTTCTGTGATTGTTTCTCTCCGGATCTTTATTATAGCTTGACGTTGGTCATCCGAGCAACAAGGGGAGTGTCTTTTAGAAAACCCTGAGATACTTCTTTATCTTGAAGATTAAAATTCTCGATATTGAAAGGTCACAGATTGAGATTGATTGAGGTAACATAATTATGATTTATACCACTCCAACCTCAATGCGAAGTTTGAAATTTTATCTTAAGATGAGGTACAAGTGACAAAGACCAAGATTGAGGGTCTTCCAAATATAGCGTATGTCGAATTTAACTTGACCATGAATTGAACCGAGAGTGACTTGTTGAAAATTCTCGAACAAGGAAGGGTGATTGTCCCTCCATCGCATTATTATCAAACTCATATAACTCGGTTAAAGTTTTTCCTTAACCAGACCCATGCTAAGAAAGGTGGAGTAAAATAAAACATCAACGGAACTCCCATTATCAATCAAAATTCTCTTAACAACATAACAGAGGTCACCAATCCCTGCACTGATGACAAAAGGATCTTGATGTGGAACTTGGACTCCTTCCAAGTCTGAGTTATTAAAAGTGATTGGATGATTAATACAAGATTTTTTTTAACTCTAGCTCTTCAAACGTGGCAATGAAGACTTTATTAGATAGTAGTTGCCCACTTGTAATCGTTTCAATTTCTCCAACTATTTCGTGGCTATTATATTATTTTTGTGATGATTGTCCCGGTTGCCCCCCAGTTGGAGTTATGTTTGCTTGAACTGGTTGGTATTGCACAAATTGATATAGATATCCCTGAATGAGCCTCAATTTTTTCTTTTTACACGGAGTATGTCCATGACTTCAATGGAAGTGACAATATTGCTCGATTTCTAAATTTGATTTCAGGATGTGGCCACTTGATGGTCTCTTCATCTCGAATAACCAACAAGACGCCAACACGAGATGTATTCCCCATTCGCGTGTTGATGTGAGGGCCGTGGAGGGAGATCATGACTACCTTGTTGCTTCTTTTGATTGGGACCGTCGGTCCCATTCCCCCGATTTTACGATATTGTTCAAATACTCATGATTATTGCGCAAGCCTCATCAACGAGATTTGTGCTTCCACATGATGAACCAAGTCGGTATATGAGAGGACCGTTAGTCAGAAAAAAAGGCTGCGAGTCCTCCAAGGAAAACTCCTCTTAATAGTTCAGATCTACTCTAGGTATTCTCGAGCTTCTAAGGAGAATCTCCGGTATTCACCCTCATTCGATGAATGAGAGATGGGAGTTTTTAATGATCATCTTGTTTGTAATGAACTGCTCCAAAAATTGGCAAGTTCATCAAAGGTGCGGATGGATCCCTTGGAAGGAGTAGAACCAAGTGAGCTTGCCCCTTGAGAGTAAAGAAAGACCCGATAAAGCAATGGGAGCTCGTTAGATATGCATGTAGAATTGATGTGTTCATATGATGGTCACATCATAGGAATCAATGCTCTAAGCTTGAAACCCAGGGAATATAATGTTAAAGAACCAAAGGATTACTCACATACAGGGGAAGATGATTTCTATCTTGAAGGTGAAATTCATCTTGCAAGCCGTAAGCACGCAAAATAACATCTGTGATGAGAATGTCAAGCTACCAATAAGGATTAGCGGTGAGATGATGAGTGATTCAAAGAAAAGGTCATCCGAGGAGGAACTTCATTGTTAAGAGATCGGCATTTGACCCCATCGATCTGGTGTGTCAGGTAAGCGTTCCTCTCAAAAGTCGGATCATCTCATTTTGAGACTCTTTTATCTCCATCTCTAAAGAGATCCCGTCACACCGAGCACCAAGCACATATTTGGGGAGAGGCCTTACGCCCTTGGTTCGGGATTGATGAGAGTGACGGAGTTGAGCGGAGGTCGTCAGGATTTGCATGCTCTATCTACCATAATGCGGGTGTTCAAATGATTGATGGGTTCTTTTCCTACGATGGTGCCACCAGGGGAAAACCATAGTAGAGTAAAAGTTTATGCCTTAGCCTTATGAAATCCAAAGACACACACGTATTTAAAGAGTGAACAAGAAAACTTTAAATTTTCATGTGGAAAATCAAAAGAGAGGAAAACCACACCAGCCCAAGAAAAGCTTCCACTATGTATGTTCTTGAGTACAAAATCTTCCGATACGTTGTATATGAAATAACAACCAACGTGTAGTCATTCGTGGTAATAATTGCAGTAATGAACGAGGAATGAAATCAACGGAAGGTCGCCATGATGGAGATCATGATGACAACGGATCAAGATGAATCACGGGCGCACCAATCGGTGGTTAACAATCGAGGTGGCACTTGTGCTTGGAGGATCTTCGCTTAGGCTCTCCTCTCTCTTACTCCTCATATGAGGATTATTTATGATTGGAGGATAGATCTCAAATATATGCAAAATCCAAACCACTCCTCTCCATCGAACGGCTCATGATGATTCCCTTGATCATATGATGTATTTTGTATATTTGAATGCTCAAATGATATCGGGATTATGAGATCTTGGGCTTGTTAGATCCGGTCAAGACGCCGATTTGACTAAACACTCCATGTTAAGATTCGATTAAAACTTAATCGATTAGTCTTGATTCACAATGAGATTACTTTTTACGTCAAGATTCGCGCTTCGACTAGTGGAATTTTGAGGGTCATATCACATATATATTTTTTAAATTTTATTTGAGTTAATCAACTTCAATTAAAAAATTATCAAATAATTTTTAAAATTTAACTTATTTCAAAAGTTATTAACTTGAGATTTACATCATTTAAATCCTACTTCTATAAATCTAGCTAATCTAGTGAAGCTTAAGAAGAAGAGTTCATCAAGAGTGCATTTTTTGGTTAAAATTGAAAAACTGAATCGATCTAAATCGAATTTTTGAATACGGTTCGGTTTTATAAATTTTATTTGGATTTTTGAATTTGGTAATATTCGATTTTTGATTTTTTGTTCGGTTTCATAGTATCATAATCCGATTAAATAAAAAATAGCTAAAATATTGATTTTTTTTTGGAAATTTTCTTTCAATAAACAATGATAAATTTGCATCTTATTAGTTTTATTTGTTAAAGAGTTATTTGATTTTATATGAGATGATTTGATAAAGTGATATAATTCTTTGATAAATAATTATTATAACAATTTATCATTTCATTTAAATTTTTTTTCTAAATCGAACTGAAAATCCGATAAAAAAAAATCAATTTGGATTGATTTGGTTTATGTTATTGATTAAACGAATTGATTTTTTTAAATTCTAGATTTAAAATCGATCAATTTCATAAATTTCAAAACTGATCCGTTTAAACCGAACGATTGCACACTCCTAATAGAAGAGTTCTTGATGGGAGGCATCATCGATCCTAATTCGTGATGGCAAATTCGCAAAAAAGAAAAGCTCGTGATGGAAAGCATTAAAAAAGAAGAGAACGGGTGACTGGGCCTAAAATTAATTTTTTTAATGCCTAATTAACTAAATTAATTCTTAATTATGCCTAGTTTAAAAAATTATCCTTGAAAATTTTGATCATTTTGAGATTGAATTTCACTTATATCAAATTTATATTTTGATACTCAATTTTCTTCGATATTTTTTATAGATGAATGAAAAAGTAAAATGTACATATTTTCACTTATATTTTTTTTGTATCACCCAAAAGTAAAATGAACATATTGTTTTTATATCACCCAAACACCTAAAGTATATTTTGTCATCCTTTAAATGTGAAATTTCAATAATTTATACCGAATATGTGAATTAAATATTCTAACCAATAATAAAAAATACATTCTAAAAGAGATAAATATAAGAAATGTTTACTTGGGATATTATCCTCAAATTTTAAATCAAGACATCCAAAATTAAAGTGAACTTTGATTTTATATGCTTAATAATATACTAAATATAGCAAATAGTCCAATTGCTTGTTTAATTGGAGAAATATACTTGAAAGTTTTATTTAGGTGAAGTTACCCCCAATGATGGATGACCCCTTGTATTCACGAACTATTTATTGAAATTGAAGGCCTCTAATCTCGTTTGGATCAATTTTGAATTTGAACTTAGTTCAAATCTTGTTCAAACCAAGATCCAATCCTCTATTTGAACTAAGGTTCGAATTATATTGTTGTTTCACTCCTCTTCTCCTTTATGAATGCATGCAGTCGCGAACTACTCTACTTTCTGCTAATTTTTTAAATTAGGCCTAATTAAGAATTAATTTAGTTAATTAGGCATTAAAAATTTTAATTTAGGCCTAGTGCCCGTTCAATGGGTGACTGGCTATAGTTTATTTTTATTTTTAAAAAATATTATTGCAGCCCCACTTTTTTGGCTTTATCGGACTCATCCTATGTCAGAATTTAGCGTGCTTAGTATCATTAGAAAGGTAATGAAATTTTTTACAACTTTTATGTTGACAACCTTCGACAATTCTCATCTGAGTAGCCACAGTTTTTGTATTTGTATGAATTTTCATGGTGCAAAATTAAAAATATTGTCAACCCCAATTTTTTTTGATTGGGCTCATCCGTGTTAGGATTTACTGCTATTGAAAAGCTAATAAAATTTTCTACAACTTTCATGTTAACATCTTCAACGATTCTAGCTCAGTTAGCCGCAATTTTTTGCATTTGAATATATTTTCACGGTGCAAAATTAAAAATATTACCGCAACCCTAGTTTTTTGGCTGTATCGGGCTCATCCGGAGTCGGAATTTAGCGTGTTTTATATCGTTTGAAAGGTAATAAAATTTTCTACAACCTTTATGTTGACAACTTTTGACGATTCTCGCCCAAGTGGCCCCAATTTTTTACGTTTGTATGGATTTTCAAGGTGCAAAATTAAAAATATTATTGCAGCCCCACTATCTAGCCATTTTATATCCCATTTGAATTCAATTTTATGTTCATTTTGTGCTTATACATTGATTTTGTATTTTATTATTATTATTTAATTTGATTTATTTGATTATTTAGAGACTTGAGTGATTTTGAGCTAAAATAAATTGATTGGATCAACCATGCCAATTGTCTCAATCTAAGTTTAAATTGAATTTAGATTTGATGTAAATTTTGATTAAATTTTATCAAATTTGAATTTGATTGGACTCACCTTGTCCAATTGGGTCAAGTTTGATCCTGTGTGGTACACCAAACTAACCTAAATTTCACCTTGATGTGTTAACTTTCTAATTTAGTTTTAATCTCAGATTATGATTTCAATTTCGCTTTGATTTGTTGTTTCCATTATTGTCTTAATTTGAGTTGTACACCTAATTACTAAATATAGTGTCCTAAATGTCTTATTAGGAAGCTCTTAATCTAAGATTGAAGATCTTAACATCTAAGATTATGGCTATTTTGTCAACCTCACTCAAAAAGAATGAGGTTAATGTTTAGATCAAAACTTAGATATACGAGGTGAGTTGTCAACCTCACTAAAAGTGAGGTTAATAAGGATGTTTTAAGATTTAAGGATTATTAATATAGATTTATTATGAGATGTACAAATCATGCAAACATATTCAAGTTTATATTTTATATATCACTTCTTAATTAAAAAAAATCATTTCTTACTTAAAATAAAAATAAAAAATGGAGAAATTTGAAACAAATGATAATTTGATAGCCATGTGGTAAGAATAATGCATAAAAATTCAAAAACATGAAAATCATATAATCAATTGAAAATTACATGTGCAAAGAATACAAAATTATTTTCAATTTGAATAGAATCAAACACACATGCAAATCAATAATAAAAAAAATAGAGAACATAACTAAAGTAGAAGAGAAAATATTGCAAAATCAAGCCTCCCACTTACAATGGTGATAGTCTCTTCTAGAAATCTTGTTGCATGCCTTAAACCTTTGTTATAATCATGAATTTATTGAAAGATAACTAATGAATTTCTGCATGTCTTAAACCCTTGCTATAATCATAAAATATTCTTACATTTTCAACGACCCTAACAAGGGTTTGTATTCTCAGCCAATTGCCTCGCAACGAGATCCTTCTCTAACCTCCAAATTATTGCAAACCCTTCGGCCATTTTTACACAAATTTTATTCTCATGTTTTTTTGGGAGATATTTGAGCAAATGTAATCATAAACTCACACACAATATATGTGTAAAGATTTAAAGATCTTGCCTGGTGAGCTGCAGTTTTTACAAATATGTGACTTCCGAAGTTGCAAAAATTAAATATATTGTGATAGCTCCTTTTTTTTTTTTTTGCCATAATACAATGATATATTATTTTTTGGTAATATCAAACACTCTCATTATATTCTATATATAAATTAAGTTTGAATCTTTATGTAATTCCCAGTTGAATCTTTCCTCTTCGTGAGCAAAAACTCAATTTATATATAGAATATAATGAGAGTGTTTGATATTACCTCTTCGAAGAGGAAATATTCAACCGAGGTACATAAAATTCAAACTCAATTTATATATAGAATATAATGAGTGTTTGATATTAATATATCATTGTATTATGGCAAAACAGGTCACTGATATATTTAATTTTTGCAACTTAAGTCACATATTTAAACCTGCTCACGAGATCGAAGTTGTCAACATGGAAGTTATAGAATTTTTTATTATCTTTCTAACAATACCAACACGCCGAAACCCAACACCTAATGAACCTAATATGGCCAAAAAACCAAGGTGCATCAATATCTTCAATTTTTGCAACTTTAGAAGTCACACATTTGCGAATACTGCGGCTCACTGGACTAGATTCGTGAAAGTTGTTAACATGAAAGTTGTTGAATTTTTTATTATCTTTTCAATGATACTAAGCACACCCAAATTTGACACCTGATGAGTCAGATATGACCAAAAAATGTGGACTGCCCTTTTAATTAGTTTAAAAAAAAAATTAAAGGACCAGTCGCTCGTTGACCGGGCGACTAGGCCTATTTTTAATTTTTTTAAAAATGACTAATCATCTAATTAAGTTTATAAAATGGGTTAATTTAAAAATTAAGCCCGGGGCATGGATCCATTCCCGACTTCCTCCCCCGCAATTATAAATCCTTTCGTGGCGAGTCAGCCTCATCACCGATGATGACTATGGAATCTGTCGAGTCGTCTGCATCCACTTCGTCTCCATCTCCTTCACCTATGTTAAGTCCAAAGCAAAGAAAGATGCTAGTAACTCCATCGGCCACCTCAACCACTCAAAATTGTACAAACTGCTTAGAAAGACAACTTCTGGGAAGGTGAAACCACGCGCCCGCCGGTGTGCACGAGATAATTGAGTAGGTACAGACGGTGAGGTTCTCATCGACTTGTATCGACGAGTTAACGAAAGTAGTAGTTTTATTGTATAAAGAAGAATAGAATACTATAATTGTAAGGCTTAATTTTTAAATTAGGTCATTTTATAAACTAAATTAGGTTATTAGCCATTTTAAAAAAAAATTTAAAAATAGGCCTAGTGCAGTCATCAGCGTTGGTAGGATGCTCACGCCTCGCCCGTAAGCGATGACCCTTTAATTTAAAAAAATAATAATTAAATGGCGTCCATTTTTTGGCTATCGACTCGCCGTATCGATTTTTGGCGTGCTTGGTATCGTTGGAAAGATAATGAAAAATTATACAACTTTCATGTCAACTTTAAACGATTCTTGTCCGGTGAGCCGCAGTGTTTGCAAATGTGCAACTTCTGAAGTTGCAAAAATTGAAGATATTGATGCAGCCCTAGTTTTGTGGCCATATCATGCTCATTAGGTGTCGGGTTTCAGCGTGGTTGGTATCGTTGGAAAGATAATAAAAAATTATGCAACTTCAATGTTGACAACTTTTGACGAATCTATTTGTAGTATAGTTTTGCAAATATGTGAAGTTTAAATATATATTGTGACAACTCGCTTTTTTTAATATAAGGATATATTACTTTTGGTAATATCAAACACTCATTATATTCTATATATATCAATTGAGTTTGAATTTTATGTAATTCCAGTTGAATCTTTTCTTCAAGAGGTAATATCAAACACTCTCATTATATTCTATATAAATTGAGATTTTGCTGAAAGAGAAAGATTCAACTCAAATAAATATCCTTATATCAAAAAAAAAAAAAAAAAAAACAGGGCTCTCACAATATATTTAATTTTCTTAAACCACATATTTACAAAAAATGTGGCTCGCCGGATGAGATTCATCAAAGTTATCAACATGAAAGTTGTAAAATTTTTTATTATCTTTCCAACGATACTAATCACGCCAAAACCCGACATCTAATGAGCCTAATATTGCCAAAAAACGAGAGCTGCATCTATATTTTCAATTTTTGTAACTTCAGAAGTCACACATTTACAAACAGTGCGGCTCACCAGAGGAGATTCAAAAGTTGTTAACATGAAAGTTGTAGAATTTTTCATTATCTTTATAACGATGCTAAAATCCGACTCGATGAGTCAGATATGTCAAAAATGTGGCTCATTTAATTAAAAAAAAAAATTAGATGACGGTCGAGTGACCTATTTTAAATTTTTTTTTTAAAATAACTAATCGCCTAGTTAAGTTTATAAAATGACCTAATTTAAATATTAAGACTTATTGTAAATAGTAAATTTAGAATATTAAATATATAAATTTTAATATTTTGAATTTTATGTATGTAGTCATTTTTTTGAAAGATTTATAAATCAATTATTTAATATATATGTATATTTATAATTTAAGTGTTCTCTATCAATTTTTTATGAATTTTATAAAAATAAAAAATATAAGTTGAGATTTTATTATGAATTTTAATATTTTAAAATTAATTTAAAAATTAAAATTGAATATAATTAATTTATAAATATAGAAGAACAAAATAATTACATATAAAGTTTTTTTTCTATTAGTGTAGCGCCCGAGTGGAAAATATACGTCAGTCATACGTAGCTTTTATGACTCAATCATCGACGCATTACGACGCAGCGCCAAAAATGGCAAATAAAGCGGAACGCTATTTTTCGCGGTTTAGCTGACCAGCTAGGGAATGAGTTTATCGCGGAGAAATTTAAAATATCTTCATTTGGGGCGGTGGTATTTTTTATTTGCGGTAGTGAGATCATTAAGAGCTATGAGGAGAATGAATCGGAAATGGGCGTTGAGGAAATAAACGATGATGTGGTAAATAAAATGGATCGGTAATCTTTTAAGGAGTTGTATATGTAAAATGACGATAGTTTGTAATTTATTTATTTAAGTTAGATTTCTACCGTTTGGAGTTCTCTCCGGGATTTTGCATGCGGTGAACCGGTTTGCTTGGTACTCTCTGTCGACCAATTCATATTTATTTTCATGATTTTTTTGTCTGTTGGAGAAAACATATTCAATGTAATCCTTCGTGAGAAAATTGGTGTGTTTGATTAATTTTTTTAGTGCTTATTTACATATGTACTCTCTGTCGTCTTTCGGTAAAGATGATTTTTTTTGTTTATTTCACTTTCAGCGGTTGTTCAGATCATGGTAACTAAATCCCAATCAAGCAATGAGTGTTGGACATTTTTTAGATTTCGCACCTCTGTACCTGTCTCTGCCTCGTACCTCAGTACCCTCACTGCCCTCCATACTGCTGTACCCTAGACCGATTATACCTTCTATCTCTATACCTTCTTGTCGCTATACCTCTATCTTGCCCTCTATACGTACCTCTATACCCTCTGTACCTCGTACCTCTGCACTCGGTTGTAATTTGGTGGTATTCAACAATTTTTGGGTATTTTTTGTGTGTACTCTCAGCTGTACCCTCTATGCTCTCTGTACTCTCTGTTTCATCTCTCTATTATTCAGAACTGACTCTATGTTTTGATGAATGTGGTGAATGAGCAATGCGATGATGAAGTTGTTTTATCTAATGACCCAAATTTGAGGTATATCTGCAAACACGGTTGTGCATAATGAAACCGGCTTATGCGCATCTTGTGATAATGCACATCAAAGCTTCGGTGTTAGAAAAAAGACCATACAAGTTATTGTCCAAACTCTAATAAATTGAAATCGAAAGATTTTAAAGTGCAGTCGAAAAAACATCAATCAAACCATATAACAAAATTCAAGAAAAGCGTGAGGGGTTGTCCGTGATGATTGATATTTGTGGATTTGGAGGGGTAGTCGGTTAAAAAATATATAGAGCCATAATCATTCATTGGCGAGGGTGATCGCATCTTCTCAGATCGCCGCAGATGCATTCTTGATGAGAAGGCAGTTTTGAAGAGCGATGAGGCGGCATTAGTCTGGCGTGTTTTATCTAACGAGGAAGTTGGTGGGGTAGAATATTATTTACAAAGAGATGCTTTCAATTTCATCCGAGAAGCGAAGGTCCGCAGATTGCAAGTGGTGATAGCAATTAATCTGTTCAAGGAAGAAAAGACAAGCGGCCAGAGATGTTTGCATGGGATGTTGAGTTGATGCGTCGATTGCTTGGTGAGTTTTTTTTGGAGCAATGGTATGTCTAGGGTTGAATTTGATTATTTTGGGGATGTGATAAGCTATCGGCTTAATAAATATAATCTTGTCTGTGCCCCACTCATTGGAGTGAATCATCATTGGCAAAACGTCTTATTCGGAGTAGCCTTTTTGTCGGAAGAGACCATCGAGTCATTCACATGGTTATTGACATTTCTTCGGTTGATGGGTGGCGAGCATCCTATAACGATATTTACCATCAAGATCAGCTATGGCGAGAGCTATCGAGAATGTACTACCGACATGGTTGTGCAATGGCATATCTCAAAGAAAGCCCCTCAAGGTCCATTGCTTTAGTAGTAACAAGAGAGTTCAAGGGCTATTCTATGCATGCATGAGCAAATGTGACACGAGGATGAGTTTGAGGATGCTTGGTCATCCATGCTAGAGGAGGGAAATTTGCATGATCATGCTTGGCTATCAACTTTACAAAATTAGCGAAATGGTCCCGCATTCAACGAAGATAAATTTTGTATGGGCATCTTGTCAACTCAGTAGTGAGAGCCACAAATAGCGTGTGTCATGGTATTTGCCAACAAGTTCACAGATTGTCTCTTGGGATTGGAGAAGGTGATGGAAACATGGCAAATGAACATGATGATGACTTCAAGTGTATCCAATCACAATTGTTCTGTTGAGTAGTCCAATTCTTAAGCAAACTTTGTTTTTTTATCTGAGGAAGCTTTTACTCATGTTCAAGAAGAATTTCGCATGGAGTTGGGGATTATCTGTTATGGGATGATAGGCCCATGGAGTACTTGGTGAGGAACTTAGAGAAGAAGAATGCATCCAAACCCGGATTGTCCACTTTGATGTGTCTATGGATATTTCTTGTAGTTGCGAAATTTGAAATGATGGGCATACTTTGTGCACCGCATTAGAGTTCTTAGCGAATGATGTGCGCATTCGATAAGTACCTCCTCATGCGGTGGTCTATCGAGCAAAGAGGGACATCTACATCGATGGTTCATGAAGGTTAGTACATGTGGAGAGCGAGATGGGCGGCATTATTTTTAGGAACCATATAAGTCGATATGCATATCAAATTAGCTCCCGAGCACAGGGTAATAAGATTGCTGAGGATTACATGCTTGCATCTCTTAAGCGACTATCTGATGAAGTGGACTCCGTAATAAGTGGGAATTCTCCACCGTTTGACAGATCAGTTAAGAGGAAGAAGGCGACCACATCATCGGGATAAGGGAGTTTGAAGGATCCAATCAAGAGACGTCCAAAGGGTGTTTCCAATGCAAGGCTCGAGGCTTATTGGAGAAATCCAAAAAATCCACAAGTACTTATCCTACTTGCCTCGATGTTGCTACTTATAGGTTCTGTAAATATTTAATTCATTATATTTTCTTGTCTTAGAAACAAAAGTGAAGTAGTCTTTGTAGAGCGGGATCGTCCCGGTTAACTCCGCTCTGTTATGCCCCTGCTTTTCACGGGTAAGCTAGAATATTTCACATTGGCCATCAAACATTCATCCATTACTAAGATGTTGTACCATTACTACGATGTTGTACCACGTGATTCGACCTCAATCAACCAATATCGAAGGGTACACTAAGGCGATGATGGATATTATTACAAGACGGCATTTTGATGATATTATCAAGAAGACATTTTTTAAATTTCATTTTCTCGTTTTAGTCATAATGCTTGTATTTTTTTTTCTGTTCATTTCATAACTTTAGTAA
Organism: Cymbidium sinense; assembly: GCA_021442155.1. Lineage (NCBI taxonomy): Eukaryota > Viridiplantae > Streptophyta > Magnoliopsida > Asparagales > Orchidaceae > Cymbidium > Cymbidium sinense. The sequence continues at coordinate 13,738,311 of CM038224.1, read as the reverse complement.
AGTCTTGAAACACACCAACGCAATAAAAGTTACTTAAAATTTTATTTTGAAAGATATTCATTTGCATTATTGTCATCTTAATTGGACCATCTAAAGCTGTTTCTATTTTATGTTTTTCTTTATGAAAACTAACCATGTTCTGAAACAAATATAAGCTTTAATAGATATTGTTTGCGTGCTAGAGAATTTTATTCCTGAATCACGAGATCTTACCATTAGCCAAAATTATCAACACACTGGCGGGGATATGAACACGGGGTTATCGTGGAAAACGTTAAGGGAAAAAAAACGGGCCTTGTCGTAGAACTTTCACTATGTGTTCAAAAGATGGTCCTTGCTTCTCATTAGTTGAGAAGAAGGTGTTTCTGAGAATCAATATTAGTGTAGAAAAAGACAATATCGGTCAACTCAACTCAAGGAGAAGTTTCCCAAAAGCGATAGGCGGATCTTACGGGACCTCTTGATCTTGGGAGAAAGAGGCGGCGGTCTTTTCTAGTCCACGAGGCGATCTCTAAGTGAGCTCGATCTTGAGACTTCTTGGTGATGTACTGGTGGTGATAGATCGTCGGCGTCAGGTCGGTGGTTCTCGAGCTCTCAGTCTTCAAATCGATTGGTCCTTTAAGGTGAGAATGAAGCTCTATTTATAGATTTTGGGAGTGGCGGGCCTTGTAAAAAACTCAACCACTCCATAACCACTCCGTCGGACGGCAGTCACGATCCCTCGATCGAGCGGTGTATTTTGATGATCGGGTGCCTTAATGATGTCGAATTTGGTGATCTTGGATTCGTTGGATTCGTCTTGAAGAGCGCCGATCGACTATAAATATGTCGATTTTGGTGACCATTTGGCGGATCGGGATCCATTTTCATGCTCGATAGCTTGATCGGTCGATTGAGTTGGATCGGACTGCTTGATGTTCTTATCGTCTCTCATCGAGAGGCGGTCAGTTTATTTGTAAGCTTCTTGAAATCGGTGATTAGATCGAAGCATTTAAAATGCCTTGAGATTCGTGCTTGATCAGATTAATTTTAGGGCGTATCGTTGCTTCTATTTTTGGGTGACATTATCTCGATCATCCAAAATATATAAATCTTGAAAATAGCAAATTCTCAATGAAATTTGAGAGTCCATGGCATTTTGAGAGAAGCAGATCTTCATAACACATATTATAAGCGTGGAAGGCGATGCGCAAATATGTGTAAGTATCTTGTGGTAATTCAATTAGGATCGATTGAGCGAGGAGCTTCGCGGGTGCGTAAGCGCGTGGAGTCGCCGGCCTTGTAGCCTTACATGGCCACCAGCATATAACGAACTGTTGAGCTCGGCGGTCGTGGGATGGGAGATGAGCGGTGGATGTCTGGTCGGCCTAATCAGCGCGTAAAATTGAAAAATTTGTAGTGAGGCAGCTATGAAGCCCGTTCAGCCATGCGAGCCATGAGGTCAGCCAGTTCTTTCATGATGCGGCAGTCTTGGCGGATTCTGCGGATGGCAGCAGTTCGCCAACCAGCGGTGTTGCGCCCAGCGGACCCAACTGACATGACCGACAGTTCGGGCCATGTGGTATGTATGAGCATGTATGTCATATGAAGCTTATGAGCCTTGTATGCTGGCTATGCTCGGCGGCTCAGCGAACCCGAGTGATTTGATTTTGAGCGGTTTTAGCGGTTTTACTTTTGCCTAGAAGGGGTCTATAAAACCCCAGGGCTAAGAGGAAAGACATTTTCTCATCTCCTCTTCTCCTCTTAGAGTGCATAGCCCTCCCCATGGTGGAGTTTGGGCACTCTTTTTGGATCTCCTTTACCTCTTCATCTCCACCAAGCCAGAGTGCATAGCCCTCCCCCTGGTGGGAGTTTGGGCACTCTCCTTAGAATAATTTTCATCTCGAAGAAGCGTCAGCGCCCGGCAGCCGTCCGGGTTTGGAAGCGATGAAGGAGGCAATGGAGCGGGGATGGCGATGGCCGGATGGTGGCCGCCATAGTGGTGGCGGCGGTGTCGATGATGGTGGCTGGCGTCGGTAGTGGCGAGGATGGTGGCGATGATGGTGGTGGCCGTGAAGATTGCCACGGGGTGCGATAAGTGACCGGTAGTATGACAATGGTTACCGCAGGGTGTAATTCGCAACAGCAGAAACGGTAAGCGTGGCGACAAGCGTCGATAGTGAAGATTGTCGGCGATGGTCAGCGGCAGTGACCGGCGACGGTATTCGACGGTGGCGACTGGCGTCGATAGTCGGCGCGGATGACCGGCGATAATGGTGATGACCGGCGAAGATTGCCGGAGATAACCGCCGGAGATTGTCGGTGATGGCCGGCGGTGATGACCGGCGACGGTGGTTAGCGGCGGCAGGATCTTTGACTATCGAAACATTTATCGAGTGTGTTACTCGATGGCGAGAATGTGGAAGAGGTTGAATTGAATCCGGATTTTGACCTATCGAGGTTGTTTGTCGAGCGTGACTTCGATGGCGTTAACTGTATGGAAGAGGTCGAGTTGAATCCAGGATTTTGACTATCGAGTTGTTTATCGGGCGTTCTTGATGTTAACTTTATGGAGAAAGTTGTATGGGTTCCCACAATCTTTGCTTCTTGAACAATTTTATGTTGCTTTTTTGTCTTGTGACTCGGGTTGTTTATCGGTGCGTTACTATGGAAGAGTTGGTGGGAAGTCCACTAAGGACCTTTTGACTATCGGGTTGTGATTGTAGCGAATAGGCATCCATGAAGCTTCAACATCGATGTCACGATGTCGCATCAACTAGTTGGTCGATCTGACGAAGGGGAAGCTATCTTTTGGGCATGCGATCCGTCGGTGTAGTCGATGCACATTCTCCGAGGGAACCGTTGGCCTTTTATGACTAACTACGTTAGCCAACCGGTGGGGTAGTAGACTTCTCGAATGAACTTGACTTCCGAAGTTTGGTGATTTCTTGTTCTATGACTGCAATCGTTGAGCGAAGGTTCTTTTCTATCACCGGCTTGTAGGTTGAGTCAACTTTGAGGGAGTGCGTAATGACTTGGTCAATGCCGAATATCGGATCGCTCGGGCAAAGATATCTTGATTTTTTGAAAATCTCATTGACGATTTCGATCGGTAGGCGACGATCCCACCTTCACCTTTCGCGATGGATCAACTTACGAGATAGGAAGACAAATTACATCTTCAAGCGGAGAAGCCCTTTCAGGCATCATCCTCATCGTGAAGTTCTCGATGTTGAGGGTTCTTGGCGTAAATTTGGGCTTGCTTGATATAAGCGCTTGTGATATCTGTTGATTCCACTTACCCATGCGATGCCGGTGGTTGGTGTGGGAATTTCATCTTGAGGTGACGCAGATGTGATTGCGAATATAGGCTGGAGAGGTCTCCCAAATATTGCATTGTACGGACTCGGACTTGACTGATAAATTGTATCAAGTGGGTTGCGTGTCGAAATTCTCCAAGAGTTACGGGAAGGCGATTGTCCCTTCCACTATCGGTCGATTATCAAATCCATACAATGGACCGGCCGCGGGTTGAAGCTTCTCTCTTTCTATACCCATGTTGAGGAAAGTGGAGTAAAAAAGAACATCAACCGAACTCCCATTGTCGATCAATATCCTTTTAATATTGAAGCATGGATCAGACCTGTCGATGACAAGGGGATCTTGATGTGGGATGCGAAGCCCCTCTAGATCTAAATCATCAAAGGTGATAGAATGGTCAACCCGAGACTTCTTCGGCTCTGGCTCTTGAAGGGCGGCAATGAATATTTGGCTAGATAACACTGGCCCTCCTGCAATTGTTTCTATCTCTCCGACCGCTTGGCGGTTCCTCTGAGCTGGTTGCCCCCCAGCATTTGCTGGACGAGCGGGTTGGTTTTGTATAAAACGGCCTAGATACCCCTGACGTATCAGTCTTTCAATCTCCTCCTTCAGTTGGTGGCACTCGGCTGCGGTGAAAGTGGCAGAATTTCTCTTGATTTCCAATTCCAGGCTTTAAAGGTCGCGGCCACCTGACGCTATCCTCTTCCTGAATAGCCAGTAGGATGTTCGCGCATGACGTGTTGAGAGCCGTATATTTTCTCTCTGATTAAGTCATCTGAGGTCGCTGCTGAGGAGGTTTTGGGGAGGTTGCTGCCTCTCTTCTTTTTCTGAGATGTTTGAACATCACCTTTGGGAACCTTCTTCCGCCATGGTTCAAACTGTCGATGAGCACCGAGCCGCCAGAGATTTGTGCCTCTATTCGTGGACCAAAGATAGAATGGACCGCTCCGCATTAATGATGAATAGTATCCTGAGTCCTCCGAGAAGCACGCCTCAAAAGTTCTCGATCTACCTCGTATCTCGCCGAGGAGAACCTCGAAGTATTCTTGAGGGACTCTCCATCGCTCGATTCGAGATGTGATGAATCGATGATTCTCTTGTTCGCCAGAACTATTCTACAAAAAAATCCGAAGCTCTCCAAATGATGGACCCCCTTTAGCGAGCTTAATAGAACCAAGTACAGCTTGTCCTTGAGAGTCGGGAATACCGACAAGACAGAGTCATTTGCACGAATGTGCATGATCGCTCAAAGTATGCTCGATTTGACGGACGTTGTGCCATCGTAAGGGTCCATGCCGGGAAGCTTGAATCTCCGAATCGGTATTGAGATGATCTCAAAGCTGGGACGAAGTTTTGGAAGAGGCGCGGAGAATGGATCATTCGCATTGTCGAACTCTTCCCGCCATCGTAGTTCATCGCATAAGATGACGCGGAGTTTCACCGATACGGTGAGCCATTCGTGGGGTGAGTAGAACCGTGGTATCCGTAAGTTCAAAGATCCGGATGTGGTGCCAAGGGGTTCTCTACTTGTTGATCCGCCCCTGCAATCATTCTCGTGAAGAAAACTGATTATGCCGTCGAAACCTCGTGGCTCTTCCAGCGTTGGAACGCTTTTGCCTGGCCCTCGCAGAGTCAAGAATTTCGCTCGGGAATCCTCCATCCTTGAACGATCTTCCAAAGAGGGGCCCTGACCTCACCGGGGACGTAAGTCTTATGTAGAGAAGTGGAGACTCTGCCCTTGATCCCGAGAATGAGGAGCTGGAGCAAACCCCGCTTACCAACCATATTGGAGATATAGCAATGGGGAACCGATTCCCACGTGACGGCGCCAAACCGCTATGCTTAGAGAATTTTATTCCTAGATGCTAGATCTTCGTCAGTAGCCCAAAAATTATCCAACACACAAGCAGATATGAACACGGGGTTACGGAAAACCCATGGAAAACCACCGGCCTGCCCACCAGAACTTTCACTATGTGTTCAAAGATACGTGTCCTCGCTTTCATTAGTTCGAGAAGAAGGTGTTTGCTGTGGGGCGGAAACAATATTCCAGTGTGAAAAAAGACAATATCTGGCCAACTCCAACTCAAGGGAGAAGTTTCCCAAAAAAGCGGCAGAACGATCTTCGGGAGCAACCTCGATCTTCGGAGAAAGAGCTGAACCGGTCTTTTCTAGTTCCCTGGGGCGATCTCCTAAGGGTGAGCTCCCCGATCTTCGTGCACCGGTGATGGCACCTGTGGTGATAGATCGTTCCGTCGACCGGTGGTTCTCGAGCTCTGGTCTTCAAATCGATTCTGGCCCTTAAGAGAATGAAGCTCATTTATATAGATTTTGGGAGTGGCGTGCCTTGTAAATTGTGGAAAACTCCAACCACTCCCATAACCACGACGCCAAAGGCGATCCCCGATCGACGGTGTATTTTGATGATCCGTGCCTTAATGATGTCGTAATGGGTGATCTCGATTCGCTGGATTCGCCTTGAAGAGCCGCCGACCGACTATATGTCGCTTTGGTGACCATTTGGCGGATCGATCCATTTTCATGCTCGATATTGATGAGTCGATTCGAAGTCTGATCGACCATGCTGATGTCATGTTCGCTCATCATCGGCCGCTTGATCAGAGCTTCAAATCGGTGATTAGATCAAAATGTGAAAATGCCTCAGATGATCGATTAATTTTCAGACGATCGATATGTTTTTTATTTTTATTTTTTTAAAAAATTAAATTTATAATAATAGATATTTGTTTACTCATTTTTTTTATTTATATAACTATTTAATATCATATCTTAAAAATATATTTTTATACTAAGTTACAAATAACATGTTTCTAAATTTTAATTAGAGAGTGTGCATTGGATTTGTTTTATCTGCTGACGAGAGGATTTAAGAATTAAAATTCAGAAAATTAATTTTTTGATTTTAATAATACAAATTTAGAAAAAATTAAATGATGATTAGTAAATGAGAAATTAAAAATAGGTAATTATTTTTATTTATTAATATTGATATTTTCGTTTTTGATTTAATTAAAAATAGGTAATTAAAATTTGCTTAAAACTGATTCCTAACTCTTTTTTAAGTTAAAAATTCAAATTATTTAATATTAACATTGAATTAAATAAATCATATGTTCACGTAGGAATAACTGTTGATGAAATCACGTGAAAATACGACCGCTCTAGCTCTGGCACGTGGAGCATCTTCTTTTCTTTTTTATCTTACCATTTTTTTTGTTTTAAAATAATCAATAAATAAAAATACTATATATATATATATATATATATATATGTTACAATGTATATTAAGTAAACAAAAATAGAGAAATTAAGTAATCTAGTATGTATTTAGGACTATCATATGTATTTATTTATTATTATTATTTTGTTTTATTTATGTTTTGATTTGAAAAATATATTTTATAGTGATAATTATTTTAAAAATATTAAAAGAAATATAGTGTTTTAAAAAAATAAATCCAATGAAATATATATGAGATGAGGTAGAGGTACAGAGGTGAGGTGTAGAAAGTACAGAGTACAAGGTACAGATAAGAGCAGATAGGAGCACAGAGAGATATGCAGAGGTAGAGGTACAGAGGCATGTGAGGCAGTAGATACTAAAATCTCCTAAAAGTCAAGTGCACTCATTGCTCGATTGGGATTTAGTTACCAGATCCTAACAACTGCACGAAAGTGAAACAAACCGCAGAGTACAAATAAATCTCCTAAAATGTACACCTTACCTTATTGTTTTCTATTGGGATTTAGTACATGATCTCAACAACCAAAGTGCGAAAGTGAAACAAAACCCCAGACAGAGAAATATCAAAAAATCTCCTAAAATTGGTCAATTTACCTTATTTCTTGGGATTTAGTTACCATGATCCAACAACAAAGGCTACGTAAAGTGAAACAAACTGAAAAAATTATTCTCGAAGTCGCCTCAAAATGCAAATGAACATGCCTAAACAGAACAAATGTGTGCAGAGAACAACCGAATTATCCCTACCTACACCTAATCAATAAATTTTATTTAAGTGTTTTTGAGCCAAGCAAAAAATCGCATAAACAAAGTCGCTCTAAATCTATTCATCTTTTGTCCCCCGTTCGAGAGCCCGCTTGTGGCGATACAGCTTCCATGTATTTTAACATGCCATGCCGACATGCTGATCGACTGGCAACCCGCCACCGCTTCAACCGCCATTTTACCGGGTTGTCCAAAATACCGATATCCCGAGCCGTGAATTTAATCGCATTGTGAAGATGGATAAGGTATTAGTTAGATCCCCGTGAGAACCCGCAAGAAGAGTGCATACCATTTCCTGGTTTTTATGTGTGCTTTTGGCAATGAGTCGAAAATGACCACACGCCAAGCTTGATATTACCGACAAGAAGTGTCCAAGCCGATTATGGATAACCGGAGTAAGAGCCACCGATGTATCACCGTCAGATATGTTGATATACATCTTCGCTTTTAGCATATCAGCGATAATTCTATGATGCAAGATAACATCTATAAAGTCACAGCATATATGAATATCAAGCACGAATTGCATAACTAATTTTGGAGGAGTAACTCATCCAATGTAAGCATGAAATATAAAAGAATGGGACATACAATCCATAGGAGTACTTCTCATAACATATGCGACGCATCGGCGTGCATTTGGCAGATCGATCCATCGAGAATCGTCAATCTACCCCAGAAATAATAATATTTCCATGCGAGCATTATCTCCCTTGCATTGTAAAGCTTGTTTTGTAATTTATTGAGCGAGAGAAATTAATAGAAGTAGTTAGAATGATATGACATTTGAATCTTGTGAAAAGGAGGAAGATCTTAGGGTGACTTACTTGTCGGAATCGAAAACGGCCTATGAGTTGGAGCATCGGTGGATGAAAAGTGCACGCCTGATTGTAATATAATATATATTTATTTGAAAATAATTGGTAAAAAAAACTATATCCATTGTCATCTAAAGCTCGAGAATCGGACTTACTTACCTGGTGCTCCTCCACAACTCGATAGCCTTCGATGGCTCATCAGAGGAAATCATCTCGCCGACGCCAGCCTGCGAATTCAGAAGGGTGAAACCGAACAACTGGTCATCTATTGTATCACATTATTCATGAAATTAACGTAATACCTAGCTGCTCAGGTTGGGTGGAGGGCAAATCAGAACAGCCACTCTTAGCCCATAGCTGCGTAGTGGTGAACGGAGAGAACATAGCTTTCCTCTTCCTCATCTGCGTTACCTTCGAGGCGTCAATACCAATGAAGGGGCGGCTAGTTAATGCTCTGGGAGCCTCCCTCGGCCTAGCTTCAAGACTCCAGGAGGGCTTCATAAAGGTCTCACGAGAAGACCCGGTGGTCTCCTCGTGGCGACACTTGGGATGGAAGCACTCTTTCTTGCAGGTACCCTCATAGCGATCAGGTGCATAATGCCATCCACCTCTCACATCGCCGCATGGTGGGATGCCTTCCCTCAACTCCTCACATAAATAACTTTGTCATTGTCCTTGATTGGGGGAGCAAGCTGACACCGGTTGGGGAATATCTGGGAGAGATATACTGGGAATCATGCGATGGCTGTGGATGACAGATGTTGAGCTCTCTAGAAGTTTATGGGAGGAGAGAATGATTCAATGAGCGACTCCTCTTGATAAGTCCTCGAGTGTGCGGACTGTGTTAAGCCAAAGATAGATATGACATAAACAACATAGGTAAATGCATTACTACACCGAAATGAACGAACATAACTAATGTCCTGTACCTGGTCTCCTCCCAAAGCGTCGAAGGCAACATCTGCAAACTTTATTTTAGGTGCATACTGAGGTCAATGAAATGGCGACTAATGTTAATAATGTGCTCACAGATCTACAATATTTATACTGAGTTAACTGCATCAAGTAAAACATAACGGTCGAACATACCATAAGAAGAGGGACAAAACTGTAGCCAGCTAGTGTGTATCTTTCTTGTAATGCCATTGAATTGTGACACTAAGAAGGCCCAAATACCAATGTACTCGAAATTTTTTAATATTATTATAGGCAAACTAGAAACTCTATAGTTGTGGTATGCAAAGAACAAATTTAAAATAAGAAAAGCATTTCAATAAATTGTGCGAGAGTTATCCGATTGCTCGAGCTTATTCTTATAATCGGCTGAACTATACTGTGACAATGGGATTCTATAAAACTTTCTCCCCTTTGTTTGGCATCCCATCAATTCATCCGGTGAAAGAAATGCCGCCCACCGAAAAAGGCTTGTTGTCGATGTCCCAGAGATGGGATAGAGGTTATGGCGAAGTCTTCTGCATCGGTAATCCTTGGTTCGGTGAAGCTTCAATATTTCATCTTCACTTGAAGCGAGCGTAATATTATCAAATAATGCTCGATGGCACTCGGCCATCTAGGCGTTATCCTTTTCAAACATGCCAAAATAAAGTCAAGGTAATTAATATTAATAGCATAATGGATTGCAAGCACCTTAATATCGGGAGAATGAGGTACAGGAATGCAGTGAGTCTGATTCATTTTTCCACATCCAAACCGCAAAATCTCAAGAAAGTATGAGATGCAGAGGGCTGAGAGTGCTTTGCAAACAAGCATCAAAATTAGCTTCTAAACAACCTCTAATCCACTTCCGAGAAGCGTAAACATTGTCTCAAAAGCACCAACAATCAAGAAAAATAGCCCAAAATCGCTCTCATAGAGGTGCAGAGGTACAAAGTGCAGGTGCAGAGTGCATTCATTTTCTCCACGCACCCAAACGCAAAACACAACTTCCCAATTATTCATAGCATTCTATAGTATGCCTCCAAACGGAACAAATGGACTAAAAAAACAAAATCTCAAGAAAGTATAGAACAGGAGGTGCAGAGGGGCTGAGAGTGCATTTCTCAAGCATCAAAATTAGCTTCCAAACAACCTCTAATCCACATTGCGAAATCAAAAACAAGAATGAAAATAAATAAATTCTCCGAGAGGTGCAGAATGCTTTAATTCATTTTCTCCAAACACACCTAAATTTCATATAAATTCTATAGTATGCCCTCCAAACGGGAACAAATGGGTGAAAAAATGCAAAATCTCGAGATAGAAATACGGAGGCTGAGAGTGCATTTGCAAACAAGCATCAAAATTAGATTCCAAACAACCTCTCCACACGGCGGTAAATATTATCTCAAAACCACAAAATCAAGAAAAATAGCCCAAAATCGCTCTACAATATCATGCAGTGCAGGAGAGTGCAGAGGTAGAGGCATGCATTCATTTTCTCCACAACACACCCAAACCGGCAAACACAACTTTCGGGTTATTCATGATTCTAGCCATAGTATGCCCTCCAGACAAATGGGTGAAAAAATGCAAAATCTCAAGAAAGTATGTGCAGGTACGAGGGGCTGGAGAGTGCATTTTACAAACAAGCATCAAAATTAGCTTCCAAACCTCTAATCCACTTCCAGCATAAATATTGTCTCAAAACCATCAAGAAAACAAAAATCGGTCTAATATCGATGTGAGGAATGCAGGTACAATGCAGTGGTCATAAAAAATCAAAGGGCCATAAATAAACCTAAAACACATCTTGATGGATTAGAATGAAACCTAAAATCTTTCAAGTTAATGCGTGTGGAAATACCTGTAAAACGTGAATACAGAGTTTGAGTTTGAAAGCAAAGCCGATGATCGAACGGAGGAGGTGGAAACGAGTGAGCTCGGAAATTCTCTTCGAAAGCCCTATCACGAGTATTACGAAGAATACCTAACGATCGATATTTTGTTCCACGAGATTTGACAGTAATCGGGTTGGTTGGTCGCGGACGCTAAAAAAAATAGCGGGTTTTGGTTTCTCGTCATTTTAGCGTGGTTAAGCTATGCACGTGGCGTCGATTGAAGTCCGAATGTAAAGCTATGTGCAGACTCCGGACGTAATATTTTCCCGACCGGCCAACCCACGTAACAAAAATAATAATTATTTACGACTCTCAGTTCCTGAATGGTTCAAATGCTCCATTCGTCCTCCCTCCATTCGGCCTGTAAACGAAGCCGCCGGCCATTCACACGCTACAAGTTGCATAATTAAATCCACCTCTCTCTCTCTCTCTCTCTCTCTCTCTCTCTCTCTCTCCTCTTGAATGGCTCAAAGTTCGCATCCATAGTTCCTCTTCCAATCAACCAGTATACGAAGACGAAGGCGTCACTTTTTCGGGGCTGTTTGGTCGCAGGATTTAACCTTAATCCCTAAAAAAAACAAAGTTAGCTTCCTGCTGACTTCTTCTTCTTCGTCGTCGTCTTCTGCTTTGTTAAATCTTCTCCTTTACAAGCCGCTGGTCCAGACAATGGCTTCTCCAGCTAGCTCACGACGGAAGGATTCCAGTAAATTAAACATGGAGCGAAGGAGAGGCTAAGAAGGTTTCAATTAAATTTAATAATTAATATTAGTTAACTAAAAGTAATAACTTGAATAAATAAATATTATTAAAATTAAATTTAATCAAATAAAAATGATTATGATTAATTAATTTTATAAATTACTAACGAATATTTAATTTAGATGTTATTTTATATTAATTATGATGTAAAATTTCAATTTTAATAAGTAATTTTAATTGATTAAAAATATTGTTCGTCTTTAAAGTCAGCGGTGAGTGAAAGTTCTTTCGCGTCGATTAAAGCCACCGTAATTAAAATGACAGAGCGCTCAGAATTTTAACTGAAAACCTCGAAAGGGGAAAAAACCGCAGAAAAGACTATGTCTTGATGGTGGAGATCTTTGGTAACTTCGGTGAATCATGGTACAATTAGTGGCGATGGTGTAGGTGGTGGTGGTTGATGGCGTCGGCGAGTGCGATCTTGCTTGGGTGCGATCTTGTTTGGAGGATCTTGAGCTTGACTCTCTCTTCCTCCTCACCTTTTCTTTCCTCTTCTTTTCTTCTTGACTCTTCCTTTCTTCCTTGCTTGGACTCTTCTTTTTCTTGCTTGGACTCTTCCTTTTCTTCCTTGACTCTTCCTCTTTCTTCTTCTTTGACTCTTCTCTTCTTTACTGCTTCCTCTCTTCTTCACTTCTTGTTTCTCTTTCCTTCACTTCACTTGGCTCTCGTGTGAGGAATGAAGGTCTACTTATAGATGGGAGGCGTCTGTAAATTCATGTAAAGCGAACCATTCCCTCGGACGACCGGGATGATTCCTTGATCATTTGATGTATTTTGAGCATTTGGTTCAAATGAAGTCGAATTATGAGATCTTAGGCTCGTTAGATCCATTTCGTCGAGACGCCGATTTATAAACACACTCATATTTGAGAGCTGTTTGAGATTTAATTGATATCCCAAAATTAATGATATTTAGTGTTTGATCTCGATTGGTTTTATCAAAATCTCGCTTTTTGTCAAGATTTGTGCTTTGACTAGTGTTATTTTGAGAGCCATATCAAATATATTAATTAAAATCAATTGATATTTTGATAATTTTATTTTATTTGTTATTTTTTGTATTTAATTACTTCAATTATTTAATAATGAATTGATATATTAATGCAGGCTACATATGATTTAATTAACCTATCTAAAATTGAAAAAATAGATAATAAATTATAATTAGTATTATTCAATCAAATAAATTATATATAAATATATTAATTAAAAATAAAATTAATGTAAATAATTAATACTGATTAATTGGAAATATTAACTTATATAAATTTAACTTCCTAGAAATTTTTGCATTAATAGCTAACTAACTAATTAATTAATAATTAATAAATATTATATTATTATTACGTATAATTTAATCAAACAAAAATAAAAATATGCTAAATAGGTAAAAAAAAATATCACATTCATATACATTTTTTTAATTTTATTTGAGTTAATCAACTTCAATTAAAAAATTATCAAATAATTTTTAAAATTTAACTTATTTCAAAAGTTATTAACTTGAGATTTACATCATTTAAATCCTGCTTTTATAAATTACCTAATTAAAGTGCATTTTTTGAATCCAACTCACTCTCTTTCTCTCTCTCTCTCTCTCTCTCTTCAATGGCGACCCTTCTCCTTCCCATCTTCTCCTGCCTTCTCCTCTCCACCATTGCTTCATCCACATCTCTTCACCGAAACAAACCCATCATTTCCGACTTGTTCAACGCTCAGCTATCCTCCTCGAAATCATCCCCACCACCTCCGACCACCTTCTTCGAAGTCAGGCGGCCCATTCCCGTCCCCAAAACCCCACCTTGCTCCACCCTCGTCCTCCACCACGACTTCGCCTTCACCTTGGGCAAGCCTCCTGTCACCGCCACTTACTCTCCTCCCTCCCACTGCTCCCTCCTCCGCCAACACGTCCCCTCCCGCATCATCCTCGAATGGTCCGCCGCCTGCGCCGGCCGCCAATTCGATCGCATCTTCGGCGTCTGGCTCGCCGGCGTCGAGCTCCTCCGCAGCTGCACCGCCGAGCCTCGCCCCATTGGAATCCTCTGGTCCGTTCGCAAAGATGTCACCCGCTACGCCTCCCTTTTCTCTAAACCCCAGACCTTAGCCGTCTACCTCGGCAATCTAGTCGACAAGACCTACACCGGCATCTATCACGTCAACGTCTCGTTCCACCTCTACTTCGACCCGCCGCGGCCGCCGCCTCGTGCGGTCCCAGCTTTTGTCTCCCCCGCAGATCTCATCGTCCCCATATCAAAAACTCTACCATTAAACGACGGGTTATGGTTTCAGATCCAGAACTCATCCGATATTCAGGGGAAGAAGATTTCAATCCCGAGAAACGCCTACAGGGCAGTTCTTGAGGTCCACGTCTCCTTCCATTCAAACGATGAGTCCTGGTACACAAATCCCCCTAATTCTTACATCTCTGAGAACAATCTCACCTCTGTTCCCGGCAATGGAGCTTTCAGGAGGTGACTGTAAGGTGGACAGTAATGTCGTCGGAGCTATATGGCCATTTACAGTAATTTACACAGGAGGAGTCAATCCACTTCTCTGGAGACCAATCTCCGGCATTGGTTCCTTCGATCTCCCTTCTTACGACATCGAAATCACACCATTTTTGGGGAAAATTTTGGATGGGAAGAATCATTTTTTTGGATTTGGTGTCACTGATGCTCTGAACGTTTGGTTTATTGATGCAAATTTGCATCTTTGGACTGATAACAAGAGTTATTCTACAAAAGGAAGTCTGATAAACTACAAAGCACCTTCATTTTCTCCTTCTTTGGTCTCACAGTTTAAGGATCTTGATGGCCATTTCGAAACTACTGCAAGCAGACAGATTTCTTCCACTGGATGGGTGAAGTCGTCTTATGGAAAGATAACAACTCATTTCTTCCAAAGTTTTAATTTTTCCAATAGAATGAAGTTTGCAGGAAAGCATTCAAGAACTGAATCAGAACATAGATTATAATCATGGAAGTTATGCAAAATATCCATCTTCAGTTCTGTACTCTGAACAAGTTTTTCAGAACTTTCCTCTTTATTTATACACAGAGACTGAAGATCAGGCTAATGATAGTTACTCACTTATCACAAATATTTCATTAGGATTTAATGAGAATAAGTTTTCAGGAGAGAGTTTTGGCTTTTCTTACAGTAATTTGAGGAATTCACAGACAGGTCAAGGTATCATGCATGTGAAGGGGAATCTGGTGGCTAGTGGTGCAGCTATTACTGAACAAGCTTACAGATATGAAGGAACTGATGGCTGCTACTACAGAGATGTTGGCAGTAAGAATTACACTATTCTATATGATAAATCTGGAGATTATTGTACAGAGAATTCAGAGTTTGGCTCTTGAAGCTTAAGAAGAAGAGTTCATCAATGATAAGTGAAGAGAGGAGTTTGTGGCAAGACTTTTAGGTGCAAGCACTAAGAGATTGACAACAACATATAGAAGATAAGTGAGTAACTATTTTTGAATACGGTTCGATTTTATAAATTGAAAAACTGAATCGATCTAAATCGAATTTTTGAATACGGTTCGATTTTATAAATTTTATTTGGATTTTGAATTTGGTAATATTTGATTTTTGATTTTCTGTTAGATTTCATATTATCTTAATCCGATTAAATAAAAAAATAGCTAAAATATTGATTTTTTTTTGGAAATTTTCTTTCAATAAACAATGATAAATTTGCATCTTATTAGTTTCATTTGTTAAAGAGTTATTTGATTTTATATGAAATGATTTGACAAAGTGATATAATTCTTTGATAAATAATTATTATAACAATTTATAATTTCATTTTTTTAAATTTTTTTTTCTAAATCTAACTGAAAATCCGAGAAAAAAAATCAATTTGGATTGATTTGGTTTATGTTATTGATTAAACGAATTGATTTTTTCAAATTCTAGATTTAAAATCGATCAATTTCATAAATTTCAAAACTAATCTGTTTAAACCAATCGATTGCACACTCCTAATAGAAGAGTTCTTGATGGGAGGCATCATCGATCCTAATTCGTGATGACAAATTCGTAAAAAAGAAAAGCTCGTGATGGCAAGCATTAAAAAAGAAGAGAACGGGTGACTAGGCCTAAAATTAATTTTTTTTAATGCCTAATTAACTAAATTAATTCTTAATTATGCCTAATTTAAAAAATTATCCTTGAAAATTTTGATCATTTTGAGATTGAATTTCACTTATATCAAATTTATATTTTGATACTCAATTTTCTTCGATATTTTTTATAGATGAATGAAAAGTAAAATGTACATATTTTCACTTATATTTTTTTGTATCACCCAATAAGTAAAATGTACATATTTTTTTTTATCACCCAAACACCTGAAGTATATTTTGCCATCCTTTAAATGTGAAATTTCAATAATTTATACCGAATATGTGAATTAAATATTCTAACCAATAATAAAAAATACATTCTAAAAGTGATAAATATAAGAAATGTTTACTTGGGATATTATCCTCAAATTTTAAATCAAGACATCCAAAATTAAAGTGAACTTTGATTTTATATGCTTAATAATATACTAAATATAGCAAATAGTCCAATTGCTTGTTTAATTGGAGAAATATGCTTGAAAGTTTTAATTAGGTGAACTTACCCCCAATGATGGATGACCCCTTGTATTCACGAACTATTTATTGAAATTGAAGGCCTCTAATCTAGTTTGGATCAATTTTGAATTTGAACTTAGTTCAAATCTTGCTCAAACCAGGATTCAATCCTCTATTTGAACTAAGGTTCGAATTAGATTGTTGTTTCACTCCTATTCTCCTTCGTGAATGCGTGCAATCACGAACTACTCTACTTTCAGCTAATTTTTTAAATTAGGCCTAATTAAGAATTATTTTAGTTAATTAGGCATTAAAAAAATTTTAATTTAGGCCTTGTTGCCCGTTCAATGGGCGACTGGCTATAGTTTATTTTTATTTTTAAAAAATATTAATGCACTTTTGGTTGTATGTTCGTCGATTAATTAAGCGTCTTTGGTATCATTAGAAAGGTAATAAAATTTTTTACAACTTCCATGTTAACAACCTTCGATAATTCTCATCCGAGTAGCCGCAGTTTTTGTATTTGTATGAATTTTCATGGTGCAAAATTAAAAATAGGAAAATTTACATACATATCACACAATTCTTTTGTATTCATATTTTTCAATTTGAATATTTAGCACTTTCCTGCTCAAAAGTCATTTCACTGAAAAAAAATAACAAGGGTGGCATTTTGATGTAATAATAAAGATTTAGGTCTATTTAAGTAAAATTAAAGTTTATGTGTGAAATCATTAAATCGTAAGAATTGTGTGGTATGTATGTAAATCTCCTTAAAAATATTGCGCAATCCCATTTTTTGGCCGTGTGGGCTCATCCGGTTAGGATTTACCGTCTTGGTATCGTTGAAAAGTAATGAAATTTTCTACAACTTTCATTAACCTTCAACACTCGCCCTGGCAAATTTTGCATTTGTATAAATTTTCACAGTGCAAAATTAAAAATATTACCGTAGCCCCACTTTTTTGGTTGTATCGGGCTCATCCGGTGTCGGAATTTAGCGTGCTTCTTATCGTTTGAAAGGTAATAAAATTTTCTACAACTTTTATGTTGACAACCTTTGACGATTCTCGCCCAAGTAGCCCCAATTTTTTCTGTTTGTATAGATTTTGAAGGTGCAAAATTAAAAATATTACTGCAGCCCCACTATCTAGCCATTTTATACCCCAATTTGAATTCAATTTTATATTCATTTTGTGCTTATACATTGATTTTGTATTTTATTATTATTATTTAATTTGATTTATTTGATTATTTAGGGACTTGGGTGATTTTGAGCTAAAATAAAGTCAATTGGATCAACCATGCCAATTGTCTCAATCTAAGTTTAAATTGAATTTAGATTTACTTGATGTAAATTTTGATTAAATTTTATTAAATTTGATTGGACTCACCTTGTCCAATTGGGTCAAGTCCGATCCTGTGTGGTACACCAAACTAACCTAAATTTCACCTTGATGTGTTAACTTTCTAATTTAGTTTTAATCTCAGATTATGATTTCAATTTTGCTTTGATTTGTTGTTTCCATTATTGTCTTAATTGGAGTTGTACACCTAATTACTAAATATAGTGTCCTAAATGCCTAGGAAGCTCTTAATCTAAGATTGAAGATCTTAACCTAAGATTATGGTTATTTTTTGTCAACCTCACTCAAAAAGAATGAGGCTAATGTCTAGATCAAAACTTAGATATACGAGGAGAGTTGTCAACCTCACTAAAAGTGAGGTTAATAAGGATGTTTTAAGATTTAAGGATTATTAATATAGATTTATTATGAGATGTACAAATCATGCAAACATATTCAAGTTTATATTTTATATATCGTAATTAAAAAAAATCATTTCTTACTTAAAATAAAAATAAAAATTGGAGAAATTTGAAACAAATGATAATTCGATAGCCATGTGGTAAGAATAATGCATAAAAATTCAAAACATGAAAATCATATAATCAATTGAAAATTACATGTGCAAAGAATACATAATTATTTTCAATTTGAATAGAATCAAACACACATGCAAATCAATAATAAAAATATAGAGAACATAACTAAAGTAGAAGAGAAAATATTGCAAAATCAAGCCTCCCACTTACAGTGGTGATAGTCTCTTCTAGAAATCTTGTTGCATGCCTTAAACCATTGTTATAACCATGAATTTATTGAAAGATAACTAATGAATTTTTGCATGTCTTAAACCCTTGCTATAATCACAAAATATTCTTACATTTTCAACGACTCTAACAAGAGTTTGTATTCAGCTCAATTGCCTCCAACGAGATCCTTCATCCTCCCAAATTGCAAACCCTTCGCCATTTTACACAAATTTTATTCTCATGTTTTTTTGGGAGATATTCAAATGTAATCGTAAACTCACACACAATATGTGTAAAGATTTAAACCAAGATCTAGGTGAGCCGCTTTTCTATGTATGACTTAGAAGTTGCAAAATTAAATATATTGTTAGCTCCTGTGCCATACAATGATATATTATTTTTGGTAATATCAAATACTTATATTATCTATAATAAATTGAGTTTGAATCTTATGTAATTCCCCAATCTTTCCTCTTGAGCAAAACTTAATTTATATGTAGAATATAGAGAGAAATATTACCTCTTCAAAATATTTTATATCGATATAATGATGTTTGATATTAAAACTAATATATCATTGTTATGAATTCAATATATTTAATTTTCAACTTTAAACACCGCTCATCGAGTCGTCAACATAGAAGTTGTAGAATTTTTCATTATCTTTTCAACGATACCAACCACCCCGAAACCCGACACCTACTGAGCCTAATATGGCCAAAAAATGAAGGCTGAATCAATATCTTCAATTTTTGCAACTTTAGAAGTCGTACATTTGCAAACACTGCGGCTCACTGGACTAGATTCGTCGAAAGTTGTATAATTTTTCGTTATCTTTTCAACGATAACAAGCACACTAAAATCGACATCGATGAGATATGGAAAAAAATGTGGTCATTTAATTATTTTTTTTAAAATTAAGGACCACTCGTCCACGAGCCTATTTTAAATTTTTTAAAAAATGACTAATCATCTAATTAAGTTTATAAAATGGATTAATTTAAAATTAAGCGGGGCATGGATCCATTCGACTTCCTCCCATAATTATAAATCAGCTCGTCGAAATTAGCCTCATCACCGATGATGACTATGGAATATGTCGAGTCGTCTGCATTTGCTTCGTCTCCATCTCCTTCACCTATGTTAAGTCCAAAGCAAAGAAAGATGCCAGTAACTCCATACCAAACTCAAACTGTACACTCCTTGACTTAAATATTATCAAGTTTGAAGCCACCGCCCCCGCCGATGTGCACAGATAATTGAGTAGGTACGGCGAGGTTCTCATAGACTTGTATCGACGAGTTAACAAAAAGTTTTATAAAAAGAAGAATAGATCTTATTATTAAAACTTAATTTTAAATTATTAAACTAAATTAGTTATTTTTAAAAAATATTTAAAATAGACCTAGTCGCGTCAGATCGTGGCTGGAAGTCGGCCGATGCTAGCGATGTTTAATTTTAAAAAAATAATAATAATTAAATGGGCAGTCCATATTTTTTGGTCATATCTAACTCATCAGGTATCGGATTTCGGCTTGCTTGATATCGTTGGAAAGATAATGAAAAATTATACAACTTTCATGTTAACAACTTTAAATGATTCTCGTCTCTTGAGCCGCAGTGTTTGCAAATGTGCAACTTACGTTCAGTGAAGATATTGATGCTAGTTTTTTTTGGTCATATCAGGCTCATTAGGTGTTGGGTTTTGGCATAGTTAGTATCGTTGGAAAGATAATGAAAATTAATTTTAATAACTCCGCCAGTCGGTGAGCAGTAAATATGTGACTTAAAAGTTAAATTAAATATATTTCTGTTTTTTTTTTTTTTTTGTCATAATATAATGATATATTATTTTGGTAATATCGATCATTATATTCTATATATATCAATTGTGTTTATATGTAATTCGGTTGAATCTTTCCTCTTGAGAGGTAATATCAAACTTCATTATATTCATATATAAATTGAGATTTTGCTTAGGAAATATTCAACCGGTAATTACATAAAGATTCAAACTCAATTTATATATAATATAATGAGAGGTTATTATCAAAAATAATATATCCTATAATGGCAAAAAAAAAAAAAAAACAGTCTATATATTTAATTTTTCGCTTTAAAAATCACTTTGCGTGTTCTGGACGAGATTCGTCGAAAGTTATCAACATGGAGGTTGTAAAATTTTTATTATCTTTCCAACGATAATCATAAACCCGAATCTAATGAGCCCTGTAAAAAACGAGTTGCATCAATATTTTAATTTTGCAGATCTTCTTTTTACTCACCCGGACCGATTCGATGGTTGTTAACATGAAAGTTGTAGAATTTTTCATTATCTTTCTAACGATACTAAGCACACCAAAATCCGACATATGATGAGTCAGATATGGTCAAAAAATATAGACTGATCATTTAATTTAAAAAAAAAAATTAGATGACCAGTCGCCGGCTGACAGGCCTATTTTAAATTTTTTTTAAAAAATAACTAATCACCTAATTAAGTTTATAAAATGACCTAATTTAAATATTAAGACTTATTGTAAATAGTGAATTTAGAATATTAAATGTATAAATTTTAATATTTTGAATTTTATGTATGTAATCATTTTTTTTGAAAGATTTACAAATCAATCATTTAATATATATGTATATTTATAATTTAAGTGTTCTCCATCAATTTTTTATGAATTTTATAAAAATAAAAAATATAAGTTGAGATTTTATTATGAATTTTAATATTTTAAAATCAATTTAAAAAATTAAAATTGAACATAATTAATTTATAAATATAGAAGAATAAAATAACTACATGTGTTTTTTTTTCTATTAGTGTAGCATACTGAACCACGTAACAAAAAAAATAAGGAAATTTACATACATACCACATTTTATGCATTTATATATTTACTCAATTTTATAAAACTGACTTTCTATCGAAAAGATGCATTTCACAAAAAATAGGTGTTATTTTGATGTAATAATAAAGATTTAAACTTATTTAAGTAAAAATTAAAGTTTAGGTATGAAATATGTAAATGCATAAAAATTGCGTGGTATGTATGTAAATCCCCTAAAAAATAATTATTTACGACTCCCAGTTCCTGAATGGTTCAAATGTCCCTCCTCCATTCGGCCTGTAAACGAAGCCGCCGGCCATTCACACGCTACAAGTTGCATAATTAAATCCGCCTCTCTCTCTCCTCTTGAATGGTTCAAAAGTTCGCATCCATAGTTCTTCTTCCAATCAACCAGTATACGAGGACGAAGGCGTCACTTTTTCGGGGCTGTTTGGTCGCAGGATTTAACCTAAATCCCTTAAAAACAAAGATAGCTTCCTGCTGGCTTCTTCTTCTTCTTCTTCTTCTTCTTCTTCGTCTTCTGCTTTGTTAAATCTTCTCCTTTACAAGCCGCTGGTCCAGACAATGGCTTCTCCAGCTAGCTCACGACGGAAGGATTCCAGTAAATTAAACATGGAGCGAAGGAGAGGCGAGGACGGTTTCAATCAAATTTAATAATTAATATTAGTTAACTAAAAGTAATAACTTGAATAAATAAATATTATTAAAATTAAATTTAATCAAATAAAAATGATTATGATTAATTAATTTTATAAATTACTAACGAATATTTAATTTAGATGTTATTTTATATTAATTATGATGTAAAATTTCAATTTTAATAAGTAATTTTAATTGATTAAAAATATATTAATTAAAATCAATTGATATTTTTATAATTTTATTTTATTTGTTATTTTTTGTATTTAATTACTTCAATTATTTAATAATGAATTGAGATATTAATGCATGCTACATATGATTTAATTAACCTACCTAAAATTGAAAAAATAGATAATAAATTATAATTAGTATTATTCAATCAAATAAATTAGATATAAATATATTAATTAAAAATAAAATTAATGTAAATAATTAATACTAATTAATTGGAAATATTAACTTAAATAAATTTAACTTTCTAGAAATTTTTGCTTTAATAGCTAACTAACTAATTAATTAATAACTAATAAATATTATATTATTATTGCGTGCTAGAAAATCAGTTGCGGTAGAGTGAAAGTTTACGTCTTAGCCTTGTTGTGAAATCCAAAGTATGATATTTAAAGAGTGAGCAAACTCAGGAATTTTTTACGTGGAAAACCTCGAAGAGGAAAAAAACCACGCTAGATAGTAAAAACTTTCATTATATATTTTTTTTTGAACAATTTTCCGATAACGATTACATAATGTATATAATAATGGTGACAATGGAATCCCAAAATCGACAACAAACCATATAGCAGTTATAGATTCTTGAGTGGTAGAGATGATGGTGAAACGAAACATCCACGATGAAGGTCATCATGATGGAGACCAAGGAGATTGGCGGCGAGGATCGCGGTGGGTGGCGGCGGCGGAAGTGGTTGTAACCGATGGGTGGCGGCCGTCAGTATTAAGATTATGCACGGAGGATTTTCAAGCTTTAGAGCTCTTTTCCTCTCTTGGCCTCCCTCATATGAAGAATGAGAGACTATTTTATAAATTGGAGCGTCTTTGTAAATACATACAAAATCACCACTCCTCTCGCTCAAAATGATTCCTTTGATCATATGATGTATTTGTGCATTTGAATGCTCAAATGAAATTTATGAGATCTTGGCTTATTAGATCCGGCTCGTCAAGACGCTCGATTTAACTATAAAGACTCCATGTTTAAGAGTCGATTGATAATAAGTGTTTGATCTCGGCTAGTCTTGATTCAGAATCACATTGCTTTCGACATTTCGTGCTTGTAGAATTTTTATGGTCTCAATTTGTATTTTTGATCTTTATTATCTCATCAAATCCATATATAAATACTTGAAAATAGCATATTCTTCAAAGAAATTTGAGTCCATTAATCATATATTTTGAAGAATAGATCTTCATGTGAGCAGATGATCACGGGTCTTTGAGTGGATGTGTCGAATACAAGTTCTGAATTTGAGTTATGGACCCATTTGAATACAGTAGCCTCACTGCGGCCTTGAACACAGTCTTGGAAATGGCCACCCAGCGTCCGTCTGGTTGTACCTGGTGGTACAAGCGCAGCGAATATTGCAGTAGCGGTCAAGCGGGTCTGTGAGAATAATATCAGTGAGCTGAGGCCGATGAATCTGAGGCGGAAGGCAGATTGTCACGGACAACTCCACGCAGTGCAGTGCTACTTAAATGTTCATTTGACGTTCGCCCTTTAGCGGTTTTGAATAGTTTTAGGCGATTTTTAGCAATTTTTGACCTTTTTTTCCCTATAAGGGATATATAAAATATGAGAAAACATCATATCTTAGAGTGTCCTCTTAAAGAGTCATTTGATGATCAGGCAGTAATTCATGGTGAGCTCAGTTCCCTCGAAGGCGTTAACCCTTGTCGGACCAGCCGAGGTTGAGGCGTCAAATCCAATAGTTCATCTGGCGACTCGATTCTCTCGAAAGCGTTGCTACCATTTGTCGATTTGGTTTGGAGCGATGGCCGCGAATGACCGGTAGCGGCGGTGGCGGCACGTCTGTCAGCGAGATGACAGCGAATGGTAGTAAGCGAAGATGGCGACGATGATGGTGACATGAGTGCCGGCGATATTCACCAGACGATAGTTGGCGACGATAATGGTTATCGGGTTGCAAGATAAAGTATCTGATGCTTTAGCGTCAGAATCCAAGAGATAACCGGCAGCAACGTAGTAACCAGCGATGCTTTAATTCGGCAACAGCAGTGGTTAGCGGTAAGAGTGGTCGATAAACCGAAGGAGCGGAGTCAGCAATTCCAACGAAACGTCGGATCGTGCGATGGCAACAGATGGCAACGATAATTGGTGACCGATTATGCCTTGGCGATAGTATTGCAGATACCAGCTGGCAGCAAAGTGGTTAGCGGCCGAGATTCAGCAGCAACCAATGCAGCAATTTGCGGTCGCGTCAGTAGTCAGCGACGACGCAACGATAGTGGTAACCAGCGGAGATAATGGCAATGCCAGCGGCCAGCGGCAAGATGTGGTCAGCAAAATTCGGCAACGCAGCAATGACGGCAATTATACCGCTAATGTCGATATCAGCGAGATAACGCAAACAAATGTGTCCGGCGAAGATGGCCAAGATGAGCGATCGGTACTGATTTGGCCGTAGCGGCAATACGCAGATAGTAATTAGTGACTTAAGTCGAAATGCGAGATAAGCGGCGATAAAGGATTTGGCGATAATTAAATTCGGCGTCAGCGATAGTAATCTACCTGGTCCGAAAGCGATAGCGATTAGCGGTCAGCTGGTCAGCAAAAGTCGGCGCGATAATTGCGATGGTAGTCAGCAGTGGCGTAATCGTCGATAAGATGACCTGACGATGGTATTCGGCGAAGATGGCCGGAGATGTCAGCGGACGGTGATTGGTGGCCGGCAGGGTGACCGATAGCGGCTTGGCCACACGGTAGTACGACCGGCGTGATAATCAGCGGATAATCGCCGGCAGTGATGACGACTATCAGGGTTGTTTGTCGAGTGTGACTTCAGTGACATTAACGTATGAAGAAGGTTAGAATTGAATCCGCAATGATTTTGACTATCCAGGTTGTTTATCGAGTGTTAACCTGATGACCGATGGAAGAGGCCGTGGGAAGTCCACCGGACCTTTTGACTATCTAAGTTAGAGTCGCCTCGTTAACTCATGGAAGAGGTTGAATTGAATCCACAAGATTTTTGACTATCCGTTGTTTGTCGGTGTTACGATAGCGTAACTGTATGGAAGGAATTGAATCCGAAAGATTTTGACTCGAGGTTGTTTGTCGAGTGTTACCGATGGCGTTAACGTATGGAAGAAGTCGAATTGAACGTTGAGGATTTTGACCTATCAAGGTTGTTTGTCGAGTGTTGCGATGCGTTAACATGGAAGAGGTTGAATTAATTGAGATTTTGACATATCAGAGATTGTTTGTTAGGGTGTGTTAGCGTTAACTATATGGAAGAGGTCGAATTGAATCAAGAATTTTCCTATCCAGGTTGTTTTGAGTTTGCGCAAAATAATGGTGGGAAGTCCACCATGACCTTTTGACCTATCAAGGTTGTTTGGTAGAGTCTTTGCTTTCGATGGCGTTAACTTATGGAAGAGGTCGAATTGAATCTCAGGACACATTCGAGGTTGTTTGTCAAAGTATTACTTGATGGCGTTAACGTATGGAAGAGGTCATCAAAACATCATTTATTGTAGTCAAAGTTGCTCCTTCCATCTTTTTTTTCATTGGTATTCTGCTTACCTCGGATAATCGATTAGATATAAATATTGATTTGGATATCTTTGAGAATAAGAGTTAAGTTTACAAACCAAAATCAAGGTTTGATGAATCTTCATTCTTCGTCTTTAAAAGCTTGAAATGCTCCACCAATGGTGGTTTGATCTTGTTGAAACTTTGGTTAAAAGATGAAATAATGAGAATATTTCCAGCGGCGTCAAAACTATCGTCTTTGAAAACCAGTTGTAGAGTGAAAGTTTACGCCTGTTGTTATGAAATCCGGCACCAGTATTTAAAGAGTGAAAGAAAACTCATTTTTACATGAAAAATCCGAAAAAACTTCTAAAATAAAAATATATTTGTTTTGGTACAAGTTTTCCGATAACGATTACATAATTATGAGGAAAATGAGAATCCCAAAATAACAACAGTCATGAACGTTAAATGTATAATCTTGTAATAGATGATGATGAACAAACAACCACTACGATAAAGGTTCATGATGAGAAAAGATTAACGATGACGAGATCGGCGGTGATGTACGGCGGCATGGTTGGTCAATGGTTTTAGTGGTGTATTATAGATTTTTTGCTTTGAGTTTTCTCTCTCTCTTGTTATTAAAAAGAAACATCTACGTAAATAAATGAATCACAACACTCACCATTGAATGGCTTAAAATGATTTCTTTGATCATATGATATATTTCATGCATTTGAATGCTCAAATAAAGTCGAAATTATGAGATCTTTGGTTTGTTAGATTCCGTATTCGATTTTGATAATGTTTAAGAGTCGATTGATAATAACGTTTGATCTTTTTCTTGATTGATCACATTCTTTCACTAAAGATTATGTTATTTATAAATTTTATCGTATCATTATTATTATTATAATTTAATCAAACAAAATAAAAATATGCTAAATAGGTAAAAAAAAGATATGACATTCATATACATTTTTTTTATTTTATTTGAGTTAATCAACTTCAATTAAAATTATCAAATAATTTTAAAATTTAACTTATTTCAAAAGTTATTAACTTGAGATTTACATCATTTAAATCCTGCTTTTATAAATTACCTAATTAAAGTGCATTTTTTGAATCCAACTCACTCTCTTTCTGTCTCTCTCTCTCTCTTCAATGGCGACCCTTCTCCTTCCCATCTTCTCCTGCCTTCTCCTCTCCACCATTGCTTCATCCACATCTCTTCACCGAAACAAACACATCATTTCCGACTTATTCAACGCTCAGCTATCCTCCTCGAAATCATCCCCACCACCTCCGACCACCTTCTTCAAGTCAGCATTTTGTCCCAAAACCCCACCTTGCTCCACCCTCGTCCTCCACCACGACTTCGCCTTCACCTTGGGCAAGCCTCCTGTCACCGCCACTTACTCTCCTCCCTCCCACTGCTCCCTCCTCCGCCAACACGTCCCCTCCCGCATCATCCTCGAATGGTCCGCCTGCCGCCAATTCGATCGCATCTTCGGCGTCTGGCTCGCCGGCGTCGAGCTCCTCCACAGCTGCTGAGCCTCGCCCCATTGGAATCCTCTGGTCCGTTCGCAAGATGTCACCTACGCCTCCCTTTTCTAAACCCCAAACCTTAGCCGTCTACCTCGGCAATCTAGTCGACAAGACCACCGGCATCTATCACGTCGTCTCGTTCCACCTCTACTTCGACCCGCCGCGGCCGCCTCGTGCGGTCCCAGCTTTGTCTCCCGCAGATCTCATCGTCCCCATATCAAAACTCTACCATTAAACGACGGGTTATGGTTTCAGATCCAGAACTCATCCGATATTCAGGGGAAGAAGATTTCAATCCCGAGAAACGCCTACAGGGCAGTTCTTGAGGTCCACGTCTCCTTCCATTCAAACGATGAGTCCCACAAATCCCCTAATTCTTACATCTCTGAGAACAATCTCACCTCTGTTCCCGGCAATGGAGCTTTCAGGAGGTGACTGTAAGATTGGACAGTAATGTCGTCGGAGCTATATGGCCATTTACAGTAATTTACACAGAGGAGTCAATCCACTTCTCTGGAGACCAATCTCCGGCATTGGTTCCTTCGATCTCCTTCTTACGACATCGAAATCACACCATTTTGGGGAAAATTTTGGATGGGAAGAATCATTTTTTGGATTTGGTGTCACTGATGCTCTGAACGTTTGGTTTATTGATGCAAATTTGCATCTTTGGACTGATAACAAGAGTTATTCTACAAAGGAAGTCTGATAAACTACAAAGCACCTTCATTTTCTCCTTCTTTGGTCTCACAGTTTAAGGATCTTGATGGCCATTTCGAAACTACTGCAAGCAGACAGATTTCTTCCACTGGATGGGTGAAGTCGTCTTATGGAAAGATAACAACTCATTTCTTCCAAAGTTTTAATTTTTCCAATAGAATGAAGTTTGCAGGAAATGGAAGCATTCAAGAACTGAATCAGAACATAGATTATAATCATGGAAGTTATGCAAAATATCCATCTTCAGTTCTGTACTCTGAACAAGTTTTTCAGAACTTTCCTCTTTATTTATACACAGAGACTGAAGATCAGGCTAATGATAGTTACTCACTTATCACAAATATTTCATTAGGATTTAATGAGAATAAGTTTTCAGGAGAGAGTTTTGGCTTTTCTTACAGTAATTTGAGGAATTCACAGACAGGTCAAGGTATCATGCATGTGAAGGGGAATCTGGTGGCTAGTGGTGCAGCTATTACTGAACAAGCTTACAGATATGAAGGAACTGATGGCTGCTACTACAGAGATGTTGGCAGTAAGAATTACACTATTCTATATGATAAATCTGGAGATTATTGTACAGAGAATTCAGAGTTTGGCTCTTGAAGCTTAAGAAGAAGAGTTCATCAATGATAAGTGAAGAGAGGAGTTTGTGGCAAGACTTTTAGGTGCAAGCACTAAGAGATTGACAACAACATATAGAAGATAAGTGAGTAACTATTTTTGAATACGGTTCGATTTTATAAATTGAAAAACTGAATCGATCTAAATCGAATTTTTGAATACGGTTCGATTTTATAAATTTTATTTGGATTTTTGAATTTGGTAATATTTGATTTTTGATTTTCTGTTAGATTTCATATTATCTTAATCCGATTAAATAAAAAATAGCTAAAATATTGATTTTTTTTTGGAAATTTTCTTTCAATAAACAATGATAAATTTGCATCTTATTAGTTTCATTTGTTAAAGAGTTATTTGATTTTATATGAAATGATTTGATAAAGTGATATAATTCTTTGATAAATAATTATTATAACAATTTATAATTTCATTTTTTTAAATTTTTTTTTCTAAATCTAACTGAAAATCCGAGAAAAAAAATCAATTTGGATTGATTTGGTTTATGTTATTGATTAAAGCAATTGATTTTTTGAATTCTAGATTTAAAATCGATCAATTTCATAAATTTCAAAACTGTCTGTTTAAACCAATCGATTGCGCTCACAATAGAAGAGTTCTTGATGGGAGGCATCATCGATCCTTTGTGATGAAATTAAGTAAAAAGAAAAGCTCGTGATGGCAAGCATTAAAAAAGAAGAGAACGGGTGACTAGGCCTAAAATTAATTTTTTTTAATGCCTAATTAACTAAATTAATTCTTAATTATGCCTAATTTAAAAAATTATCCTTGAAAATTTTGATCATTTTGAGATTGAATTTCACTTATATCAAATTTATATTTTGATACTCAATTTTCTTCGATATTTTTTATAGATGAATGAAAAAGTAAAATGTACATATTTTCACTTATATTTTTTTTGTATCACCCAATAAGTAAAATGTACATATTTTTTTTTATCACCCAAACACCTGAAGTATATTTTGCCATCCTTTAAATGTGAAATTTCAATAATTTATACCGAATATGTGAATTAAATATTCTAACCAATAATAAAAAATACATTCTAAAAGTGATAAATATAAGAAATGTTTACTTGGGATATTATCCTCAAATTTTAAATCAAGACATCCAAAATTAAAGTGAACTTTGATTTTATATGCTTAATAATATACTAAATATAGCAAATAGTCCAATTGCTTGTTTAATTGGAGAAATATGCTTGAAAGTTTTAATTAGGTGAACTTACCCCCAATGATGGATGACCCCTTGTATTCACGAACTATTTATTGAAATTGAAGGCCTCTAATCTAGTTTGGATCAATTTTGAATTTGAACTTAGTTCAAATCTTGCTCAAACCAGATTCAATCCTCTATTTGAACTAAGGTTAGATTGTTGTTTTCACTCCTTCTCCTTATGAATGCATGCGCAATCCGCGAACTACTCTACTGCTAATTTTTAAATTAGGCCTAATTATTATTATTTTAGTTAATTAGGCATTAAAAAAATTTTAATTTAGGCCTTGTTGCCCGTTCAATGGGCATTTGGTATATTTTATTTTAAAAAATATTAATTTACTTTTTTGGTTGTCATCGTCAGATGTCGAATTTAGCGTCTTGGTATCATTAGAAAGGTAATAAAATTTTTTACAACTTTTAACAACCGATAATTCATCCGAATAGCCGCTTTTGTATTTGTATGAATTTTCATGGTGCAAAATTAAAATAAAAATTTACATCATATCACAATTCTTATTTACATATTTCACACTCAATTTGAATATTTACAAAACTACTTTCCGCTCAAAAGTCATTTCAGAAAAAGTAACAAGGGTGGCATTTTTGATGTAATAAAGATTTAGGTCTTGTTAAGAAAATTAAAGTTTTTAAATCGTCATCATAAATTTTATGTATAAATCTCCTTAAAAATATTGCAATCCCATTTTTTGGTTTGGGCTCATTGTTAATTTGTGCTTGGTATCGTTGAAAATAATAAATTTTCTACAACTTTCGTATTAACAACAATTCTGGGTAATTTTTCATTTGTATAAATTTTCATAGTGCAAAATTAAAATATTGCACTTTTTTGGTTGTATACTCATATTTAATGCTTCTTATCGTTTGAAGGTAATTCTAAACTTTTTATTGACAACCTTTGGCGATTCTAGTAGCCAATTTTTTGTATAGATTTTGAAGGTGCAAAATTAAAAATATTCATTATCTAGCCATTTTATACCCCAATTTGAATTCAATTTTATATTCATTTTGTGCTTATACATTGATTTTGTATTTTATTATTATTATTTAATTTGATTTATTTGATTATTTAGACTTGGGTGATTTTGAGCTAAAATAAAAGTCAATTGGATCAATGCCAATTGTCTCAATCTAAGTTTAAATTGAATTTAGATTTACTTGATGTAAATTTTGATTAAATTTTATTAAATTTGAATTTGATTGGACTCACCTTGTCCAATTGGGTCAAGTTTGATCCTGTGTGGTACACCAAACTAACCTAAATTTCACCTTGATGTGTTAACTTTCTAATTTAGTTTTAATCTCAGATTATGATTTCAATTTTGCTTTGATTTGTTGTTTCCATTATTGTCTTAATTGGAGTTGTACACCTAATTACTAAATATAGTGTCCTAAATGCCTAATTAGGAAGCTCTTAATCTAAGATTGAAGATCTTAACGACTAAGATTATGGCTATTTTGTCAACCTCACTCAAAAAGAATGAGGCTAATGTCTAGATCAAAACTTAGATATGAGGAGGTTGTCAACCTCACTAAAAAGTGAGGTTAATAAGGATGTTTTAAGATTTAAGGATTATTAATATAGATTTATTATGAGATGTACAAATCATGCAAACATATTCAAGTTTATATTTTATATATCGCTTCTTAATTAAAAAAAATCATTTCTTACTTAAAATAAAAATAAAAATTGGAGAAATTTGAAACAAATGATAATTCGATAGCCATGTGGTAAGAATAATGCATAAAAATTCAAAAACATGAAAATCATATAATCAATTGAAAATTACATGTGCAAAGAATACATAATTATTTTCAATTTGAATAGAATCAAACACACATGCAAATCAATAATAAAAATATAGAGAACATAACTAAAGTAGAGAAAATATTGCAAAATCAAGCCTCCCACTTACAATGGTGATAGTCTCTTCTAGAAATCTTGTTGCATGCCTTAAACCTTTGTTATATGAATTTATTGAAAGATAACTAATGAATTTTTGCATGTCTTAAACCCTTGCTATAATCACAAAATATTCTTACATTTTCAACGACTCTAACAAGAGTTTGTATTCAGCAATTGCCTCGGGCAACGAGATCCTTCGCTCGCAACCTCCAAAGAATTGCAAACCCTTGACCATTTTACACAAATTTTATTCTCATGTTTTTTTGGGAGATATTCGAGCAAATGTAATCGTAAACTCACACACAATATGTGTAAAGATTTAAACCCAAGATCTCGCTTGGGTGAGCTGATTTTGCAAATGTGTGACTTAGTTGCAAAATTAAATATATTGTTGACTCTTTTTTTTTTTTTTTTGCCATAATAATGATATATTATTTTTTGGTAATATCAATACTCTCATTATATTATATATAAATTGAGTTTGAATCTTTATGAATTAATTCAGAATCTTTCCTCTTATGAGCAAAACTTAATTTATATATAGAATATAATGAGAGTGTTTGATATTACCTCTTGAAATATTCAACAGAATTACATAGAAAATCAAACTTAATTTATATAGAATATAATGAGTGTTTGATATTACCTAATATATCATTGTATTATGGCAAAAAAAAAAAAAAAACGTCAATATATTTAATTTTGCAAAAGTCAATATTTGTAAAACCGCTCATCGGTGAGAAGTTGTCAACATAAAAGTTGTAGAATTGTTCATTATCTTTCCAACGATACTGATCACAATAAAACCCGACACTGTCATGTGGCCAAAAAACGGGCATCAATATCTTCAATTTTGCAACTTTAGAAGTCGCATTTGCAAAATCGCGACTCACTTGGACTAGATTAGAAAGTTGTTAACATAAAAGTTATAGAATTTTTCATTATCTTTTCAACGATACTAAGCACACCAAAATCTAACACCTGATGAGTCAGATATGGCCAAAAAATGTGGATTGCCCATTTAATTATTTTTAAAAAAAATTAAAGGACCAATCGCCCGTTGACCGGGCGACTAGGCCTATTTTTAAATTTTTTTTAAAAATGACTAATCATCTAATAAATTTTATAAAATAGCTTAATTTAAAAGTTAAGCCGGAGGCATGGATCCATTCCCGACTTCCTCCCCCGCAATTATAAATCCGCTGAAAAGCTCTGTGGCGGGCCCTCATCACCGATGACTCACGGAATCTGTCAGTCGTGATCGCATCCATCTCTCTCCTTCACCTATGTTAAGTCCAAAGCAAAGAAAGATGTTAGTAACTCCATGACCTCAAGCTGTAGACGGGAGCGACTTAGAAGACAACTCTGGGAAGGTCGGAAACCACCCGCCCGGTGTGCGAGATAATTGAGTAGTACAGATGAGGTTCTCGTCTTGTATCGGCAGTTAAGTAGTAGTTTTATTGTATAAAGAAGAATAGGATACTATTATTGTAAGGCTTAATTTTTAAATTAGGTCATTTTATAAACTAAATTAGGTTATTAGCCATTTAAAAAAAATTTAAAAAATATGCCTGATAGCCTGATGCGTGTGAGATGCCCGGTCAATGCCGATCCATTGAAGCGATATTCTAATTTTTTAAAAAAAATAATTAAATGGGCAGTACATATTTTTTTGTCATATCTGACTCATCAGGTATTAGATTTTAGTGTGGTTGATATCGTTGGAAAGGTAATGAAAAATTATACAACTTTTATGTTAACAACTTTAGATTCGTAGCAAGATTTGCCTTTGCATAATCGATAATTATTTTTTTATCAGCTCATGTGGTTTTATGGTTGGTATCGTTGGAAAGATAATAAAATTATACAACTTTAATGTTGACAACTTTGATCTACTCTATGAGTCAAATATGTGACTTCTTTATAAAATTAAATATATTGAATCTGTTTTTTTTTTTTGTAATATTTGATATCAATATATTATTTTTTATATATTTTATATAAATTGAGTTTTTTATATAATTCTGAATCTTTCCTCTTGAAGAGGTAATATCAAACACTTTCATTATATTCTATATAAATAGATTTTGCTCACAAGAGGAAAGATTCAACTGGGAATTACATAAAGATTCAAACTCAATTTATATATAAAATATAATGAGAGATTTTTATATTACCAAAAAATAATATATCCTTGTATCATGGCAAAAAAAAAAAAAAAAAAAAGTCTACAATATATTTAATTTTGAACTCGTAAGTCACATATTTAAAAAAAACTGTGGCTCACCGAGCAAGATTTGTCAAAATTTATCAACATGAAAGTTGTAGAATTTTTTATTATCTTTCCAACGATACTAATCACGCCAAAACCCAACATCTAATGAGCATGATATTGCCAAAAAATGAGAGCTGCATTAATATTTTCAATTTTTGCAACTTTAGAAGTCACACATTTACAAACACTGCGGCTCACCAGACAAGATTCGTCGAAAGTTGTTAACATGAAAGTTGTAGAATTTTTCATTATCTTTCTAACGATACTAAGCACACCAAAATCCGACAACTGATGAGTCAGATATGATCAAAAAATATGGAGTGATCATTTAATTTTTTTTTAAAAAAAAATTAAATGACTAGTCGCCCGCTGAGAGGCCTATTTTGATTTTTTTTTTTAAAAATAACTAATCGCCTAATTAAATTTATAAAATGACCTAATTTAAAAATTAAGACTTATTGTAAATAGTAAATTTAGAATATTAAATATATAAATTTTAATATGTTGAATTTTATGTATGTAATCATTATTTTGAAAGGTTTACAAATCAATCATTTAATATATATTTAATATATATGTATATTTATAATTTAAGTGTTCTCTATCAATTTTTTATGAATTTTATAAAAATAAAAAATATAAGTTGAGATTTTATTATGAATTTTAATATTTTAAAATCAATTTAAAAAATTAAAATTGAACATAATTAATATATAAATATAGAAGAACAAAATAACTACATATAAAAGTTTTTTTTCTATTAGTGTAGCGTCCAACCCACGAACGAAAAAAATAATTATTTACGACTCGCCTTGAATGGTTCAAATGCCCCATTCGTTCGAGAAAATATTTGAGTACGCTTTTACGCGGACTCAATCCATCGACGCTGTCCACTATTATTTTTTCCGTTTAGCGGTAATCTGCAAGAATATAATCGTCAAATGAAGGGATGATTCATCGGTTACACTTCCTGCCCCCCAATGTTCAAAAAAGCGAGAAGAAGAAGAGATACCGCTATCTCGACATTCTACAACGCTTTGTGCTTTTCGATGAAGGATTTTTCTCCCGTTTCTCGACGCATGACGTCCGCCTCTGATATAGCAAATCAAAATTGAGGTATTGTAGGACTACATGAGGTATTTACACATGCATTCCGAACTTGAATTTAATTTTACTCGTTTTCTTCTCACCGTCTGAAAGATTGATTATTTTTTATATGTTATTTTGTATATGTCTCATCTCTCGGGTACATAGCATTTAGCATTTTCGAAGTTTTTTAGCTGCTTTCTTGAGATTATGTTCATTACATTCAAATGTAAGCAATTTGGACTGCTCTGATGTTTTGTGGTTTTTTACAGACCAGATCGTCTGCATTTTCGAGGGTACGTGATCATTTAGGGCCTACTTTTCGGGCTTTATCTTGCCTTTCTTCTAGATTATATTTAAAGATTCCAATGGAAGCACATGAAGGTCGCTGGATGATTTGAGTATTTTCAGACTCATTCTCAGACTTTGAGGGTACGTGATCATTTTTTATGTCATTTTTTCCGATTATTTTGCTTGTTTATTGAGATAATGTTCATTACATTATAATGGAAGCAATTTGAAAGCTGTTTGGATGATTTCTAGGGTATTTTACATTCTGTACCTCTTTGATTGAGATCATTTATGGACTTCTTTTGCCAGTTTATTTTGCCTATTTCTTTTGATTATGTTTAGGGCATTCCAATGGAAGCATTTGGAGGCTGTTTGGATAATTTCTAGTGGATATTTTGCATCTGTACTCTCTGTATCTCTTTAGAGGGTACAGATCATTTATGGACTTCTTTTGCCAGTTTATTTTGCCTACTTCTTTTGATTATATTTAGGGTATTCCAATGGAAGCATTTGGAGGCTGTTTGGATGGTTTATGATAGGTATTTTGCATCTGTACTCTCTGTACCTCTTTGGAGGGTACAGATTATTTATGGACTTCTTTTGCTAGTTTATTTTGCTCACTTCTTTTGATTATGTATAGGGCATTCCAATAGAAACATTTGGAGGCTATTTGGATGATTTTTTAGTGATTTTTTCATCTCTCTTTGGAGGTCTGGATCATTTAGGGACTTATTTTGCCAATTTATTTTGCCTACTTCTTTTGATTATGTTTGGGCATTCCAATGGAAGCATTTGGAGGCTATTTGGATTATTTCTGGGGGGGTATTTTGCATATGTACTCTGCCTCTCCCAAGTAGATCATTTATCTTTTTCCAATTTATTTTGCCTTCTTCTTGTGATTATGTTTAGGGCATTCCAATGGAAGCATTTGGGAATTTTGAATGGTTTCTAGTGGATATTTTGCATACTCTTTATACCTCTTTGGATGGTACGGATCATTTTTCATTCTTTTCTAGTTTATTTTGCCTTTACTTTTTCTTATATTTAGGGCATTTCAATGGAAGCATTTGGAGGCTGTTTGGATGGTTTCTGGTGGATATTTTGCATCACAGACTCGTACTTCTTTATAGAGTACATATCATTTATGGACTTCTTTTGATTTATTTTGCCTACTTCTTTTGATTATGTTTAGGGCATTCCAATGGAAGCATTTTTTGTTTGGATGGTTTCTGGTGGGTATTTTGTATCTGTACTCTCTGTACCTCTTTGGAGGGTACAGAGCATTTAAGGATTTCTTTTGCCAGTTTATTTTGCTTACTTCTTTTGATTTTGTTTAGGGCATTCCAATGGAAGCATTTGGATGCTGTTTGGATGGTTTTTGGGGGGTATTTAGCATCTGTACTCTCCGTACCTCTTTGGAGGGTACATATCATTTATGAACTTCTTTTATCAGTTTATTTTGTCTACTTTTTTTGATTATATTTAGGGCATTCCAATGGAACCATTTGGAGGCTGTTTGGATGATTTCTGGTGGGTATTTTGCATCTGTACCTATTACCTACTGACTTTTCTTTTTTAGTTTACCATCATGCGAGAAAAGGATAACCCGAGATCTTGAGTCTGCTTGTAGAGCGTGTTGATAATATTGCTCAGCTTTCGATGAAATGACATTTTTTAAGAGGCTTCATCTCCATCAATTAGACTCCGAGTTAAGTAAAACTTCGGTTGTTATTACATCGATCTGTCTTGTTGGGACATAGAAAAACAAGCTTTCTTGTTGGGCGGCATTCTTTTACCCCGATGAAGTTGCGGATGATAGGGATGCCAAAGAGGGAGAAGGTCGATGGCAAATCACCGTCAGCTCAGCTCAACGGACTACAAGAATCAACTTGAGAATTCGATGGTTTGCTGTTTGTAGCACGCAGTGCCAGTACATATGTTTTCTCAAATCTATTTTTTATATATCACACAAGTGGCGAAATTGATTGCCTACGCCGATGACATAGATAGATTTGCTGAGTATAACTGGGCAGAGGCCATTTGGGACTTTCTGGTTTCCCAATTTGATATTATTACATCAAAGATTACCTGTGAGGGTAGCATGACATGAGTGGCTTTGTCACTCTTCCCGATGGTATGTTCTATATCTGTAATGTAATTTACGTTGAAGTTTACTGCTTAAAATATTGTAGATATGGCACATAAGCATCATAAGTCATTCATTTCCATCCGCAGAGATGCGTGGATGGGCAAAATAGAGTTTCCAAATAATGCTTTCACTGGTTTGGGAGGAAGCTAGGTGACATATAATAATCAACACTTAGTTCATATAAGAATGTCTTTATTTATGTTGTATGTCTTCACATTTTCTTATCGGTTTATCACAGGTCTGCCTTTCATTCGAGGACATATTAAGAGGAGAACTGCTCCTTCAAGGTCCCCCAAAGATCTACACATGTCGAGCCGAGCAGCCCCATTTTAAGTCCAATTAGCCCCAATCGAAGTCTCCATATGTCTCTCTCCTCGATATTCTCCCTCCAGTGTATCATGCCTGCTACTACCCCCATGAGACTTTTGGAGAGGATAGGTGTTTCTGTGGACTTAAAAGATACAAAGATCGCCTTTTCATGCAACAATGACTGAGAGGATGGATGGGCTTGATCTGCGTCGCTATCGAGGAAGTTCTTGCGCGGCGGGTCCTACCACTCAAGTGTGGAGGTTCTGGGTCACCACTGGGAAACTCTGAGGAGGCTACCATGAGCTTCCTGTGGAGGGTACCCTGGGAGGCTACCACTTGGAAAGCCCCGAGGGCATGGGGAGGAAGCTCTTGTGGGCTACCACGTGAGCTTCCACTATGGAGTTGGATACTCAACCCGGGAAGTGTGGAATTGACAGGAGAAGTTCTTGTGGAGGCCACCATACATGATGATGCTCAAACTGTAATTGATTGAACGTGGTGAAAGCTCGATAAAAAAAGAGGAAAGCTATTAGTTCCCCTTCACACACACTTACAGAAATCACGATCAAGAATAATGATGATTTCCACTCAGATGAGAAGCCTTGGTATTAAGTTACTTTTAAATTTGAGATAATAGAAATAGATTTCACTAAATATTTTTTATTGGTTCTAAATGAGCCGTCAACACACGATCGCTATCGTTGTGGTGGAGGAGCATCAAGGAGGTAAAAAACACTCATTAGATCGATCCTTAATTCATAGTGAATCTAGATCTTCATCACTACATCATAATTTACCATCGGAGGCACTTCATGTTGTTGAGTTCCCATCCGAACTATTTTTCCTAAGCCGATGCTCGATCTTATTGACATGCCATCCCATTCGAGGACAAGTCAATCTTCAATCCTTCATACATAAAATAACCTATTCATTTAATTAAGCTCACTTTAAAATATTTATCACTTACAGGAGTGATACAGTATTCACGGCTGAGAATATCATTATTGCACGAGTGCATATCGATGAGTTGCTCATCATCTCTATGCACACATTGATGCCTCATTTTTCACGGTGAAGTACGCCTGCTCCGGGTCAGTATGTCCTCAATTTGTACATTTCATGCTTGCATTGGATGTGTTACCTCACAGGAATGTTGGGTATTATGATTCAATTCTTATTTTTTTTAGATAAAAGCTATAATCTATAATCGTTCTCTTCTTTTTCTGCAGAGTTATACCGACTAAAGACGGAAAAGCAAAATATTTATCCAACATGTCACCGCCGACAGTGTCGGGGTCGAATTTTGCCGCTATATAATCGACTGACACCCCTGGTTGGGTGAAGTCGTGGGCGTATTTTTACACTCATTACCCAAACCAACCCATAAGAGCATTCTTCTTGAGATTGTAAGAACAGTTTTTAAATTTGGTTCCTCTTAACTATTTTTTTTCTAGGCCAACTTGTTGAGATTATGTTTTGCCTTGCTATTCGATCAAATTACTTGTTGAAGATGTCGGGTCTTTTCAGCATCCGAATGGCCAATTGAAATGGTGAGTGATACCCAAGAAAATAGTGTCGATCATGGAATGTTTGTTCCGCAAATACATGGAGGCGAATCAAAGAAACCTCCAAATGGTTGTAAACCACCGATTGGCCAAAGAAGATGAATATATTTAGAGCTGAGTTCGCTTACACTATATTTTGTTTGGGACTTAAAATCAAAATTGAGAACAATAGTATTTAGTTTGATATAGAATTTTGTATAATGCATCGGTTTGGTCTTGAAGACTTATGTATTTTGTTGAAGTGAATGGATCGTTTATGGATCTGGGATGATATATGCTTTTGTAACTTCTTTTCTCTCATTTCATATAGTTTGATTTCACTGATATTTTACTCTGGGATGATATTTTACTCCAACAATCATATTTTTATCTTATGGATTTGGTTTTTGGGGCTATACTCTTGAGAGAAATCAGTATTTAAAATCATTTTAATGGTATGGTCATTTGTTATGAGCGAATGCATAAAATTAATGCAGAATGCATAAAATAAATGTTATCCAGCGAGGCATAAAATTAATGCATGAAAATTAAATTAGGATTATCGTAGGGATTATCTTTTTTTTAAAGTTTCATTGAAAAGTTATTGGTGTAAGTAAATTTTGATTGTAAAATCATGATATTTTAAAGCTTTTATTTTAACTCATATGTATTAAAATATGATTATCATCGATGTTATTTTTTTATTATGAAAATAAAGCGCTTAAAAAATTAACTCATATGTATTCTTAGATGCTCATGCTCGAGTGAAATGAAGTTGAATATTTACTTGAATCTTATCAGACTAACTTGTCTATTTATTTAGATGAAACAAAAATAAAATAAGTTAATCTATTATAAAAAATAATATTTTTTTCATCGCATTGCAATATGACAAATTTAATTCTATTATAACTGTAATGAAACTTCTCCGAAAGCGATAAATTTTAACATTTAATTATATAATAATTATTTTTAATTATTGAATATTGTAAATACAATAGATTAAGAGATTTTTTAAATTTGTCACCACATTATGAGATTAAATTCACTAGATAATCCATAAATGATCTGTAATTCCAAAGAGGTATAGAGAGTACAGATGCAATAAAATACCCAAAAAATATCCAAGTAGCCATCAAATTGCTTCAATTGTAATGTAATAAACATCATCTAAAGAAATAGGCAAAATAAACTGGAAAAAAACTCCCTAAATGCTCTGTACCCTCCAAAGAGATACAAAGAGTACAGATACAAAAAAGCTCACATAAATCATCCAAGAAGCCATCAAATTGCTTCCATTGTAATGTAATAAACATTATCTCTAGAATTAGGCAAAATAAACTGAAAAAAAAATGACATAAATAATCTGTACCATCCAAAGAGGTACAGAGAGTACTGATGCAAAATATCCTCCCCCTAACTATACAAGCAGCTCCCAGATTGCTTTCATTATAATCTAATGAACATTATCTCAAGAAACAGGCAAAATAAATTGGAAAAGATGTTTAAATGCTATACCCTCCAAAGAGGTAGAGAGTACGATAGAAAAAAATAAAATCATCCAAGCCCATCAAATTGCTTCCATTGTAATGTAATGAACATTATCTCAAACAGGCAAAATAAACCTAAAAGAATAAATGATCTCAAATTCTCCAAAGAGAGAGAGTACAGATGCAAAATATCCCCCAAACCATCCAAGCAGCTCCCACATTTCTTCCATTATAATGTAATGAACATTATCTTAAGAAATAAGCAAAATAAAATAGAAAGAAGTCTAATGCTCAGACCTCCAAAGAGGTGAGAGAGTGATGCAAAAACTCACATAAATCATCCCACCAAATTGCTTCCATTGGAATGCCCTAAATATACACAATAATAATAAAATGAAAAGCGTCATAAATGATCTGTCCTCCAAAGAGGTACGAGAGTACGATAAAAAAAAAATACGAAATCATCCAAGCCATCAAATTGCTTCCATTGGAATTCCCTAAACATAATCTCAAGAAACAAATAAAATAAACTGGAAAAAGAAGTCCCAAAATAATCTGTACCCTCCAAAGAGGTATAGAGAGTACATATGTAAAATACCCACCAGAAATCATCCAAGCAGCTCCCAGATTGCTCTAATTGTAATGTAATGAACATTATCTCAAGAAATAGGCAAAATAAAATGGAAAAAGAAGCCCCTAAATGCTTTGTACCCTCCAAAGAGGTACAGAGAGTACAGATGCAAAAAAAGCTCACATAAATCATCCAAGCAGCCATCAAATTGCTTCCATTGGAATGCCTAAATAATCATAATAATTAGGTCAAATAAAATAAAAAAGTAAATGATTTGTACCTCCAAAGAGGGTAGAGTGTAAAAAAAATACTAAATCATCCAAGCAGCCATCAAATTACTTCCATTGAAATTCTCTAAACATAATCTCAAAAAATAGACAAAATAAATTGGAAAAAGAAGTCTCAAAATAATTTGTACTCTCCAAAGAGGTACAGAGAGTACAGATACAAAATACCCACCAGAAACTATCCAGCCCCCATTGCTCTAATTATGTAATGAATATTATCTCAAGAAAGCAAAATAAATTAGAAAAAGAAGTCCATAAATGCTCTGTACCCTCCAAAGAGGTACAGAGTACATGTAATAAAACA
Source organism: Cymbidium sinense (assembly GCA_021442155.1). Classification (NCBI taxonomy): domain Eukaryota; kingdom Viridiplantae; phylum Streptophyta; class Magnoliopsida; order Asparagales; family Orchidaceae; genus Cymbidium; species Cymbidium sinense. The sequence goes on along the minus strand of CM038224.1, from coordinate 13,696,295 downwards.
CCCGTAAATCATCCAAGACCATCAAATTGCATCCATGGAATGCCCTAAACATAATCTTAAGAAACAAAAAAATTGAAAAAAGACCCAAATAATAACCTCCAAAGAGGTACAGTACGATGGAAAAAACACCTAAATCATCCAAACAAATTTTCAAATTGCTAACTGAATTTAATGAACATTATTTCTAATCGCAAATAAAAAAAGGTAATAAATGATTTGTACTAGAGTATGTAAACATATTTATCACATATTTATTGCCCAATGATTACAAGGTCCTCTAGGGATTAACTCAATCACTATTACAGAGCTACAAACAATCTAGTGAGAAAATCCCCTAGCTAAATACAGTCTAAACATCTTGGTGTGTCTGTTAAGTTTAAGAGAGTCATCTTTGGGATTCTAAAGCATTACAGAAAAGATTGTACAGTCGAAGAACACAAAACTGGATGATGTCATGCATCAAAATGTTTTTCTGAAATAATATCCATCATCAGCTTAGTGTACCCTTCACTAACCGATTGATTGGAGCTCGAAGTTAAATTCTTGCATGTAGAACATCAGATTAGTTGATGATTTCTTACAAAGATCGATGTGTGATATTCTCGCATCTAAAAAAAAAAATACTCGCATAGAAAAGGTGATGCAACTTTAAAACACGCTCAAAGAACACTATCGATCGCTTTGATTTCTGCAACAAAAAAGTAGAAGGGTTTGAAGATTAATAGCAATATTTAAAATACTAAAAATTAATACGCAAATAAAAAATTACTCTTGACTTTCTTGGATCTCTCCCAATATCCCTTAAGCCTTGAGTTGGAAACACCCTTTGACGCTGCTTAACCGGATCCTTTAAGATGTATTTTCTCTTATCTGGTTGACTTCTTCTTAACCGCTTTGTCACCGAGGAGAATTCTCACTTATTATAGAGTCGACATCATCATAGTTTTTTAGGGATCCAAGCATATACCTCGCTCTTATGCTGTGCCCCGACGCTTATTTGATATGCATATCGACTTACGTGGTTCAAAAAATAATGCGTAGTATTTCCATCTGCTTGCCACATCTCTTAATTTTGTATGCACTATCAATGTAAATATCCCTTTGCTCAGACCAAGATGAGAAGATACTTATCCGAATGACAACATCTTCCCGACTAAGAACTCGATATAGTGGGCACAAAGTAATCCCATCATTTCAAATTTTTGCAAGTACAAGTTACTTGTGGGTAGTCCCATCAAAATGTATCCATATTTTGATGCATTTTTATTCTCTAAGTTTTCACCAAATACTCCATGGTGTCATCCGACTTAGCATCGATCCTCCAACTCCATGCAAAATTTCTCTTCAAACATAGTGTAAACCTTTCTTGTATAAAATATAGCTTATTTTAGAATTGATCTTAACAACAGAACAATCGATGACTACACTTGAAGTCTTCGTCATGTTCATTCATGCCATGTCTCCATAACCTTTTCCAACCCCAAGAAATAATCTGGACAACTTGTTGGTTTAGATATTGACATACATTGTTCATGGACTCACTACGTTGCATGACAAGATGCCCCGCAGAATGAGTCCTCATACAAGGGACCACTTGGATCTAATCTTATAAAGCTCGAAAGCATGATCATGCATTGCCTTCTCTTCTAGCATGCACTGCTTCTTAAACTCTTCCTTTGAGTCACACTTACTCATGCATTTATAAAATAGCCCTTGTACTATCTTATTACTATTAAAGCAATGAACCTTAGAAAGAGCTTTCTTTGAAATATGCCATCGCACAACCTATGATGAGTATGCGAATATAATTTCGATAGCTCGCCATAGCCGATCTTGATCAAGAATATTGTTATAGGATGTCACATAACCAAAAGAAATGTTTGGAATAGCCTGAGAATGACTCAATTGTCTCTTCGATAAAAAGGCTACTCCAAATAATATATTTTGCTGATGATTCACTCCAACAAGAGGGCACAACAAGATTATATTTATTGAGTGATAGCTTGTATCAAAAATTATCACATCCCCAAAATAATCATATTCTATCCTGCATACATCATTGCTCCAAAAAAAAACTTACTAAGCAATCCGACTCATCAACTTGTACATCCCATGCAAACATCCCATCCGCTTGCTTTCCTTAAACAATCAGTATTAATGCATTATCGCCACCATTCAGCAATCCTCGATCTTTTCTCTTCGAATAAAATTGAAAGCATCTCTTTTGTGGAACTGATATTCTCTACACGCCAACTTCCTCAGATAATGCATCATCGCTCTAATACCCTCTATCATTGTCTTTCAACACGGACGTCTTCATCGCTAATGCATCCATTCGAGAAGATGTAGTCAGGTTCTACCAAAGAATGATTATGACTTTCTCAGATATTTTTAATCGTTAATTTCCTCCAAAGCAACAACAGAGAATCTAATCATGGACAACCGTTCTTGTATCAACTTTCTGAATTTTGTTGTTATTTAGTCCGCGACTTCTTCCCACCATTTTTTGCACATAGAAATCTTTTGATTTTTCTTTGAGTTTGGCCAATAACTAGTATGGTTTCCAACACTAAAGCCAATTTGATGTGCATATACAAGATAAAGGTATATGCCTCCGTTTCATTCTAAACAAGGGTGCAATGAGTTTTCCCAAATTTGGGACATCACGACTTCACATCGCACGACTCATTGACAGCATTTACCTGGCCAAACAAATATAAAAATATGTCATAAAATACAGATGCAAAAAACCACCCAGAAACCATCCAAACAGCCTTAAAATGCTTTCATTGGAATGCCCTTAACATAATAAAAAGAAGTAGGCAAAATAAACTGGAAAAAGAAGGACAAAAATGATCTGTACCCTTCAAAGAGGTACAGAGAGTACAGATACAAAATACCCACTAGAACTATCCAAACAGTCTCCAAATGCTTCCATTGGAATGCCCTAAATATAATCACAAGTAAAAATAAACGAAAAAAAAAATGATGATTCCCTCAAGAGAGGTACAGAGAGATGCAAAATACCCCCGAAATAATCCAAACAGCCTCCAAATGCTTCCATTGGAATGCCCTAAACATAATCAAAAGAAGTAGGCAAAATAAACTAGCAAAAGAAGTCCCTAAATGATTTGTACCCACCAAAGAGGTACAGAGAGTACAGATATAAAATATCCACCAGAAATCATCCAAACATCCTCCAAATGCTTCCATTGGAAAGCCCTAAACATAATCAAAAGAAGCAAAAATAAATAAAAGAAGTCTAAATGATCTACTCCAAAGCACATATGCAAAATACCCACCAAACCATCCAAACAGCCTCCAAATATTTTCCATTGGAATGCCCTAAATATAATCAAAAAGAAGTAAAATAAACTGCAAAAAATTCATAAATGATTTGTCCTCCAAAGAGGTACAGAGAGTACAAATACAAAATATCCACAAAAAACCATCCAAACAAATTTCCAAATGCTTCCATTGGAATCCCTAAATATAATCAAGAAATAAAAGAAAATAAACCCAAAAGAAGTTTATAAATGATCTCCAAAGAGGTACAGAGAGAGATACAAAATATCCCAAATCATCCAAACAAATTTTCAAATTACAGTAATGTAATGAACATTATCTCTAGCAAAATAAACGGAAAAAATATAAATGATCAGATCCTGAGAGATAGAGAGATGCAAAATATCCCAACCATCCAAGCTCATTGCTTCCATTGAATGCCCTAAACATAATCAAAAGAAACAGCAAAATAAACCAAAAGAATGATAAATGATCTGTACCTCCAAAGAGTTATGAGAGCACATACAAAATACCTCCCAAACCATCCAAATATTTCTAAATGCATTGGAATGCCCTAAACATAACAAAAGAGAAAAGGCAAAATAAACAAAGAAGTCTAAAATGATCTCACTCCAAAGAGGTACAGAGTACAGATACAAAATACCCATAAACCATCCAAACAGCCTCCAAATGCTATTGAATGCCCTAAACATAAAAAAGAGGAAAATAAACTAAAGAAGTCCCAAATGATATGTACCCTCAAAGAGGTACATAGAGTACATGCAAAATACACCTGAAACCATCCAAACAATCCAAATGCCATTGGAATGCCCTAAACATAATTAAAAGAAATAGGTAAAATAAACTAAAAAGAAGTTTAAACGCTCAGACTCTCCAAAGAGATACGAGAAGAGATCATAAATCATCCAAAGAATATCAAATGCTTCCATCAGAATGTAATTTAACATTATCTCAAGAAAGCAAATATATCGAAAAAAGAAGTTCTCTAAATGCTGTAATTCCTCCGAGGTAGAGAAATGATACAAAATAATACTAAAAAAATCCTAAATTTAACAAAAGATCCAAATCGATTCAATAATGTAATTTAACATATTCTCTTTGCAGCACTGGGAATATCACGCCTACCTCGATCTGGTCGACAAGACTACACCGGCATATATCACGTCAACGTCTCGTTCCACCTCTACTTCGACCGCCACCTCGTGCGGTCCCAGCTTTGTCTCCCGCAGATCTCATCGTCCCCATATCAAAACTCTACCATTAAACGACGGGTTATGCCAGATCCAGAACTCATCCGATATTCAGGGGAAGAAGATTTCAATCCCGAGAAATGCCTACAGGGCAGTTCTTGAGGTCCACGTCTCCTTCCATTCAAACGATGAGTTCTGGTACACAAATCCCCCTAATTCTTATATCTCTGAGAACAATCTCACCTCTGTTCCCGGCAATGGAGCTTTCAGGAGGTGACTGTAAGATTGGACAGTAATGTCGTCGGAGCTATATGGCCATTTACAGTAATTTACACAGGAGGAATCAATCAACTTCTCTGGAGACCAATCTCCGGCATTGGTTCCTTCGATCTCCCTGCTTACGACATCGAAATCACACCATTTTTGGGGAAAATTTTGGATGGGAAGAATCATTTTTTTGGATTTGGTGTCACTGATGCTATGAAAGTTTGGTTTATTGATGCAAATTTGCATCTTTGGACTGATAACAAGAGTTATTCTACAAAAGGAAGTCTGATAAACTACAAAGCACCTTCATTTTCTCCTTCTTTGGTCTCACAGTTTAAGGATCTTGATGGCCATTTCGAAACTACTGCAAGCAGACAGATTTTTTCCACTGGATGGGTGAAGTCGTCTTATGGAAAGATAACAACTCATTTCTTCCAAAGTTTTAATTTTTCCAATAGAATGAAGTTTGCAGGAAATGGAAGCATTCAAGAACTGAATCAGAACATAGATTATAATCATGGAAGTTATGCAAAATATCCATCTTCAGTTCTGTACTCTGAACAAGTTTTTCAGAACTTTCCTCTTTATTTATACACAGAGACTGAAGATCAGGCTAATGATAGTTACTCACTTATCACAAATATTTCATTAGGATTTAATGAGAATAAGTTTTCAGGAGAGAGTTTTGGCTTTTCTTACAGTAATTTGAGGAATTCACAGACAGGTCAAGGTATCATGCATGTGAAGGGGAATCTGGTGGCTAGTGGTGCAGCTATTACTGAATTTACAGATATGAAGGAACTGATGGCTGCTACTACAGAGATGTTGGCAGTAAGAATTACACTATTCTATATGATAAATCTGGAGATTATTGTACAGAGAATTCAGAGTTTGGCTCTTGAAGCTTAAGAAGAAGAGTTCATCAATGATAAGTGAAGAGAGGAGTTTGTGGCAGCAAGACTTTTAGGTGCAAGCACTAAGAGATTGACAACAACGTATAGAAGATAGGGCTGTGCATTTTTTTTTTTTTTTGGTTAAAATTGAAAAATCGAATCGATTTAAATCGAATTTTTGAATACGGTTCGATTTTATAAATTTTATTTAGATTTTTGAATTTGATAATATTTAATTTTTGATTTTCTGTTGGGTTTCATATTATCTTAATCCCATTAAATAAAAATTTGCTAAAATATTGATTTTTTTTTGGAAATTTTCTTTCAATAAACAATGATAAATTTGCATCTTATTAGTTTCATTTGTTAAAGAGTTATTTGATTTTATATGAAATGATTTGATAAAGTGATATAATTCTTTGATAAATAATTATTATAACAATTTATAATTTTATTTTTTAAAATATTTTTTCTAAATCGAACTGAAAATCAGAAAAAAATCAATTTGGATTGATTTGGTTTATTATTGAAAACTAATTGATTTTTTGAATTTAGATTTAAAAAATCGATCAATTTTATAAATTTCAAAATTGATCGTTTAAACCAATGACGCTCCTAATAGAAGAGTTCTTGATGGGAGGCATTATCGATCCTAATTCGTGATGGCAAGTTCGCAAAAAAGAAAAGCTCGTGATGGAAAGCATTAAAAAAGAAGAGAACTGTTGACTAGGCCTAAAATTAATTTTTTTTAATGCCTAATTAACTAAATTAATTCTCAATTATGCCTAATTTAAAAAATTATCCTTGAAAATTTTAATCATTTTGAGATTGAATTTCACTTATATCAAATTTATATTTTGATACTCAATTTTCTTCGATGTTTTTTTATAGATGAATGAAAATGTAAAATGTACATATTTTCACTTAAATTTTTTTTTTGTATCCACCAAAAAGTAAAATGTACATATTTTTTTATATCACCCAAACACCTAAAGTATATTTTGCCATCTTTAAATGTGAAATTTCAATAATTTATACCGCATATGAGAGAATGAAATATTCTAATAATAAAAAAAATACATTCTTGAGTAAAGAAATGTAGAAAGAAAAGTTTATTTTACTACAGTCCAAAGACACAATACGCAGATTTAAAGATAACAATAAAACTCCGAATTTAAAATCTTAAGAGGGAAAACCACGGCTTAGCCCAAAAACTTCCATTATGTATCTGTTGAGTACAAGATCTTCCGATAAGAATTACAGATATGAGAAAGACAACAACAAGCAAATGATTAATGACGCGATTGACGATAATGTAATGATGCGACGACGATGCCAACGATAGTGGTCGCGATGATGACCGCAATCGACGACGGCGAGGATCGGGCCGGCGGGCCGGCATATGGTTGACAACCGTCGACAGGTTTTTGAGAGCTTTCCTCTCTCTCCCCTTTTCCTTCACTTGGCCTCCTCATATGAGGAATGAGGGGCTATTTATAGATGGAGTAGTGTCAGAATACATGCAAACCCATACCACTAATTTCATCGATGGCTCAAACCCTGATTGATATGATGTATGCACTTGAATGCTAAATGAAGTCGTAAAATCTTTGGCTTAACGCCGCCGATGACTTATAAACACTTTATATTTGAGAGCTATTTAAGTATTTAACCGATATCCCAAAGTTTAAGGATATTTTGAGAGCTTGATCTCTAATTCGCTTACTTTGACAATTGCTGATCAAGATTCGTGCTTAGGAGGGTCATATCATTCTCTATTTTTGGATGATATTATCTCAATCATCAAGTACTTCAAAATAGCAAATTCTTCAATGAAATCTGCATTAATCACACATTTTGAGAGAAAGATCTTCATAAGACAAGATTATGATCACGAAAGTCACGCAGGTCAAACGCAGGTATGTACGCGTAGATTGAGGTTATGGACCCATCCGGTGCAAATGAGTTGGCGCCATGCGGGCCATGGGCGCCGCATAGGCTCATGCCATGGCGCCGGCCTCTACAGGTTGAACGGACAGGTCGAACGTGGAGCGGCGCTGGTCGCAGTCAAGATCGGTTCGGAACGCTGAGCGGGTCGGCGGAAGCTGGGCGGCATGAGACGTCGGGTCTAAAGGTCGGGCCATTCTCGACCGAGCATACGCTCGGGTCGGCAGGCATGGCGCAGGCTGGGCGAAGCAGGCGAAGGCGATGAAGCTGGCGGCTCTGGGAGGCACCCGCCCAAATGACGCTTTTGACGATTTCGCGCTTTAGCGGTTTTGGGCGGTTTACCTTTTGTCCCTAAGAGGTCTATAAAACTCCCAGGGCGGGAAAGACACATTCTCTCATTCTTGAGAGAAGGTCGTTGAGATCAAGACCCGTAGTTCATACGCTTCCGCTTTCGAAGAGGTGTTAACTAACATCGCCGGACCGACCGGATCGAGGCGATCATGACCATTATAAGGCAAGGCCCGCCTTGAAAGAGGTGTTAATCGACGCCGAGGAGGCGATCACCCAGAAGTTCGCAAGGCTCCGTTTTCCCTCGTAAGAGGTGTCAAATGATCTCGTCGACCGACCGTCGAGTTTGTGAAGAGTAGCTCATACGGCTTCCGCCCCTTGAAAGAGGTGTTAAGACCTCGCCGGACCGACCGGTTTGAGGCGATCAAGGTAGTTCAGGCTCCGCTTTTCCTTGAAAGAGGTGTTAACCGACCTCATCTGACCAACGGGTTTGGAAGCGATCAAGCGCCAGATTTACGTCATTTTTCGTTTTCCTCGAGCGGCCAACCGGTTCGCCGGACCGTCCGGGTTTGGAGGCAATCACCGGAGACGGGGGTTGACGAAGATGCTCGACGATGGGGGCCGACGACATTGGTCGGCGATGGTGACCTACGAGGGTGGTCAGCAAGGATAACCAGCGACGATGGTGATCGGCGAGGTTGCCGGCGATGGTCGGCGGCAGTGACCAGCGACGGTAGTCGACGGCGGTGACCGCCATATTGGCGTCGGGGTGGTCGGTAGCCAAGTGGCAAGCGGTGTCGACGGTGGCGATCGGCGCCGCAGTAATCGGGGATGACCGACGACGATCAGGTGACCGGCGGTCCGGAGATGACCGACGAGATTGCGCGATGGTCGATGACCGCCATGATGACCCACGGCATACCTGGCCATGGTGATTTTGACCTATCCGGTTGTTGTCGAGTGTGACTCGATGACGCGTTAACTATGGAAGAGGTTGAATCAATCCGCGAGAATTTTTTACTATCCGAGGTTGTTTGTCGAGCGACTCGATGACGTTAACGTATGGAAGAGGCTAATTGAATTCGCTGGGATTTTGACCTATCCAGTTATTTGAAGTTACCACCGATATTAACGTGGAAGAGGTTAATCAATCCACGGGATTTTGACCTATCCCAGGTTGTTTGTCGGTGTGACTCGATGACGTTAACTCGTATGAAAGAGGTTGAATTGAATCCGAGGATTTTGACCTATCGAGGTTGTCGAGTGTGACTTCGATGACGCTTAACTGCATGAATAGTTGAATGAATCCGTGATTTTGACCTATCCGAGGTTGTTTGTCGGGTGTTACCCGGCGACGCAACTGCGAAGAGGTTGAATTGAATCCGGATTTTGACCTATCTCGAGGTTGTTTGTGAGTGACTTCGACGTTAACTGCATGGAAGAGGTTGAATCAATCGGTGATTTTGACTATCCGAGGTTGTTTGTCGAGTGTGACTCGATGACGTTAACTGTGGAAGAGGTTGAATTGAATCCGAGGATTTTGACCTATCGGTTGTTTGTCGAGTGTGACTTCGATGTTAACCTTATGGAAGAGGTTGAATTGACCAGAATTTTGACCTATCCGAGGTTGTCGTGGTGTTACAGATGGCGTTAACTCGTGGAATAGATTGAATTGAAGCCGGGATTTTGACCTATCCGAGGTTGTTTGTCATATTGTGACTCAACGACGCTAACCTGTATGGAAGAGGTCAATTAAAACATCCGTTAAAGTTGCTCCTTAACCTTGGTCTCGCTTTTCCATGAGTATGAGTAGAAAATATAATTTGCTATATCTCTTCTCAATGTTGAAATATCCTCCAACTTTGACTTGTTTCTTGGATGGAAATCGATTAGATGCTTAGCATGGGTGATCTTGAGATTGAGAGTTGCCCCGTGTAATCAAGGAACAAAGTTTGATGAATCATTCTTCGCTTGCGCTCTTTAAAAGCTTGAAATGCTCCACCTCGATGGTGATTTTGATCTTGTTGGGAAACTTGGTCATCATACAAGATGAAATAATGGGAATCAATTTCCCACAGAGGCCAAACTATGAAAAACCGGAGTAAAAAGTATTCTGTTTGAGAAATCCAAACACTTTAAAAGAAATAATAACCTGAATTATGAAAACCTGAAAGAGGGAAAACCACGGCCTAGCAAGAAAAGCTTCCACTATGTATCTATTTTAAGAGTACAAAATCTTCCGTCGGATTACGAATCGTACGAGGAAGGGATAACAGTTGCTAGTAATAGACAATGTTGACGATGATGTTGATGACGAAGCACGAGGTTAGTTTACACCTCTTTCGAGAGAACTGATATGACACTTAAAATACAATAAGCACGAATCTTGATGTTAAGTCGAAGTTGAAACTGAGATCAAGCTCTTAAAATATCCTTAGAAACTTTGGGATATCAGTTAAACCTCTAAATAGCTCTCAAATATGAAGTGTTTATAATCAAATTGAGCGTCTCAACGAGTAGGTTCCAACAAGCCAAAGATCTTACAATTCTGACTTCATTTGAGCATTCAAATACACAAAATATATCATATGATCAAGGGGATCATTTTGAGCCATCCATGAAGAGTGGTAATGGGTTTTGCATGACAGATACCCTCCAATCTATAAATAGCCCTCATTCCTCATATAAAGGGAGGCGTGAAGGAGAAGGGCCCTAAGCAAGAGAGAAAGAGCTCTAAAGATCCTCCAAGCACTCGTGTCTACCGACGGCCAAACCACCTCCGGCCGCCATCACCGCCACCGATTCTCAGCCGTCAACTGTCAGCCAACTTTGGCCAACTGCGTCAACTTTGCCAACTTTGTCAACTTTGCCGTCAACTTCGTCATCAACTTTGGTGTCAACTTTGTTGTCAACTTCGTCGTCAACATCATCGTCAACATTGTCTATTACCAAGAATCTATCCTTCAGTATTCTGTAATCCTTATCGGAAGATTTTGTACTCTTAAACAGATACATAGTGGAAGCTTTTTACTGGGGCCCCGGTTTTTTTCCCTCTTCGAGGTTTTTCACGTAAAATTGAGTTTTATTATTCACTATTTAAATACTTGTGTGTCGGATTTCACAACGGCTATAATACTTTTACTCACCGCAAATCTCACCGTCGATCTGTGGCCATCATCACCGACCACTATCGCTGACATCATCGTCAACATCCATCAACATTATCGCCAACATCGCCAACATTTTATTACAAGAATCGCTGTCCATTTCTCATATACACTCGTAATCCCTGACGGAAGATCTTGTACTCAAAGATACATAGTGGAAGTTTTACGTGGTTAGCCGTGATTTTTCCCTCTTGAGATTTTCCACGTAAAAATTCGAGTTTTATTGTTCGCTTTTAAATACCCGAGGTGTATTTTGGACTCCCATGAAGCTAAGGCATAAACTTTTACTCTACCAGAACCGGTTTTCTAACGCACTTTTGGCGTGTCAGGATCGGGCCGGCGGTGATGGCGGCGGCGGATGGTTGACAACCGTGTGGTACGACATTGTGCTTGGAGGATCTTTAGAGCTCTCCTCTCTCTAGCTTACCCCTTTTCCTTCACTCCCCTCATGAGGAATGAGGGGCTATTTATAGATTGGAGGAGTCGCCTCTCAGAAATACATGCAAAACCCATACTACTCCACTTCATCGGATGGCTCAAAATGATCCCCTTGATCATATGTCAGATTTTCGTGCACTTGAATGCTCAAATGAAGTCGAATTGTAAGATCTTGGCTTTGGAACCGCTCATCGAGGCTGATTGATTTATATAAACACTTTATATTTAAGAGTTATTTAAGGATTTAACTGATATCCCAAAGTTTCTAAGGATATTTTGAGAACTTGATTCGACCAGCCATTCGACAATTGCTTTTAAAGATCAAGATTCGCGGTCACTAGGAATTGGGTCATATCAATTCAAAGAGATAAATATAAGAAATGGGATATTATCCTCAAATTTTAAATCAAGACATCCAAAATTAAAGTGAACTTTGATTGCTTAATAATATAGCCCAATAGCCCACCCTATTTATTGAAATTGAAGGCCTCTAATCTCGTTTGGATCAATTTTGAATTTGAACTTAGTTCAAATCTTGTTCAAACCAAGATTCAATCCTCTATTTGAACTAAAGATTCGAATTAGGATCACAAATGATTTTGTTACCTCTTTCTTCTGGAATGCATGCAAATAACTTTTACTTTCGCTAATTTTAAATTAGGCCTAACTAAGAATTAATTTAGTTAATTAGGCATTAAAATTTTAACTTAAGTTTAGTTGCCGTTCAATGGCGTATAGGGTGTTTATTTTAAAAAATATATGACCACTTTTTTAGACGGACTCATCCAGTGTCCTAATTTAACGTGCTTGGTATCATTGGAAAGATAATGAAATTTTCTACAACTTTCATATTGACAAACTTCGACAATTCTCATCCGAGTAGCCGCAGCTTTTGTATTTTTATGAATTTTCATGGTGCAAAATTAAAAATATTGCCACAACCTCACTTTTTTGGCTGTATTGGGCTCATCCGGTGTCAGGATTTATCGTGTTTGGTATCGTTGAAAAGCTAATTAAATTTTCTACAACTTTCATGTTAACAACCTTCGACGATTCTCGCCCGGGTAGCCGCAATTTTTTGCATTTGTATAGATTTTCACGGTGCAAAATTAAAAATATTACCGTAGCCCCACTTTTTTGGCCGTATCGGGCTCATCCGGTGTCGGAATTTAGCGTACTTTATATCGTTTGAAAGGTAATAAAATTTTCTACAACTTTCATATTGACAACCTTTGTGATTCTAGCCCAAGTAGCCGCATTTTTTTATGTTTGTATGGATTTTCAAAGTGCAAAATTAAAAATATTACCGCAACCCCACTATCTAGCCATTTTATACCCCACTTGAATTCAATTTTATGTGCATTTTGTGCTTATACATTGATTTTAGATTTTATTATTAATATTTAATTTTATTTACTTGATTATTTAGGGACTTGGGTGATTTTGAGCTAAAATAGAGTCAATTGGATCAACCATGCTAATTGTCTCAATCTAAGTTTAAATTGAATTTAGATTTACTTGATGTAAATTTTGATTAAATTTATTAAATTTGAATTTGATTGAACTCACCTTGTCCAATTGGGTCAAGTCCGATCCTGTGTGGTAAACCAAACTAACCTAAATTTCACCATGATGTGTTAACTTTCTAATTTAGTTTTAATCTCAAATTATGATTTCAATTTCGCTAATTATTAAATATAGTGTCCTAAGTGTCTAATTAGGAAGCTCTTAATCTAAGATTGAAAATCTTAACGACTAACATTTTGGCTATTTTGTCAACCTCACTCAAAAAGAATGAGGTTAATGTCTATATCAAAACTTAGATATACGAGGAGAGTTGTCAACCTCACTAAAAGTGAGGTTAATAAGGATGTTTTAAGATTTAAGGATTATTAATATAGATTTATTATGAGATGTACAAATCATGCAAACATATTCAAGTTTATATTTTATATATCACTTCTTAATTAAAAAAAAAATCATTGCTTAAAATAAAAATAAAAAATGGAGAAATTTGAAACAAATGATAATTCGATAGCCATGTGGTAAGAATAATGCATAAAAATTCAAAAACATGAAAATCATATAATCAATTGAAAATTACACGTGCAAAGAATACAAAATTATTTTCAATTTGAATAGAATCAAACACACATGCAAATCAATAATAAAATATAGAGAACTTAACTAAACTAGAAGAGAAAATATTGCAAAATCAAGCCTCCCACTTACAATGGTGATAGTCTCTTCTAGAAATCTTGTTGCATGCCTCAAACCTTTGTTATAACCATGAATTTATTGAAAGATAACTGATGAATTTCTTGCATGTCTTAAACCCTTGCTATAATCACAAAATATTCTTACATTTTCAACGACCCTAACAAGAGTTTGTATTCAGCTCGCCAATTGCCTCGGAACGAAACGAAATCCTTCGCTCGCAACCTCCAGCAAATTGCAAACCCTTCGGCCATTTTTACACAAATTTTATTCTCATATTTTTTTGGGAGATATTAAATGTACGTAAACTCACACACATATATATGTGTAAAGATTTAAATAAGATCTCGCTATGAGCCAGAAGTCAGAAATTAAATATATCAATACTGCTTTTTTTTTTTTCCATATATAACGATATATTTTTTTGGTAATTTTCTCATTATATTCTATATAAATTGAGTTTGAATCTTTATGTAATTCCCAGTTGAATCTTTCCTCTTCGCGAGCAAAAACTTAATTTATATATAGAATATAATAAGAATATTTGATATTACCTCTTCGAAGAGAAAATATTCAACTGGGAATTACATAAAAATTAAAACTCAATTTATATATATAATATAATGAGTGTTTGATTAAAAAACTAATATATCATTGTATTATGGAAAAAAAAAAAAAAAAAACAGGGGGTGTCAAAATATATTTAATTTTTGCAAACCTCGTAAGTCATATATTAAAAAACCAGCTCACCGGAGATTCATCGAAAGTTATCAACATGGAAGTTGTAGAATTTTTCATTATCTTTCCAATGATATCAACCACGCCAAAATCTGACACCTAATGAGCCTAATATAGCCAAAAAATGAAGGCTGCATCAATATCTTCAATTTTCGCAACTTTAGAAGTCGCACATTTGCAAATACTGCGGCTCACCGGACTAGATTCATTGAAAGTTATTAACATGAAAATTGTATAATTTTTCATTATCTTTTCAACGATACCAAGCACACTAAAATCTGACACCTGATGAGTCAGATATGGCCAAAAAATGTGGACTGCCCATTTAATTATTTAAAAAAAATTAAAGGACCAATCACCCGTCGACTGGGCGACTAGGCCTATTTTTAAATTTTTTTAAAAAATGATTAATCATCTAATTAAGTTTATAAAATGGCTTAATTTAAAAATTAAGCCGGGGGCATGGATCCATTCCCGACTTCCTCCCTCGCAATTATAAATCCGCTGAAAAGCTTTGTGGCGAGTCCGCCGCCCTCATCACCGATGATGACTCTGGAATCTGTTGAGTCATCTGCATCCACTTCGTCTCCATCTCCTTCACCTATGTTAAGTCCAAAGCAAAGAAAGATTCCAAGAACTACTCCACCTCAACCAAATAAAATCAGAATGTGCACACACGTGACGCCAACTTAAGACAACTACCTAAGGTCACCACCGCCTTTGGCATGCACGATAATTGAGTAGGTACAGACACGAGGTTCTCATCGACTTGTATTTACAGTTAAAGTAGTAGTTTTATTGTATAAGAAGAATAGATACTATTAAGGCTTAATTTTAAATTATTTTATAAACTAAATTAGTTATTAGCCATTTTAAAAAAAAATTTAAAATAGCCCTAAATTGCAACATCGACCGGATGCCCAAGTCACTACCGATGACGACACTTTACTTTTTTTATAAAAATAATTAAATGGGTAGTTATTTTTGACTATCGAAGATATGTTTTAGTTGGAAAGATAATAAAATTATACAACTTTCATGTTAACAACTTTAAACGATCCTCGGAGCTGCGTTTGCAAATGTGCAACTTAAGTTGAAAAAAATTGAAATATATCGTGCTTATTAGGTTTTGCGTGGAGTATCGTTGGAAAGATAATAAAATTTCTTCAATGATACCGACCAATCTGGAGTAGTTTTGTAAATATGTGACTTTCAAGTGAAAATTAAATATATTATTACAGCTCCTGTTTTTTTTTTTTCGTTTTTTGTCATAATATAAGAATATATTATTTCGGTAATATCAAACACTCTCATTATATTCTATATAATTGAGTTTGAATTTTATAGTTGAATCTTCAAAGAGGTAATATCAAACACTCTCATTATATTCTACATATAAATTGAGATTTTGCTCGCGAAGAGGAAAGATTCAACTGGGAATTACATAAAGATTCAAACTCAATTTATATATAGAATATAATGAGAGGTTTTGATATTACCAAAAAATAATATATCCTTGTATCATGGCAAAAAAAAAAAAAAACGGGCTCTCACAATATATTTAATTTTTACAACTTCAATTCACACATTTACAAAACTTCAGCTAGATTCAAAAGTTATCAACATGGAAGTTGTAGAATTTTTATTATCTTTCCAACGATACTAATCACTAAAACCGACATCTAACGATTTGCAAAACGAAAATGATCAATATTTTCAATTTTAAAACTTGTAAGTATATTTACAAATACTGCGGCTCACCACAAGATTCTTCGAAAGTTGTTAACATAAAAGTTGTAGAATTTCTCATTATCTTTCTAACGATACTAAGCACGCCAAAATCCGACACCTGATGAGTTAAATATGGTCAAAAAATATGGACTGAACATTTAATTTTTTTAAAAAAAAATTAGATGACCAGTCGCCCGCTGACAGGCCTATTTTAAATTATTTTTAAAATAACTAATCATCTAATTAAGTTTATAAAATGATCTAATTTAAAAATTAAGACTTAAATAGTAAATTTAGAATATTAAATATATAAATTTTAATATTTTGAATTTTATATATGTAATCATTTTTTTGAAAGATTTACAAATCAATCATTTAATATATATTTAATATATATATATATATATATATATATATATATATAATTTAAGTGTTCTCTATCAATTTTTATGAATTTTATAAAAATATAAGTTGAGATTTTATTATGAATTTTAATATTTTAAAATTAATTTAAAAAATTAAAATTGAATATAATTAATTTATAAATATAGAAGAACAAAATAATTACATATAAAAGTTTTTTTTTTCTATTAGTGTAGCGCCGACCGGCCAACCCACGTAACGAAAAAAATAATTATTTACGACTCTCAGTTCCTGAATGGTTCAAATGCCCCATTCGTCCTTCCTCCATTCGGCCTGTAAACGAAGCCGCCATTCACACACTACAAGTTGCATAATTAAATCCCCCTCTCTCTCTCTCTCTCTCTCTCTCTCGAATGGTTCAAAGTTCGCATCCATAGTTCCTCTTCCAATCAACCAGTATACGAAGACGAAGGCGTCACTTTTTGGGGCTGTTTGGACGCAGGATTTAACCTTAATCCCTAAAAAAACAAAGTTAGCTTCCTGCTGACTTCTTCTTCTTCTCTTCGTCGTCTTCTTTTAAATCTTCTCTTCTGCTGGTCCAGACAATGGCTTCTCCAGCTTGCTCACGACGAAAGGATTCCAGTCTTAAACATGGAGCGAATTGGGGTTTCTAAACAATTTTCTCATTCTTTTATTATTACCATACCAGAAATCTAACTATTGGAAGGATTCTATTCAAGAATAATAAACGAGCGAAGGAGAGAGCAGGAATGGTTTAAAAATTAAATTTAATAATTAATATTAGTTAACTAAAAGTAATAACTTGAATAAATAAATATTATTAAAATTAAATTTAATCAAATAAAAATGATTATGATTAATTAATTTTATAAATTACTAACGAATATTTAATTTAGATGTTATTTTATATATTAATTATGATGTAAAATTTCAATTTTAATAAGTAATTTTAATTGATTAAAATATATTAATTAAAATCAATTGATATTTTTATAATTTTATTTTATTTGTTATTTTTTGTATTTAATTACTTCAATTATTTAATAATGAATTGATATATTAATGCATGCTACATATGATTTAATTAACCTATCTAAAATTGAAAAAACAGATAATAAATTATAATTAGTATTATTCAATCAAATAAATTATATATAAATATATTAATTAAAAATAAAATTAATGTAAATAATTAATACTGATTAATTGGAAATATTAACTTATATAAATTTAACTTCCTAGAAATTTTTGCATTAATAGCTAACTAACTAATTAATTAATAATTAATAAATATTATATTATTATTAGGTATAATTTAATCAAATAAAAATAAAAATATGCTGAATAGGTTAAAAAAAAAAGATATCACATTCATATACATTTTTTTTAATTTTATTTGAGTTAATCAACTTCAATTAAAAAATTATCAAATAATTTTTTAAATTAACTTATTTCAAAAGTTATTAACCAAATCGATCTAAATCGAATTTTTGAATACGGTTCGATTTAATAAATTTTATTTGGATTTTTGAATTTGGTAATATTTAATTTTTGATTTTCTGTTCGGTTTCATATTATCTTAATCCCATTAAATAAAAAATTGCTAAAATATTGATTTTTTTTTGAAAATTTTCTTTCAATAAACAATGATAAATTTGCATCTTATTAGTTTCATTTGTTAAAGAGTTATTTGATTTTATATGAAATGATTTGATAAAGTGATATAATTCTTTGATAAATAATTATTATAATAATTTATAATTTTATTTTTTAAAATATTTTTTCTAAATCGAACTGAAAATCCGAGAAAAAAAATCAATTTGGATTGATTTATGTTATTAATTACAAATTGATTTTTTCGAATTCTAGATTTAAAATCGATCAATTTCATAAATTTCAAAATTGATCTGTTTAAACCGACCAATTGCACACTTCTAATAGAAGAGTTCTTGATGGGAGGCATTATCGATCCTAATTTGTGATGGCAAATTCGCAAAAAAGAAAAGCTCATGATGGCAAGCGTTAAAAAAAAATTGAACGGGTGACTGGGCCTAAAATTAATTTTTTTAATGCCTAATTAACTTAATTAATTCTTAATTATGCCTAATTAAAAAAATTATCCTTGAAAATTTTGATCATTTTGAGATTGAATTTCACTTATATCAAATTTAAATTTTGATACTCAATTATCTTCGATGTTTTTTATAGATGAATGAAAAAGTAAAATGTACATATTTTCACTTATATTTTTTTTGTATCACCCAAAAAGTAAAATGTACATATTTTTTTTATATCACCCAAACACCTAAAGTATATTTTGCCATCCTTTAAATGTGAAATTTCAATAATTTATACGAATATGTGAATTAAATATTCTGCCAATAATAATAAAAAATACATTCTAAAAGAGATAAATATAAGAAATGTTTACTTGAGATATTATCCTCAAATTTTAAATCAAGACATCCAAAATTAAAGTGAACTTTGATTTTATATGCTTAATAATATACTAAAATATAGCAAATAGTCCAATTGCTTGTTTAATTGGAGAAATATGCTTGAAAGTTTTATTTAGGTGAAGTTACCCCCAATGATGGATGACCCCTTGTATTCAAGAACTATTTATTGAAATTGAAGGCCTCTAATCTCGTTTGGATCAATTTTGAATTTGAACTTAGTTCAAATCTTGTTCAAACCAAGATTCAATCCTCTATTTGAACTAAGGTTCGAATTAGATTGTTGTTTCACTCCTCTTATCCTTTGTGAATGCATGCAATCAAACTCTACTTTCGCTAATTTTTTAAATTAGGCCTAATTAAGAATTAATTTAGTTAATTAGGCATTAAAAAATATTAATTTTGTTAATTTAATCGCTATAGCTTTATTTTATTTTTAAAAAATATTATTGCAACCCCACTTTTTTGGCTGTATCGGACTCATCCTATGTCGAATTTAGCGTGCTTAGTATCATTAGAAAGGTAATGAAATTTTTTACAACTTTCATGTTGACAACCTTCGACAATTCTCATCCGAGTAGCCGCAGTTTTTGTATTTGTATGAATTTTCATGATGCAAAATTTAAAATATTGCCGCAACCCCACTTTTTTGGCCGTATTGGGCTCATCCGGTGTTAGGATTTACCGTGCTTGGTATCTTTGAAAAGCTAATGAAATTTTCTACAACTTTCATGTTAACAACCTTCAATGATTCTCGCCCGGGTAGCCACAATTTTTTGCATTTGTATAGATTTTCATGGTGCAAAATTAAAAATATTACAGAAATAATGTTTTGGTCAGACGGCTCATCCTCGGAATTTAGCGTGCTTAGTATCGTTTGAAAGGTAATAAAATTTTCTACAAATTTTATGTTGACAACTTTCGACGATTCTTGCCCAAGTAGCCCCAATTTTTTACGTTTGTATGAATTTTCAAGGTGCAAAATTAAAAATACGCACCCACTATCTAGTCATTTGATACCCCATTTGAATTCAATTTTATGTTCATTTTGTGCTCATACATTGATTTTGTATTTTATTATTATTATTTGATTATTTAGGGACTTGGGTGATTTTGAGCTAAAATAGAGTCAATTGGATCAACCATGCCAATTGTCTCAATCTAAGTTTAAATTGAATTTTGATTTACTTGATGTAAATTTTGATTAAATTTTATTAAATTTGAATTTGATTGGACTCACCTTGTCCAATTGGGTCAAGTCCGATCCTCTGTGGTACACCAAACTAACCTAAATTTCACCTTGATGTGTTAACTTTCTAATTTAGTTTTAATCTCAGATTATGATTTCAATTTCGCTTTGATTTGTTGTTTCCATTATTGTCTTAATTTGAGTTGTTCCTAATTACTAAATATAGTGTCCTAAATGTCTAATTAGGAAGCTCTTAATCAAGGATTGAAGATCTTAACGACTAAGATTATGGCTATTTTGTCAACCTCACTCAAAAAGAATGAGGTTAATGTCTAGATCAAAACTTAGATATATGAGGAGAGTTGTCAACCTCTCTAAAAGTGAGGTTAATAAGGATGTTTTAAGATTTAAGGATTGTTGCGTGCTAAAAAATCATTTCCGAGAGTAAAAGTTTTACTTAGCACAGAAATCCAAAGACACACGTGTATTTAAAGAGTGAACAATAAAACCCGAATTTTTACAAAAAATCTCAAAAGAGAGAAAACTACGGCCTAGCCCAAGATAAAGCTTCCACTATGTATCTATTTCGTAGAAGATAAGATCTTCCGATAACGGATTACGTAATTATATATGAGAAAGGGACAGCTTGTAATACGATGTTGACGATGATGTTGACGACGATTGACGACGATTGGACGACGATGTGACGATGATGGACGATGATGTTGACGATGATGATGACGATACGGTATGATGATGACCGAAATGGGTCGACGACGGCGGCAGATCGCGGTACGACGGGCGGGTTGACGGCCGTCGAGTGGCGACGACGGTGGAGGATCTTTAGAGCTCTCTCCTCTCTTGGGATCCCCATAATAAAGGCTATTTATAGATTGGAGGAGTGGCGTCTCTGTAAATACAAGCAAAACCCATACCACTCCACTTCATCGGATGGCTCACAATGATCCCTTTGATTATTTGATGTATTTTAAATATTTGAATGCTCAAATGAAGTTGGAATTTTAAGATCTTGGGCTTGTTAAATCCGGCTCATCGAGACGCTCGATTTGACTATAAACACTCCTTGTTTAAGAGCTTTTTAGGGATTTAACTGATATCCCAAAGTTTCCAATGATATTTTAAGTGCTCGATCTCACCGCCAACTGCATCGCGCTTTTAGCATCAAGATTCTGACTTCAAGTAGTATTTTAAGTGTTGGCTTGCCCCTATTTTGGATATCATTATTTCAATCATCCAAAAATATATATATGTCAAATACTTCAAGATTGCAAATTCTTCAATGAAATTTGAGCGTCCATTAATCATATATTTTTAGAGAACAAATCTTCGTGGAGCACAATATTATGACCATGTATGATGTCGCTGGATGAGTATAAATATGCACACGAGATTTCGATTACTGAGTCCCTACGAGCTTGTGGTGTCCGCTTCACGAGCGGCTGTGCTGGCCAGGCGGGCAGTCAACGCAGGCCAGTGGTATTGGCTACGCGGCCAGAAGGCGGCTGCTGCAGGCCAAGCGCAGTCGGTGATGCCGCGGGTCGCCACATGAAGCTAGCGCTGGCCCTGTATGACGCCGGGCCCAAACGACGCTTTTGACTATGATGATTTGCTTTGGGAGATTTTGATGATTTTTACCCTTTACCCCTGGGATCTATAAAACCCCAAAAAGGGAGAAGGCACACTTCTTCAATGCTCTGCTTCTTCTTCTTAAGTGAGGTTCGCTTGAGTCGATCATGCCCACCTGCATTTACGCCGTTGTTCTAGTTTTCCTCGAAGAGGCGCCAACCGCCTCGCCGGACCGCTCGGGTTTGAGGCATCAAGTCCCACGATTACATCATTGTTCCGCTTTTCTCTCAAAGAGGCCAACCGGCCTCGCTTGGACAACCGGTTCAAGGTGATCAAGGCTCATGATTTACGCCGTTGTTCGATTTCCTCGAAGAGGCCCAACCGACCTCGTCGGACCGTCCGGTTTGAGGCGATCAAGCCCTACATATTATTCCGGCTTTCCGAGGCGTCAACCCTCGTTTGACCGTCCGGTTGGAGCGATCGTCCGCGGATTTACGCCGATTTTCCCTCGAAGAGGCGCCAACCCCTCGTCGGACCGGAGGGCAATCAAGTCCCACGGTTCCAACTTTTACGTTAGGAAATTGGATTTCTCGACTTTAATGGATGATTGGTTGATAACCGCCAAGATGACGAGGGAGCGTTAGCCAAGAACTATCGTTCAAACGACTCAGAAAGTTTGGCAGGTAATTTATGAGCATCATCAGAGGGGAATATCTTCTCTCTTCTTTTTTTTGTCTTTTTCTCATATGTATGTGTATCCTTTTTGTCAGATCATAGGCGAAAAATTTTATCGCAAGCTATCTGTGAGCGAGAGAGTCAAAAGGAGGCTAAGCATTGGGTGAGTGAGTTGCTTTTACAAAATTCTCGATTTTATTATTTCTCCCTCTTTATTTATTATGTATTTTCACGGTGATGGCAAGAAAACCCATAGTGACGGCTACTGACGATATACCATCCATCACACATCGATAGTTTAATGGTGTTCCAGAAAGTTTTCTTCCCTAATGAGTTGGTGGCCATTGTTGCCAAAAGTGATCGAGCTGTTCACCTCTGGGTACTACTTTTCTCGAGATGATTCTTCGCGGGGATGAGTCCCTTTGGCACTGAGTTGATGAGATATTCAAAATATATAGCTTTGTCACGCTTTTCATTTCGAGCTTTAATGGTCATTGTCATTTTATGCCTACTTGAGAGGTGTTACTTTGAATATCAAATACTTGTCGAATGTATAGATTTACATGTGATACCCAGGGACGTGTTTCTTATCGAACTATAAAGAATTGGATAGAATTTTTAGCATGGGATCAATCTAGAAATTGGTTTAATAGATTCTTTTCTGTGAAAAATTAGTGGGGCCTTCCTGAGAGATGGGGAAGATTGAATGACCTTCCGGATCTATTCGATGTCGAGAATGAGATCACAACTCTTAATATCTCGATGTAGGAAGCTTGCAACATGAGTTACGTCACATTGGCAAATATATAGTTGAAGATATAAGGGTCGGCCTTTCTTTCCAGGCAGGGAGATCTCATTCTTTTCTATTAAAGAGGTCAAGTAAAGGTGATGAAAGGTCTCCTCATATTCATAGGGTTCTTTCAAGAAGCTCGTCACGAAATCAGGGTGGTGGCAACATTTCTTCCCTAAAGAAAAAGAAGACATGCGCTGAAGAGACTACATCAGATATCTGTGAAGAAGATATTCGCCCCCAGTTGACCTCTGAGAGTTTAGCTGTTTCAACTCATGATGGGGGAGCTCATTTCTCGAAGCTGCACATTCCTGAAGAGGTATTAAATCACATATGTATTGGGCGTCAACGAGCAGATGAATTGGTACGTTGTCTTTCCTTCTTCTTTTCTTTTGTGTAATATTTGTGATGGTTTTTTATTTATTTATAGGTAACTCAAACATTAGAGCAGATGGCTCATTTGAGTGTCGCTTTAGATGAGTGGAATACTGAATTTATGAAGATAAAATATCTGCAAGGCGAGTATGAGCGAAAGATGAGTATTAAAGCCAAAGAAGTGGCGACTTTGGAGGATCAGCTAACCGGGTGCAGAACTGAGCTAGCGAACATGTCAACTTTTCTTTCTCTCCAGTGTTAGGAGGTGGAGCACACTCGTGATGAGCTGATTGAGGTGAGGATAGAGAATCGTTAGAAAGAGAAAAAACTCAAGGCACTTGCAGCGGAGAAGAGAGCTCTCGAACTGGAGAAGAAAGCATTACAGGATCGTCTTTGAGAAGGAGCATATAATGTCGAAATGAAATCTCCTTGAAGGTGGTGGAAGACTTTAAGAACTCTAGCTTATCTCACACTCAAGACCATGTTCGAAAGCTTGTAATCATATACTTGATGTTGAAGTGAAGGACTTGGAGCACCAATGTTTAGAGGAGGGCTTCATCAGGGTTCTAAATGGAATCCGCTTAAGTATCGCAAAGGAGCTAGATTAAGGATGCCTCCCACCAAGTATCCGAAGACTCTTCGTCCGATTCAAGAGATGAAGGAGTTGGGAGTGAGTCCAAGGGAGTATCTCCTAGTGGTGAGGAGGACGTTGATATCACCAACTGATATGATGTAGCATCACTTGAGGATGTATTTTTTTTAATGTATTGTTATTAGTGTGTATCAGAATCTTGATTCTTTCTTATATCATCATGTTAATGCTAAATTTTTTTTTTAGATGAAACGCTCTTATTTTATTTTTACCTATCCGAGGTAATTGGTCGGAATATTATTCGACGACGCTAACCTGTATGACGATATCACAAAAAATTGAGCATTTGATGTCCGACGTAGCATCAACCAACCGATCAATTCGAGGAAGAGGAAAACTATCTTCGTGCAAGCCTTGTTAAGGTCGGTAATCAATACACATTCTCCATGTTCCATTTATTTTTTTAACCATGACAATATTCGCTAGCCATGTAGGGTTATGTACCTATCGTATGAATCCCACTTCTAGAAGCTTATTAACTTCTTGCTCAATAGCCTGGAGGCGATCAGGTGCAAAACTTCGCTTCTTCTGGATGATCGGTTTGAATGTCGGATCGATCTTGAGGGAGTGTATGATCACATTGGTCGACTCCGATGTCCGTCGGACTCCGAAGATGTCTTGATTTCGCAAGAAGTCTACGATTTTTTCCTTTGTTCCTGGAGAGCGAGATCCAACTTACCGCTCGTAATGGTTGGTCATCTAATAATGCAATAAAGAGCAAGTCTTCTACAGGCGAAGCTTTTGGGGTACTTCTTCATCTTGAAAATTAAAATCGATCAAAGGTCAGAAGGCGTGGTTGAGCTTGCGAGATAACATGATTGTGCTATCTATTGATTTCCACAGACCACTCCAACTCCAACGGGGGTTGAAAATTTCATCTTAAGATGAGATACTAAAGTGACTACATTGAAAATTGATTGGAGGGGCCTTCCAAAGATAGCGTTATATGCTGAATCTGACTTGACCACCATGAATTAGATTAAATGAGCTACTTGTCGAGGAAATTCACCAAGGACAACAGGAAGGGTAATTGTCCCTCTACTGCGACAGACGATTATCAAATATAATGGTCCGCGGGTTGGAGCTTTTCCCTAACCAGGCCCATGTTAAGAAATGTGGAGTAAAATAAGACATCAACAGAACTCCCATTGTCAATCAAAATTCTCTTAACATTATAACATGGGTCACCGATCCCTACGCTGATGATAAGTGGATCTTGATGAGGAACATGTACTCCTTCTATGTCTGAGTCATTAAAAGTGATGGAATGATCAGTACAAGACTTCTTTAACTCTGGCTCTTCAGAGATGGTAATGAAAACTTGATTAGATAGTATTGGTCCTCCTGCGATTGTTTTAATTTCTCCAACTTTTTGATGATTGTTTTGTTATTTCTGTGATGATTGTCCTGGTTGCCCCCAAGTTAGAGGTATGTTTGTTTGAGTTGATTGATTCTTCACAAATCGACGTAGATATCTTTATTGAATGAGCCTCTCAATTTCTTCTTTGAGTTGTTTACATGCCTCAGTAGTATGTCCACGACTTCAATGGAAGTGACAATATTGCTCGATTTCTTGAATTTGGTTTGGGATATCCACTTGATATTTTCTTCATCTCGAATAAATTATTGGAGGTTAACACGATGTGTTCGGTGTGTATTCCTTTCGTGGTTCACGTCGATATGTCGAAGGGAGATCACGACGCCTTTGCTTCTTGACCGTGTGCACAAGGACAGTAAAAGACTCGACGAGTCCTCCAAGGAAAACTCCTCTTAATAATTTAGGATCTACTCCAGGTATTTGATGAGCTTTTAAGGAGAACCTCTGGAAGTATTCCTTAAATGATTCGCCCTCGTTTTGATGAATGCTAGAGAGATGGGAAAAATCTTTAATGATCCTCCGACTTGCAATGAACTGTCCTACAAAAATCTTGGCGAGTTCGTCAAAGGTATGGATGGATTCTCTTGGAAGGGAGTAGAACCAAGTGCGAGCTTGTCCCTTGAGGGTAATCGGAAATACGACAAAGCGGTGTCGAGCTCGATATGCATGATACCTGAATGGTCGATGTGTTCAGGGTCACGCCCATCATAGGAATCAATGTTCTAAGCTTGAAACCCGCGTGAATAGAATGTTGAAGAATAATCAAGGTGACGATCATCTGCGGTGAAGGGGAAGATGATTTCTATCTTGGAGGTGAAATTCATCTTACATTAAACATCGTAATTCTGCACATATAACATGACGAGTGGGGTCAGCAGGACGAGAATGTGTCAAGCTACCAGTAATAATTGGTGGATTAGCAATGGTGAGACACGTGATGGATGAGTAGAACTAGCGGTGTCAAGGAGATCGATCACGGTCTACGCGAAGAACCCAAGGAAATTAGATTTTGACCTCCGCTAACGATCGATCTTGGGGAGATGTGTTTTCAGCGGTGTGGTCGTTGTGTTCCTCAAAAAGTCGATCATCTCATTTTGAGATTCTTTCATTTGCTACGATCTTCTAAAGAGATTTCTACCGCTTTCCGCGTCACGCTATCGAGGAAGTGAGGGAAGATTGACATCCTTGGTTCAAGGATTGAGAGAGTGACGAGTTGGAGGAGGCCCCGTTGTTACAGTGCCTATCCATAACGAGGCGTGAATTGTGATTGAAGGTTCTCTTCCCAGACGGCGCAAATGCGCTAGAAAACCATTTCGTAGAGTAAAGTTTTCGCTTTAGCTTCGTGAAATCTAGACACACATGTATTTAAAGAGTGAACAATAAAACTCGAATTTTACGGAAAACCAAAAAGAGGGAAAACCATGGGCCTAGCCCAGAAAAGCTTCCACTATGTAGTTTGAGTACAAGATCTTCCCGACACCGGATTACATCAGTATATGAGAAAGGAGCAGCTAATAGACGATGTTGACGACGATGGGCACGATGATGACGATGATGACCACGATAGTGGTCGGTGATGATGACCAAATGCGTCGACGACGGTGAGGATCGGCGATGGCTAACGGCTACCGGTGGCGACCGTCCGAGTGGTGACACGATTATGCTTGAAGGATCTTTAGAGCTCTCTCCTCTCTCTTGCTTGGACTCCCCTCATATGAGGAATGAGGAGCTATTTATAGATTGGAGGAGTGGCGTCTCTGTAAATACAAGCAAAACCCGTACCACACCACTTCATCGGACGGCTCACAATGATCCTTTGATCATTTGATGTATTTTAAATATTTGAATGTTCAAATGAAGTCAGAATTTTGAGATCTTGGGCTTGTTAGATCCAGCTCGTCGAGACGCTCGATTTGACTATAAACACTCCATGTTTAAGAGCTTTTAAGGATTTAAGCGATATCCCAAAGTTTTCAATGATATTTTAAGTGCTCGATCCACCCGGGTTTCAACTTTGGATCAGTTTATTTTAGCATCAAGATTCGTGCTTTTTAGTAGTATTTTAAGTGTCATATCAAGGATTATTAGTATAGATTTATTATGAGATGTACAAATCATGCAAACATATTCAAGTTTATATTTTATATATCACTTCTTAATTAAAAAAATCATTTCTTACTTGAAATAAAAATAAAAAATGGAGAAATTTGAAACAAATGATAATTCAAAAGCCATGTGGTAAGAATAATGCATAAAAATTCAAAAACATGAAAATCATATAATCAATTGAAAATTACACGTGCAAAGAATACAAAATTATTTTCAATTTGAATAGAATCAAACACACATGCAAATCAATAATAAAAATATAGAGAACATAACTAAAGTAGAAGAAAAAATATTGCAAAATCAAGCCTCCCACTTAACAATGGTGATAGTCTCTTCTAGAAATCTTGTTGCATGCCTTAAACCTTTGTTATAATCATGAATTTATTGAAAGATAACTAATGAATTTCTGCATGTCTTAAACCCTTGCTATAATCACAAAATATTCTTACATTTTCAATAAAAGTAAAAAAGAAAATAAGAGTCGACAACAAAATCCATAAGGCTTCCTTAAAGAATATCTTAAATCTAGATTAGTCAATCAAAGAAATCATGATAGATTTGCAAGATAACAAATAGCTAAAAATCAATCCACCACAAGACCTCCCATTGCAAATCATCAAGCCACATCGCACCCAATTGCAATCTGTTCCTAAACCCTATAGGAGAACCTTAATTGTAGAGTAGCAAGCCATCGTTCTATCGTTTAGAATCCACCCAACGGGTAATCTGCCATGCCGAGCAACTCCAAACAAAAACTTAACGCAAATAAGGACTGATGAAAAAAAAATCAAAAACTTTTAATACAGATGAGAATTTACAACCCAATCACAGGCTGATGATTGAATAAAAAATAATTATATTAAAAAAATCAGATTAAACAACAAACCATTATGGCAGAAACATCATTAACATATTTTATTACAAGAAAATATGAAATATTGAAATATATAACTCCTTAAAAAACTCTCAAATTACTAAAAAATGAAATTCATATTCCGATCTGTTCATCTTGACACATAGAACTATGCATTTTTGACAATTATTTGTAATTTTTATCACTACAGGATGACCCATAGCAAGAGTAATGTGAGTATTATGTAAGAGATCATATGCAAATATATGTGATATTTTTAATGTTGGAGCATATATGTTATTGGAAATAGATGTGGTCATTACAGGTTTAATGGGTGCAGAAATAGTCTTTGGAAGAGTGACCTTGCTTCTGTTTTCTGAATGGGTTTGCGAGTGAGTTTAGAAGTGAGTTTGTGAGGAAGTAATGGTGAAAATATTGTTTGGATTTAGTGCTATGGATTAGGAGCCTAATGCATGAGGTCCATTGTAGGGTTGGAATGAAAGAAAGGTGCCAACTTATCACTAGAGTAATGCACAATATTAAAGAGTTGATAAAAATTTAAAGGTGACGACTGCCCAGCCATCTCTTGGTTCCACCATTGTCAACGACCCTAACAAGAGTTTGTATTGAGCAATTGCCTCAAAGCGAAGCGAGATCCTTCGCCAAACCTCCGACAAATTGCAAACCCTTCGGCCATTTTTACACAAATTTTATTCTCATGTTTTTTAGGGAGATATTCGAGCAAATTTAATCGTAAACTCACACACAATATATGTGTAAAGATTTAAACCCAAGATCTCTTGGTTAAAAATCAAAATTTTCAATCACTAGGCTAAGATGCTTCGCACTAGTACTCATGTTTTCCTCTTCTCCCTCTTCTCCCATCACGTCTCCCCAAAGCTTCCCTTTCGACTTCTCAAAGCTTCTACCATCTAAAAATCGTGCACTTCTTCCTCGCAACAATGTCTTCCGTCCATGGCCAAACCTTCCCTCCTCAACACCAAGACCTCCAACCAAGCAAGGAACACACGATGGGGTCATGGGGCTTAATTTTTAAATTAGACCATTTTATAAACTTAATTAGGTGATTAGTCATTTTAGAAAAAATTTTAAAATAGGCTAGTCACGGTCGTGACGTGGCCCGGCATCTAGTCGGCCGATGATGGCAACCCCGATCGGCCCGATGCTTGGCGACGACCCTTTAATTTAAAAAAAAAAATAATAATTAAATAGGCAGTCCACATTTTTTGGCCATATCGACTCATCGATGTCGATTTGATGTCTTATGTCGTTGGAAAGATAATGAAAAATTCTACAACTTTAATGTTAACAACTTTGACGAATCTGTCACGGTGATACGGTGTTTGCAAATGCGACTTACGAAGTTGCAAAATTGAAGATATTGATGCAGCCCTAGTTTTTTAGCCATATCAGGCTCATTAGATGTCGGGTTTTGACGTGGTTGGTATCGTTGAAAAGATAATGAAAAATTCTACAACTTCCATGTTGATAACTTTCGACGAATCTCTCCCAGTGAGCTGCAATTTTTGCAAATGTGCGACTTCCGAAGTTACAAAAATTAAATATATTGTGACAGCTCCTGTTTCTTTTTTTGTCATAATACAATGATATATTATTTTTTGGTAATATCAAACACTCTCATTATATTCTATATAGAAATTGAGTTTGAATCTTTATATAATTCTCAGTTGAATCTTTCCTCTTCGCGAGCAAAAACTCAATTTATATATAGAATGAGAGATTCAACTGGGAATTACATAAAAATTCAAACTCAATTTATATATAAAATATAATGAGAGTGTTTGATATTACCAAAAACTAATATATCATTGTATTATGGCCAAAAAAAAAAAAAACCAGGGGCTGTCACAATATATTTAATTTTTGCAACTTCAAAATTCACATATTTGCAAAAACTGTGGCTCATCGGGCGAGATTCGTCGAAAGTAGTCAACATAGAAGTTATAGAATTTTTTATTATCTTTCCAACAATACCAACTACGCTAAAACCACACACCTAATGAGCCTGATATGGCCAAAAAACAAGGGCTGCATCAATATCTTCAATTTTTGCAACTTTAGAAGTCGCACATTTGCAAACACTGTGGCTCACCAAATAAGATTCGATGAAAATTGTTAACATGAAAGTTGTAGAATTTTTTATTATCTTTCCAAAGATACCAAGTACACGAAATCAACACCTGATAAGTCATATATGGCCAAAATATGTGGACTGCCCACTTAATTATTAAAAAAAAAAAAATTAAAGGACCAGTCGCCCGCTGACAGGGTGAATAGGTCTATTATAAAATTTTTTTTAAATGGCTAATCATCTAATTAAGTTTATAAAATGGCCTAATTTAAAAATTAAGCCGGGGGCATGGACCCATTCCCGACTTCCTCCCCCGCAATTATAAATCCAAAAGCTCACAGTCCGCGGCCCTCATCACCGATGATGACTCTGGAATTTGTCGAGTCATCTGCATCCACTTCGTCTCCATCGCCTTCACCTATGTTAAGTCCAAAGCAAAGAAAGATGCCGAACTCCATAACCTCAACCAAAATGTAAAACCCATGACGCCAACTTAGAGACAACTACCAAAGGTCGCCAAGCCCACCCCGCCGGGTGCAGATAATTGAGTACAGATGGCGAGCTTCTCGTCGACTTGTATCGACTAGTTAACGAAAGTAGTAGTTTTATTGTATAAAGAATATTAGGATACTATTATTGTAAGGCTTAATTTTTAAATTAGGTTATTTTATAAACCAAACTAGGTGATTAGCCATTTTTAAAAAAAAATTTTAAAATAGGCCTAGTCGCCTCATCGATGATGGATGCTCAATGTACGAGGCAATCGACCGACCTTTAATTTAAAAAAATAATTAAATGGTCCTAATTTTATACTGACTCATCGGTGTGTAGGATTTTGGTGATTGGTATCGTTGGAAAGATAATGAAAATTTTACAACTTTTATGTTAACAACTTGATGAATCGTCCAGAGTCAGTTGTTTGCAAATGTGACTTCTAGAAAAATTTAAGATATTGATCGCTTGTTTTATATGCATTAGGTCGGGTTTCAGCGTGGTTGATATCGGAAACATAATAAAAAAATTCTACAACTTTAATGACAACTTTTGATCTAATCTCCCGGTGAGCACGGTTTTGTAAATATGTGACTTCTGAAGTTACAAAAATTAAATATATTATGACAGCTCCTGTTTTTTTTTTTTTTTTTGTCATAATATAAGAATATATTATTTTTTGGTAATATCAAACACTCTCATTATATTCTATATATAAATTGAGTTTGAATTTTTATATAATTCCTAGTTGAATCTTTTCTCTTCGAAGAGGTAATATCAACACTCATTATATTACATATATAAATTGAGTTTTTGAAGAAAAGATTCAAGTGGAATTACATAAAGATTCAAACTCAATTATATAGAATAATGAAAGGTTTGATATTACCAAAAAATAATATATCCTCAGTATCATGGCAAAAAAAAAAAAAAACAGCTCATTAATATATTTAATTTTCAACTTAAGTCACACATTTGAAAAAATTACCAGCAGATTCAAAAAAGTTGTCAACATAAAAGTTGTATGATTTTTTATTATCTTTCCAACGATACTAATCACGTCGAAACTCAACATCTAATGAGCCTGATATGGCCAAAAAACTAGGGCTGCATAAATATTTTCAATTTTTGCAACTTTAGAAGTCCCACATTTGCAAATATTGTGGCTCACCGGACGAGATTCGTCGAAAGTTAACAGAAGTTTTTTCATTAATTTCCAACTATAAACACTACTAATAAATCGACGATGAATATGATCAAAAAAAATGTGAATTGCATATTTAATTTAAAAAAAAAAAAATTAAAGTCAGGGGACTGTAGGCCTATTTTAAATTTTTTTTTAAATGGCTAATCAATTAATTAAATTTAAAAAATGGCCTAATTTAAAAATTAAGCCTTATTGTAAATAGTAAATTTAGAATATGAAATATATAAATCTTAATATTTTGAATATTATGTATATAATCATTTTTTAGAAAGATTTACAAATCAATCATTTAATATATATGCATATTTATAATTTAAGTGTTCTCTCTGTTTATTTGAGCTATTATATTCATATATTTATATATTATTTAACACTCTAAACTTTATTATTACTTGAATAAGAAAAGTACATACCATTTTAATAAAAAAAAAAAATGAGTTACTAGATTTAGATATCTGAGTAATAATAAAGTTTAGTGTTAAATGAAGAAAATATAGTTATGTATGTAAAAACCCCATTTATATATATCATGATTAATTTTTTATGAATTTTATAAAATAAAAAATATAAGTTGAGATTTTATTATGAATTTAAATATTTTAAAATCAATTTAAAAAATTAAAATTGAACATAATTAATTTATAAATATAGAAGAACAAAATAACTACATATAAAAGTTTTTTTTTATTAGTGTACGCCTTTTTTACATAAAGCGTCATGACCGATTAGAGAGTAGACGTTAGATTCGCTTATGTTAAGAAAGGTAGAGGTAGACCTAAAAGACTTGGTTAAGATGTATAAAAATGATCTTAAGATACTGGAATTAAATGAGAATTTGACATATAATAGACGCAATGGAAAAAGGATTGATGACCCCACCTAGTGGGATTAAAGTTATTGTTGTTGTTTGTGTAGTGTACCGCCGACCAGTCCACCCACGTAACGAAAAAATAATTATTTACGACTCTCAGTTCCTGAATGATTCAAATGCCCCATTCGTCCTTCCTCCTCCATTCGGCCTGTAAACGAAGCCGCTGGCCATTCACACGCTACAAGTTGCATAATTAAATCCACCTCTTTCTCTCTCTCTCTCTCTCTCTCTCTCTCTCTTGAATGGTTCAAAGTTCGCATCCATAGTTCCTCTTCCAATCAACCAGTATACGAAGACGAAGGCGTCACTTTTCTGTTTTGGTCGCAGGATTTAACCTAAATCCCTAAAAAACAAAGTTAGCTTCGCTGCTGGCTTCTTCTTCTTCTTCTGCTTTGTTAAGTCTTCTCCTTCACAAGCCACTGGTCCAGACAATGGCTTCTCCAGCTAGCTCACGACGGAAGGATTCCAGTAAATTAAAAGCAATTTTTAAAATAAGTACTCTTTAGTGGTTGATAGCTTTGGATTTCAACTAAGAGTTCTTGGGTTCAAGTCCTTGCACATACATTGTATGTATGAGTTCGCGATTAAATTTACTCAAATGTCCCAAAAAAAAAAATTACCGAATTAAATATCGTTAAAAAATAGGTATAATCTTCTATTAAGTGGGCAATTAGATAGCCTCATCAATTCCGACATGGGAAGGAAGCTAATGTGGGTGTAACAATACCTAGTTGTCTAATTAGTAGACGACTAGGTCTATAAAGCTCAAATTTAGTAGAATCAAGTAACCGACTCAGTAGTGTGCTCGCTTAAGTAGTACTAGCCCTCAAGAAAAAAAAAAAAATTTCACATGCGATTGACTATTACAGCAAAGATTGATTTTAAGCTCTTCTGTTTTTTGCTTTAGATTTAGATATTCTTACTAGACTTTAAACCCTTATCTTCAATTATGGATGTCAACCTTAAAGTCTTCAAATTTTCATTTAAGTAGATCTAAAATTATATATATATATATATATATATTGTAATTTAAATTATACAAGTTATAATGTTAATGTTATGAAATTATGTGAGCAATTCAGATGATTCATTACATAAATGAATTTAAGTTCTACAAATCATTACAAAAAAAGTGAGTACAAATATTTATAGAAATGGATGATCAAAACAAAAAATAAAATAGACAAGAACAAATATAATACGACGAGCCACACTATCCTAAACAAATAACGCTCCATCATGTGGAATCGCACCACTCGGTGTGTACTGGTCAGGTGCATGTGATGGACGATCACGCAGCTGATGGTGGCCCTCCAATGCAATATCTTCGGAAGTCAGCGTAGGATAGTCCTGTGATGGAAAGAAAGGTGTATGTAACTCATACGTATGCTGATATGTAAAAGGACCTGAATTAGCATATGTAGATAGATCTGGATCAGCATATGTAGATGGTACGGGCCATCCGTGGGACATCCTCTCAGATTCGACCAGAAAGTGGGTCGCCGATATGTACGAAAATCTCGCATAACACCTGCATAACCTCTAATACATGCTCATCCGCATCTGCACGGGCTAAGATGTCCCTGAGTCGCAAGATGTGCTCAATGCAAAAAAATAATAAAATTAACCTCAAGCAATATATGAATTCAAGAATACTTATGTTAACGCTTACATATATGTGCTCTACAGGTGCTCTGGGATAATAAGCGGTCGAATCTATCGAGGCAGAAGCCCAATCCAAGACATTTAATTGATGAGCCGATGTCCTCATCTTCATCCAAGCCCTCGATTATGTAATCCCTCCACCTCTCCCGTAATGTGCACGGTGGTAATTACACATCCGCTACATCGACCATCAACCCTTTTGAAACTAAGGTCAACTAGCCACATCTATTCTGTGTCCAAACGTAACACTCGATCGTAAATGTCACCCTCTTTCACCGATGGACTCGTAACCATATATGGAAGCGAGTATGTGACGGATGCGTGATCGCTTCGCGGCTCTCAAATCACCTGCACATATTAAAATTTATGTTAAATTAGAATATGCATTATAGAAATTAGAATCAAAATGTACTCTGCAAGTCTATGTATGCAGTGCATCCAAATATATACAATGCAATATTCATCATTAGCATCTGGCGAATATATCTCTCATTTTATATATGCATATAATATATTTTAAACAAATATATAAGCTAAAAATTTGAGTCAAAGGATTATTTTGAAATATCAAAGCCAACAGTAGTGCAGTAGGGCGAGTCCAAGCAGGTGAGGCCAAACAGTATGAATAAAAAAATTCTATCACATTAAATTATTGACTGAATTTGGTCGGGGTCATTTGTGCCTAGTCGCAAATCTTTTTTAAGGATTGGTTAATTTAATCGAGATTGAATTTTAATAATGAAGCAGCTTGACTAGTATATTAATAAATAAAATTTTAGAATGCTAATCATATCATTAAAAAAAATTAAGGTGATGTAATAAAAAAGTCAGGTGATATATTATTAAATTCATGTAATATTGATGAATAAAATTCATCAATTTGTTTGGTCCTTTGCACCATGGAGAATAGGGGTGTAAACAAACCGAGCGTTCAACAAGCTACTCGTGACTCGGCTCGATTAGAGCTCGTTTATTTTCGTTCATTTAATTAATCGAACGAGCTTGAACACTTTATAAATACTGATTGTTAAATGAACAAAACAGTTTATTATTCGAAGCTTATGTCGCGTGAACAAGATTATCATTTAAAGTCACAACAAGCTTCGAATTCGATAATGGCTCGATTAAGGCTCGATTAAGGCTTGTTCACAAACAATACTGTATAAGGCTCGATTAAGGCTCGATAATGGCTCGATTAAGGCTTGTTCATAAACAATACTGTATAAGGCTCGATAATAGCTCGATTAAGGCTCGATTAAGGCTCGTTAAGGAGCTCGCGAACACAATTTTTTTAACGAGCTCAAGCTCGAACACCATCCTAAAGTTCTCGAGTCGGGCCGAAGCTCGAGCTCTATCGCAAACGAGCTTGAACTTGAAGACTGGTTCTGGTTCGGTTGTTCCTTGGGAGAATAGAGGATGGACGGCTAGCCAAACAAAATTTAAATCAATCGACACGTTATGCGAACGCCGACATCTAAGGTGACTAGCTCTAAAGGTAACTGGGCTCTAATCTTATAGGTCAACTACAACAACTCAAATCCAACTCATATCATTCATAATATTTCACAGTCATTTATAATAGTATACTCGACATATATTAAACGTTAAAGACGGTATTATCACATAAAATTATAAATCAATTACCTAAACCGCAACGCTAACCCAAAATTACAAATCAAATCATACTATAAAACTCTAATCATATAGTCTACTAATTTATAAATGAGAAAAAATTAGGGATTTATCGTGTGGTTACGAAGAACGACGAGAATGTACGCTAAAAACTACAGAATCCACCGCAGAAAACTTCCCCGAAAGGAACGGAGCCGTCGGAATCATCGTCAGAAGCTAATGTTGGGTTCCAAGGGATCTTAGCTTGAGAGGAAACTCGACACACGCAGCGGACGAGGCTCTCGGCAAAAAAAAATGAGGTGGGTTCAGCTAGAAATGGAAGATGGAGCAATGCCGGCAGTTGGAGCAAGGTCGATAGCCGGAAGGTGA
This sequence comes from Cymbidium sinense, assembly GCA_021442155.1. NCBI lineage: Eukaryota > Viridiplantae > Streptophyta > Magnoliopsida > Asparagales > Orchidaceae > Cymbidium > Cymbidium sinense. The sequence goes on along the minus strand of CM038224.1, from coordinate 13,659,316 downwards.
GACGAAGTTGATCGCTTCTGAAGAGAGAAATGCGATGGGCGGCTCGCATGGAGGCGTGGGATGCCTCAACAGTTCGGATCCACGATGGAAAGGGCATAATAAGTCGACCGATCATCACCTATTTATTTAACCTCGCCAAGTCATCCATGCTAACCGATTTCACTAAACGCGATTCCCTACCACGTCGGAGTTGACGTGGTTACCTAATGGCCCACTTAAGGGAAAAAACCACGGGACCTTGCCCAGTCTGTAGAACTTTCACTATGTGTTCAAAGATACGGTCGCCGCTAGTTGAGAAAAGGTGTTACAGGTAAACAATATTCCTATGGTCGCCAACTCCAACCCAAGGAGAAGTTTCCCAAGAAGCGAAGATCTTCCGAGTAACCTCTGATCTTCGGAGAAAGGAGCAACCGGTCTTTTTCTAGTCGAGGCGATCTCCCGCGAAGCTCGATCTTCGTGCATTACCTATGGTCAGGATGATGATACATGCGTCGACCGGTGGTTCTCGAGCTCGGTCTGCAAATCGATCGATCCTTCAAGGTAAGAATGAAGCTCTATTTATAGATTTTGGGAGTGGCGTAAATTCGGAAAACTCCAACCACTCCCATCCCTCGACGAATGCGTATTTTGATGATCCGGGTGCCTTAATGATGTAATTGGGTGATCTTGATTCGTTGGATTCGTCTTGACGAGCCGCCGACCGACTATAAATATGTCCGCTTTTAGACCATCATGATCGATCCATTTGTATGTATTGACCGATGATTCGAGCTCGATCGACTATGTTTGATGTTGTTATGTTCGTCATCGACGGGCTGACCGTAGTTTGAAATCGGTGATTGATCGAAGCAAATCTGAAAATGCCTTGAGATTCGCTTTGATCGATTAATTTTCGACGATGCCGCTCTTTTTGGGTATGATCTCGCCATCCAAAAATATATGTCAAATACTTGAAAATAGTAAACGAAAATGAGAGTCTATCAACCGCGTGATTTTGAGAACAAATCTTAACAACATAATATTATAACTTTGGTCGATGCAGTATCGCAAATGCGATAAGTATGTGTAAGTGTGATATTTTGAGGTTACCGTTCTGACACTTAAGTTTTCAGGCGTCGGACCCATATCATGGCGCCCCGCTGAGGTCCCGCAGGGCGTCACTGGCTGGCGTACGAAAGCTCCACTGGCTACGGGCGCATCATGGAAAGGCTCCAAGGGTCTCCCCTCCGCAGCGGGTCATGGTCGCTGCGGGCGGTCGCGTCATGCTACGGCCGCCATCGTTAATACGCTGCCACGTCACGCGAACATCGTATAAGGCGGCCATCGTCATAATGCCAGCGACGCCACGGGCCACGTTAATGGCCACACGCATCCACTGTCATGCCATCGAAGCATGACACGTCATGACACACGCACGCTATGGCCATCGGCATACATGGGCCATGCCACGTCATGCAGCCACGGAGGACGCCGCTGGGCTCCTCGGATCCATGGGCTGTGTTGCCAGCTACATGGCATACGCCTTGGCTCTACTTTATGGGCTACCATGGTCCACGGAGGCGGCTCATGGTTTTGAATTGTTTTTTGGGTTTTTTAGGTTTTTACCCTTTTAACCCTAAGGGTCTATAACACCCCCCCAAGAAGAAAAGGAAACCCAAGCTCTCTCCTCTCATCTTCTCCTCTTAGAGTGCCTGGCGGAGTTTGGGCACTCTTCTTGGATCAACCTCCACCTCCTCATCTCTGCCAGTGCATAGCCTCCCCGTGGGAGTTTTGGGCACTCTTCTTGGATTAACCTCCACCTCCTCATCTCTACCGAGTGCAGCCTCCCTGGGAGTTTGGGCACTCTCCTTGGAATATTTTTCCTCTCGACCGTAGGAGTTGTTTGTGATGGGTGATAATATTTTGAAAGAGACACGTCCCACCAGATAAGAGGCGACAGGGAACCTTCTAAAATGGGAGGATCAAGGTGATGGACCCGTCCGGCCTCGCCTGGACCCCGTGTTGGAGGCGATCAACGGGAGATCTGGGTTGATAAGATGCACCCGATGGTGCGGTCGACGGGACCTCATGAGGTGGTCCGAGGATAACCAACGACGATGGTGGTGATCGCGAGATTACGGCGCAATCGCGTGACGGGTTAGCGCGCCGAGGGTGTGGTCGCAACGCAACTGGGAGATAGTCGGCTGGTCAACCGACGCCGATAGTAAAGATTGTCAAGCCAACCGAGCGACCGGTAGTGGCACGGCACCGCCTACGCGGTTGGCGTCAAGGTTCTGGGTTGCGCACGGAGATAAACGGCTGCAAGCGCCGATGGTGGTGACCGCAAGATTGCGTGATGGCTGTGATAGTCCACGCACCATGGAGATCTTTGACCTATCCGGAGGTTGTTTGCGAGCGCGATGGCACGCAACCTGATGGAAGAGGTTGAATTAAATCCGAGAATTTTGATCTATCCGGCCGTGGTCGTGACTCGACGCTAACCTGCATGGAAGAGGTCGAGTTGAACTGGCGATTTTGACCTATCAGGTTGTTGTCGGGCGTTACTGATGATGTTAACCTCTATGAAAAAGTTGTGCTATGAGGATTGCCAACTTATCCAAGGTTGTTTTTCATCACCCACAAACTTGCACCTAATATATTTATAGAGGTTCTGAACCTCTCGATCTATCTTGGTTGTATCGAGCTGCCATGATGTTAACCCGTTATGGAGAAAGTTAGCGTATGAGGATTGCCAACTTATCCAAGGTTGTTTATCGAGCGTACTGGATGTTAACGCACGGAATATATTTATAGAGGTTCTCGAACCTCTCGATCTATCGGTTGTGTATCTGAGCTACTCAATGATGTTAACTTTATGGAGAAAGTTGCCTATGAGGATTGCCAACTTATCCAAGGTTGTTTATCGAGGCTACTCACGATGTTAACCGCATAATATTTTATGAGGTTCTCTAACCTTGATCTATCATGGGTTGTGTATCGAGCGACTTTTAAATGCTATAGTGAGAACCTATGAGATTGCCAACTTATCCAAGGTTGTTTATCGAGCTATTCGACGATGTTAACTCAGATAGAAGATCGATCGAATTCTGGGATCGATCTTCTCGAATGAGATACAACAATACGTGATTCTTGAGTCCGTGTTTTAAAATGCAAGCGTAAGTAAGAAAAAGTCACAATATGTATGAGAACGATTCCGGAGAGATGTGATGAATCCCTGATGATTCTCTTGTTCGCCAGGAACTGTTCTACAAACAATCTGGCGAGCTCTCCAAATGATCGGACGGACCCCAGTTTAATAGAACCGCGCGAGCCGCCCTTTGAGAGTCTGGAATACCGACACAAGACAGAGTCATTTGTATGAATGTGCATGATCGCTCAAAGTGATCGATATGCTCGCACGGACGGTTGTGCCATCGTAAGCGTCCATGCCGGGAAGCTTGAATCTCGCCGAATCGGTATTGTGAGATGCTCTCGAAGCTGGACGAAGGAAGAGGCGGAGAATGGATCATTCGCCGGAACTCTTCCGCATCCGTCAGAAGTTCATCGCAGAGATGACGCGGAGTTTCACCAAATACGAGGTCGAGGCGTGAGTAGAATCCGGCAGATCCGTAAGTTCGCGATCTGGATGTGCGCGGGTTCTCTACTTGTTGATCCGATCCCGGTAATCATTCTCGTGAAGAAAATCTGAGTATGCCGAGGGCGGAACCCGTGGGCTCTTCCAGCGGTTGGAACGTTTTGCCGGTCCTCTCGCAGGAGTCGAAGAATTTCGTTCTGGGAATCCTCCATCCTTTGAACGCGATCTTCCAAAGAGGGGCCTGACGGACCCTCACCCTGTTTACCAATCATATTGGAGATATAGCAATGGGGGAACTGTTGTTTCCCACAGACGGCGCCAAACTGCTATGCGGAGAATTTTATTCTAGATGCGAAGATCTTCGCCTTTCAAAAATTATCCAACACACAAGCAGGGATATGAACACGGGGTTATAATGGAAAACCCGTGGAAAACCACGGCCTTGCCCACCAGAACTTTCACTATGTGTTCAAAAGATACGTGTCCTTGCTTCTGTTAGCTGGAGAAGAAGGTGTTTGCTGTGGGCTAAACAATATGAAGCAATATCCAACTCCAACCCAAGGGAGAAGTTTCCAGAACCGATCTTCCGAGTCAACCTCTTGATCTTCGTGAGAAAGGAGCGAATCGGTCTTTCTAGTCCCCTGAGGCGATCTCCTGGCGACTCGATCTTCGTGCACATGGCACCGGATGATAGATCGTGGCCAAGGTCGACCGGTGGTTCTCGAGCTCGACCGCAAATCGATTCATCCTTTCAAGGTAAGAATGAAGCTCTATTTATAGATTTTGGGAGTGGCGTTTTGTAAATTGTGGAAAACTCCAACCACTCCCATCGACGCCCGTAATCCATCCTCGATCGACGGTGTATTTTGATGATCCGGGTGCCTTAATGATGTCGAATTGGGTGATCTTGGATTCGCCTTGACGAGCCGCCGACCGACTATAAATATGTGACCATTTGGCGGATCGTGATCCATTTGTATGTTCGATAGCTTGATCCGAGTCGATTCAGCTCGAATGCACTATGTTTGATGTTGTTATGTTCGCCTCATCTACTCCGGGTGATCAAGTCGGATTAGATCAAGCAAATGGAAAACGCCTCACGCTGGATCGATTAATTTTCTCTGGCGATGTATCGAACTGAGTGCTACTACAGAGATGTTGGCAGTAAGAATTACACTATTCTATATGATAAATCTGGAGATTATTGTACAGAGAATTCAGAGTTTGGCTCTTGAAGCTTATGAAGAAGAGTTCATCAATGATAAGTGAAGAGAGGAGTTTGTGGCAAGACTTTTAGGTGCAAGCACTAAGAGATTGACAACAACGTATAGAAGATAGGGCTGTGCATTTTTTTTTTTTTTTTGGTTAAAATTGAAAAATCGAATCGATCTAAATTGAATTTTTGAATACGGTTCGATTTTATAAATTTTATTTAGATTTTTGAATTTGATAATATTTAATTTTTGATTTTCTGTTCGGTTTCATATTAATTTAATCCCATTAAATAAAAATTTGCTAAAATATCGATTTTTTTTTTGGAAATTTTCTTTCAATAAACAATGATAAATTTGCATCTTATTAGTTTCATTTGTTAAAGAGTTATTTGATTTTATATGAAATGATTTGATAAAGTGATATAATTCTTTGATAAATAATTATTCTAACAATTTATAATTTTATTTTTTAAAATATTTTTTCTAAATCGAACTGAAAATCCGAGAAAAAAAATCAATTTGGATTGATTTGGTTTATGTTATTGATTAAACGAATTGATTTTTTCGAATTCTAGATTTAAAATCGATCAATTTTATAAATTTCAAAATTGACTGCTTAAACCGAATCAGACACTCTTACAAGAAGTTCTTTGATGATGACATCGATCCCAATTGCGATGGCAAGTTCGCAAAAAAGAAAAGCTCGTGATGGAAAGCATTAAAAAAGAAGAGAACGGTTGACTAGGCCTAAAATTAATTTTTTTTAATGCCTAATTAACTAAATTAATTCTCAATTATGCCTAATTTAAAAAATTATCCTTGAAAATTTTAATCATTTTGAGATTGAATTTCACTTATATCAAATTTATATTTTGATACTCAATTTTCTTCGATATTTTTATAGATGAATGAAAAAAATGTACATATTTTCACTTAAATTTTTTTTTTGTATCCACCAAAAAGTAAAATGTACATATTTTTTTATATCACCCAAACACCTAAAGTATATTTTGCCATCTTTTAAATGTGAAATTTCAATAATTTATACCGCATATGTGAATGAAATATTCTAACCAATAATGAAAAAATACATTCTTGTGCTTTAGAAAAGTAAGAGATAGGGAAAAAAGTTACTTTAAGTCCAAACAAAAAACAAGTATTTAAAGTATGAACAATAAAACTCGTAATTTTAAAAAATCTTAAAAGAGGGAAAAACCACGTTACCTGGCTAAGAAACTTCCATTACAGATTCCGTTTAGACAAGATCTTCCGATCTGAATTTGATCAGATATGAGAAACTTAGTAACAATGGGTTGATGGCGATACGTTGACGATAATATCGACGATTGATCGTGACGACGTAATAACGATAGTGGTGAATGACGATGCATACGACAGTGGTCGGCGAGGATGGCACAGGTGGCCGATGGCGGCCGGCATGGTTTGGCCAACGTGGTGCACGACGTGGAGGATCTTTAGAGCTCTCTCTCTCGCTTTTCCTTTCTCAATTGGCCTCCCTCATAAGAGAACGATATTTATAGATTGGACGAGGAGTTCCTCAGAATACATAAACCCATACCACTCCACTTCATCGGATGGCTCAAAATGATCCCCTTGATCATATGATGTATTTCGTGCACTTGAATGCTAAAATGAAGTCAGAATTGTAAAATCTTTGGCTTGTTGGAACCGGCTCGTCGAGGCCGATTTGACTATAAACACTTTATATTTGAGAGCTATTTAAGTATTTAACTGATATCCCAAAGTTTCTAAGGATATTTTGAGAGCTTGATCTCACCGCTTCAATTCGATGCTACTGCCAAAGATCAAGATTCGTGCCAGAGGAATTTTAGGGTCATATTGTTTCTCTATTTTGGATGATATTATCTCAATCAAAAAATATGTACTCAAAATAGCAAATTCTTCAATGAAATCTGGTTCATCATTAATCACACATTTTGAGAGAACAGATCTTCATAAGAAGACAAAGATTATGAAAGGCGATGCGGGTTGCAAATGCGCGGTGTATGCAGATTTTGAGGTTATGGACCCATCCGGGTGCAAATGGAGTCGTGCCTGCCATGGCGCGCACGGGCGCTGGCTGGCCAGGTCGCCGAATGGACACTGAACACCTGGATGTCGTCCTGAAGATCTGGTCGCGGAACGGCGGAGGTCTGGGCGCTGGAAGGCCGCCGTCGCGCATGGCAGACGTATCACGGTCTCTGGCCAACCGCGGCCGGTTGTCACCGAAAATACGCTCGGAGCGGTCACCGTATGGCGGTGGCATGGCTGCTGGCTACGGGGCGAAGGCAGCGAAGGCGCACATGGCGGCGGGCTGGAGCGCCACCGCCCAAACGACGGTTTTGACGATTTCGGCGCTTTAGCGGTTTTTTCGGTTTTACCTTTTGTCCCAAGAGGTCTATAAAACCCCCAGGCTGGAAAGACACCTTCTCTCATTCTTGAGAGAAGGTCGGAGAGCGATCAAGACCCGTAGTTCATACCAGTTTCTCTCGAAAGAGTTAACTAACATCGTCGGACCGACCGACGGAGGGCGATCATGACCCGTAGTTCAAGGCAAGGCTCAGCTTTTCCTGAAAGAGGTGTTACCGACCTGCCGGACCGACCGGTTTGAGGCGATCAAGACCCAGTTCATACGCAAGGCTCCGCTTTTCCCTCAAGAGGTGTCAAATGATCTCGCCTGACCGACTGGGTTCGAGGCGATGAAGACCCGTAGCTTCATACTGCAGTGCTCCGCCCCTCGAAAGAGGTGTTAACCGACCTCGCCGACCGGTTTGAGGCGATCAAGGCCCGTAGTTCATACGGCAAGGCTCCAGCTTTCCCTCGAAAGAGGTGTTAACTGACCTCATCTGACCGACCGGTCGAGGCGATCGCGCCGCGATTTACGCCATTTTTCCGCTCGAACCAACCGGCTCCGGACCGTCCGGGTTTGAGGCAATCACCGGAGACGGGTTGACAAAGATCACGACGATGAGCGATTGGTGGCGATGGTGACCCACGGGGTGGTCGCCAGCGATAACCGCCGACGATGGTGCGACGGCAGATTGCCGCGATGGTCGGCAAGGACCGGCGACGGTAGTCGCACCGGCTATGGTTGGCTACGACGGGGCAGAAGTGGCGGTAAGCTGTCGACGTAATCGGCGCGTAGTCAGGATGACCGACGAGACGACAGGGTGACCGGCGGTTTGCCGGAGATGACCGGCGGAGATTGCTACATGGTCGGCGGTGATGACCGCCGGCGATGACTACGACGCAATAGGCTACGATGGTGGTGATTTTGACCTATCCGGTTGTTTGTCGAGTGTGACTCGGCGACGTTAACCGTATGGAAGATGAATCGAGAATTTTTTACCTATCCGGTTGTTTGTCGGCGCGACTGGCACGCAACTGAAGAGGAATCAATTCGCAAGGATTTTGACCTATCCGGGTTATTTGTTAGTGTTACCCGGCATACAACTGGTGGAAGAGGTTGAATCAATCCACCGAGGATTTTGACCTATCCGAGGTTGTTTGTCGTCGACTTCGAAACTGTATGAAAGAGGTTGAATTGAATCCGTGGATTTTGACCTATCCGGTTGTTTGTCGAGTGTGACTCGGCGACGCTAACTGTATAAAGTGTTGAATGGCTGAGGATTTTGACCTATCCGGGTTGTTGTCGTGGTGTTACCCGGCGACGCAATGTGGAAGAGGTTGAATCAATCCGAGGATTTTGACTATCGAGGTTGTTTGTCGAGTGTGACTCGATGACGCAACTGTGGAAGAGGTTGAATCAATCCGAGATTTTGACCTATCCGAGGTTGTTTGTCGAGTGACTCGATGTTAACGGAAGAGGTTGAATTGAATCCGAGATTTTGACCTATCGAGGTTGTTTGTCGAGTGATGGCGTTAACCTGTATGGAAGAGGTTGAATTGAATCTGCTGAGAATTTTTGACCTATCCGAGGTTGTTTGTCAGGGTGTTACACGATGGCGTTAACCTGTGTGGAAGAGGTTGAATTGAATCCGCTGAGGATTTTTGACCTATCCGAGGTTGTTTGTCATATTGTGACTCAACGACGTTAACCTGTATGGAAGAGGTCGAATTAAAACATCCGTTTGTGGTTGTAGCCAAAGTTGCTCCTTAACCTTGGTCTCGTTTTTCCATGAGTATGAGTAGAAAAATATAATTTGCAAAGCTATATCTCTTCTCAATGTTGAAATATCCTCCAACTTTGACTTGTTTCTTGGGATGGAAATCGATTAGATGCTTAGCATGGGTGATCTTCTGAGATTGAGAGTTGCCCCCCAGTTCCCGACAGAATCTGAAGGAACAAAGTTTGATGAATCTTCATTCTTCGCCATGCTTTTAAAAGCTTGAAATGCTCCACCTCGATGGTGGTTTTGATCTTGTTGGGAAACTTGGTCATCATACAAGATGAAATAATGGGAATCAATTTCCCACAGACGGCGCCAAACTATTGCATGCTAGAAAACCAGTTGCGGTAGAGTAAAAGTATTCGCCTTAGGAAATCCAAAGACACATAAGTATTTAAATAGTGAATAATAAAACTAATTTTGCGTGAAAAACCTCAAAAGAGGAAAAAACCACGGCTAGCATAAAAAAGCTTCCACTATGTATGTTTAAGAGTACAAAATCTTCGATACCGATAATCGTATCGAGGAAGGGATAGGCTAGTAATAGACAATGTTGATGATGATGTTGACGACGAAGCACGAGATTAGTTTACACCTCTTTTGAGAGAACTGATATGACACTTAAAATACTATTAGTCGAAGCACGAATCTTGATGTTAAAAGCAAGCTGATCCGAAGTTGAAACTGGTCGAGATCAAGCTCTTAAAATATCCTTGAAACTTTGGGATATCTAAACCCTAAATAGCTCTCAAATATGAAGTGTTTATAATCAAATCGAGCGTCAACGGTAGGTTCCAACAAGCCAAAGATCTTACAATTAATTTCATTTGAGCATTCAAATACACAAATATATCATATGATGGGGATCATTTTGAGCCATCCGATAAAGTAGAGTGGTACGGGTTTTGCATGTATTTACAGAGACGCCACTCCTCCAATCTATAAATAGCCCCTCATTCCTCATATAAAGGGAGGCCAAGTGAAGGAGAAGGGCCCTACGCAAGAGAGAGGAAAGAGCTCTAAAGATCCTCCAAGCACAGTGTTCTACTGACGGCCGCCAACCACCGCCACGGCCGCCATCGCCGCCACCGGCCGATTTCGTCAAACTTCGTTAACTTTGGCCAACTTCGGTAATTTTGGTCAACTTCGTCAACTTGTTGCCAACTTTGGATAACTTTGTTGTCAACTTCGCCAACATCATCCAACATTATCTATTACAATCTATCCCTTCCTCGATAATGACTGTAATCCCTGTCGGAAGATTTTGTACTCTTAAACATACATAAGCTTTTACCGGCGCCCCTGGTTTTTTCCTCTTTTCGATTTTTCACGTAAAAATTCCGAGTTTTATTATTCACTATTTAAATACTGTGGCTGGATTTCACAACGTTTAAGGAATACTTTTACTCTACCGAAATCTCACCGTTGCCACCATCGCGTTTCATCATCACCGACCATCTCGCGACATCATCGCCAACATCGCCATCAACATTATCGCCAACATCGCCGCCAACATCATTTTATTACCAAGAATCGTTGTCCATTTCATATACACTGTAATCCGATCGGAAGATCTTGTACTATGAAACAGATACATAGTGGAAGTTTTTTACAGGGTTAGGCCCCGTGATTTTTCCCTCTTTTTGAGATTTTCCACGTAAAAAAATTGAGTTTTATTGTTTCATTTTAAATAGTGTGTGTGCTTGGACTTAGGTTAAGGCATAAACTTTTACTCTACCGAATGGTTTTCAAGACGTAGCTTGCGCCGTGGATCACGGTGATGGCTAGCGGGATCATGACAACCGTCAGTGGTGACGACCTTGGGATCTTTAGAGCTCTCCTCTAGCTTGCCCCCCCTTTCCTTCATTCTGGCCTCCCTCATATGAGGAATGAGCTATTTATAGGAGTGGCTCTAGAATACATGCAAACCCATACCACTCCACTTCATCGGATGGCTCAAAATGATCCCCTTGATCATATGTTATTGCACTTGAATGCTCAAATGAAGTCAATTGATCTTTGGCTTGTTGGAACCGCTCATCGGTGCTGATTTGACTATAAACACTTTATATTTGATTATTTAAGGATTTAAGATATCCCAAAGTTTCTAAGGATATTTTGATTGATCTCACCGCTTCACTGACAATTGCCAAGATCGATGCGGTTACTAAAGGAATTTTTAGGGTCATATCAATTCTAGAGATAAATATAAGAAATGGGATATTATCCTCAAATTTTAAATCAAGACATCCAAAATTAAAGTGAACTTTGATTTTATATGCTTAATAATATACTAAATAGAGCAAATAGTCCAATTGCTTGTTTAATTGGAGAAATAAGCTTGAAAGTTTTATTTAGGTGAAGTTACCCCCAAATGATGGATGATCCCTTGTATTCACAAACTATTTATTGAAATTGAAGGCCTCTAATCTCGTTTGGATCAATTTTGAATTTGAACTTAGTTCAAATCTTGTTCAAACCAAGATTCAATCCTCTATTTGAACAAAAGATCATATCACAAATGATTATTATTTCTTCTTCTCCTCAAATGCATGCAAATACTTTCTAAAAATTTTTTAAATTAGGCCTAACTAAGAATTAATTTAGTTAATTAGGCATTAAAAATTTTTAACTTAAGCCTAGTTGCCCGTTCAATGGGATTGTATAGTATTATTTTTAAAAATATAAGGACCAATTTTTTTTGACGACTCATCCAGGTCCTAATTTAACTTGTTTTATCATTGGAAAGATAATGAAATTTTCTAACTTTCATATTGACAGACAATTCTCATCCGAGTAAGCTTTGTATTTTTTATGAATTTTCATGAAAATTAAAAATATTGCCACAACCTCACTTTTGGATCATATGGTGTCGATTTATCGATATGAAAGAAAATTTTCACAACTTTCATTTAACAACCTTGACGATCAAAATGAATTTTGCATTTGTATAGATTTTCAGCAAAATTAAAAATATTACCGTAGCCACTTTTTGGTAGGCTCATCCAAAATGAATTTAGTTTTATATCGTTAAAGGTATTTTTTACAATTTTCATATTGACAACCTTGATTCTAGCCAAGTTATTTTTTATGTTTGTATGGATTTTCAAAGTGCAAAATTAAAATATTAGCAACCCCACTATCACTTTTACCCAATTTGAATTCAATTTGATGTACATTTTGTGCTTATACATTGATTTTAGATTTTATTATTATTTAATTTTATTTAATTTGATTATTTAACTTGATTTTGCTTACCAATTGATCAACCAGCTAATTTTTATTTTTTTAGATTGGTCAAATAAAATTAAAAATATATCAATTCACTTATTACTTTTTTGGTTGAGAGTTTACAAATTCATAATTTTGCATTTTTTGTTTTTGACAAAACGTAATTAAATCATGATTTTTATATTTTTTGCATTTCGACATTTCATCAGTTTGAAAATTATTTTGTAATATTCATCATTAATATTATGCATATATTGTTTTATAAAAAAATTTTATCATTTTGATTCTCAATATTTTAGATATTTATTATTTTCAGATTTCATATTTACACCCAAATTGTTTATGGTGTATTTCAAATGCTTACTGATTATTTTATTATTAAACAACTAAAAACATGTAAAATAATTATAGACATTTTACAGCAAACCAAACAGCCCCTCAATCTAAGTTTAAATTGAATTTAGATTTACTTGATGTAAATTTTGATTAAATTTATTAAATTTGAATTTGATTGAACTCACCTTGTCCAATTGGGTCAAGTCCGATCCTGTGTGGTAAACCAAACTAACCTAAATTTCACCATGATGTGTTAAGTTTCTAATTTAGTTTTAATCTCAGATTATGATTTAAATTTCGCTAATTATTAAATATAGTGTCCTAAGTGTCTAATTAGGAAGCTCTTAATCTAAGATTGAAAATCTTAACGACTAATATTTTGGCTATTTTATCAACCTCACTCAAAAAGAATGAGGTTAATGTCTAGATCAAAACTTAGATATACGAGAAGAGTTGTCAACCTCACTAAAAGTGAGGTTAATAAGGATGTTTTAAGATTTAAGGATTATTAATATAGATTTATTATGAGATGTACAAATCATGCAAACATATTCAAGTTTATATTTTATATATCACTTCTTAATTAAAAAAAATCATTTCTTACTTGAAATAAAAATTAAAAATGGAGAAATTTGAAACAAATGATAATTCGATAGCCATGTGGTAAGAATAATGCATAAAAATTCAAAAACATGAAAATCATATAATCAATTGAAAATTACACGTGCAAAGAATACAAAATTATTTTCAATTTGAATAGAATCAAACACACATGCAAATCAATAATAAAAATATAGAGAACTTAACTAAACTAGAAGAGAAAATATTGCAAAATCAAGCCTCCCACTTACAATGGTGATAGTCTCTTCTAGAAATCTTGTTGCATGCCTCAAACCTTTGTTATAACCATGAATTTATTGAAAGATAACTGATGAATTTTTGCATGTCTTAAACCCTTGCTATAATCACAAAATATTCTTACATTTTCAACGACCCTAACAAGAGTTTGTATTCAGCTCGCCAATTGCCTCGGAACGAAACGAGATCCTTCGCTCGCAACCTCCAGCAAATTGCAAACCCTTCGGCCATTTTTACACAAATTTTATTCTCATATTTTTTTGGGAGATATTCGAGCAAATGTAATCGTAAACTCACACACAATATATGTGTAAAGATTTAAATCAAGATCGCCGTGAGCTTTAAATGTGACTTAGGCAAAAATTAAATATATCATGACTTCCATAATATTGATATATTATTTTTTATTAATAAACACTCATTATATTCTATATATAAATTGAATCTTTACGTAATTCCCAAATTGAATCTTTCCTCTTCATGAAAAAAACTTAATTTATATATAGAATATAATAAGAATATTTGATATTACCTCTTCAAAGAGGAAATATTCAACTGAGAATTACATAAAAATTCAAACTCAATTTATATATATAATATAATGAGAGTGTTTGATATTACCAAAAACTAATATATCATTGTATTATGGCAAAAAAAAAAAAAAAAACAGGGGGTGTAAAAATATATTTAATTTTTGCAACCTCAGAAGTCATATATTTGCAAAACCAGCGGCTCACCGGGTGAGATTCATCAAAAGTTGTCAACATGGAAGTTGTAGAATTTTTCATTATCTTTCCAATGATACCAACCACGTTAAAATCTGACACCTAATGAGCCTGATATGGCCAAAAAATGAAGGCTGCATCAATATCTTCAATTTTCGCAACTTTAGAAGTCGCACATTTGCAAATACTGCGGCTCACCGGACTAGATTTGTTGAAAGTTATTAACATGAAAGTTGTATAATTTTTCATTATCTTTTCAACGATACCAAGCACTAAAATATGACACCTGATGAGTCAGATATGGCCAAAAAATGTGGACTGCCCATTTAATTATTTAAAAAAAAAAATTAAAGGACCAGTCACCCGTCGATCATAGGCCTATTTTAAATTTTTTTAAAAAATGACTAATCATCTAATTAAGTTTATAAAATGGCTTAATTTAAAAATTAAGCCGGGGGCATGGATCCATTCACTTCCTCCTCGCAATTATAACCAAAAAGCTTTGTATGAGTCCGCCTCATCACCGATGATGACTCGGAATCTTGAGTCATCGCATCCACTTCGTCCATCTCCTTCACCTATGTTAAGTCCAAAGCAAAGAAAGATTCCAAGAACTCCATCTACCACCTCAACCAAATTTCAAACTAGAATGTGCACCCACACAGACGCCAACTTAGAAGACAACTACCGGAAGGTCGCTGAAGCCACCGCCGCCCACTTCGGTATGCACGAGATAATTGAGTAGGTACAGACAGCGAGGTTCTCATCGACTTGTATCGACGAGTTAACGAAAGTAGTAGTTTTATTGTATAAAGAAGAATAGGATACTATTATTGTAAGGCTTAATTTTTAAATTAGGTCATTTTATAAACTAAATTAGGTTATTAGCCATTTTAAAAAAAAAATTTTAAAATAGCCCTAATGCTGGTCGTAGCATCGCGCCGACCGGATGCCTCAATGCCGCCTACCGACTAAGCGATTGACACTTTACTTTTTTTATAAAAAATAATTAAATGGGTAGTTCATATTTTTTGGCCATATCTGACTCATCAGGTATCGGATTTTAGCGTGCTTAGTATCGTTGGAAAGATAATAAAAAATTATACAACTTTCATGTTAACAACTTTAAACGATTCTCGTCCGATGAGCCGCGGTGTTTGCAAATGTGCAACTTCTGAAGTTGCAAAAATTGAAAATATTGATGCAGCGCTCGTTTTTTGGTCATATCAGGCTCATTAGGTGTTGAGTTTTGGCGTGGTTAGTATCGTTGGAAAGATAATGAAAATTTCTACAACTTCAATGTTGACAACTTTCGACGAATCTCGCCCGGTGAGCTGTAGTTTTTGTAAATATGTGACTTTTGAAGTTACAAAAATTAAATATATTATGACAGCTCCTGTTTTTTTTTTTTCGTTTTTTGTCATAATATAAGAATATATATTTTTTAATATCTTATATATAAATTGAGTTTGAATTTTATGTAATTTCAGAATCTTTCCTCTTCAAAGAGGTAATATCAAACACTCTCATTATATTCTACATATAAATTGAGATTTTGCTCGCGAAGAGGAAAGATTCAACTGGGAATTACATAAAGATTCAAACTCAATTTATATATAATATAATTTGATATTACCAAAAAAATAATATATCCTTGTATCATGGCAAAAAAAAAAAAAAAAAGGCTCTCACAATATATTTAATTTTACAACTTTAATTCACACATTTACAAAATCAACGCTAGATTCGTCGAAAGTTATCAACATGGAAGTTGTAGAATTTTTTATTATCTTTCCAACGATACTAATCACGCTAAAACCCGACATCTAATGAGCCTGATATTGCCAAAAAACGAGAGCTGCATCAATATTTTCAATTTTTGCAACTTTAGAAGTCACATATTTACAAATACTGCGGCTCACCAGACAAGATTCTTCGAAAGTTGTTAACATAAAAGTTGTAGAATTTCTCATTATCTTTCTAACGATACTAAGCACGCCAAAATCCGACACCTGATGAGTTAAATATGGTCAAAAAATATAGACTGAATATTTAATTTTTTTTAAAAAAAATTAGATGACCAGTCGCCCGCTGACAGGCCTATTTTAAATTATTTTTAAAATAACTAATCATCTAATTAAGTTTATAAAATGATCTAATTTAAAAATTAAGACTTATTGTAAATAGTAAATTTAGAATATTAAATATATAAATTTTAATATTTTGAATTTTATATATGTAATCATTTTTTTGAAAGATTTACAAATCAATCATTTAATATATATTTAATATATATATATATATATATATATATTTATAATTTAAGTGTTCTCTATCAATTTTTTATGAATTTTATAAAAATAAAAAATATAAGTTGAGATTTTATTATGAATTTTAATATTTTAAAATTAATTTAAAAAATTTAAAATTGAACATAATTAATTTATAAATATAGAAGAACAAAATAATTACATATAAAAGTTTTTTTTTTCTATTAGTGTAGCGCCGACCGGCCAACCCACGTAACGAAAAAAATAATTATTTACGACTCTCAGTTCCTGAATGGTTCAAATGCCCCATTCGTCCTTCCTCCATTCGGCCTGTAAACGAAGCCGCCGGCCATTCACACACTACAAGTTGCATAATTAAATCCCCTCTCTCTCTCTCTCTCTCTCTCTCGAATGGTTCAAAGTTCGCATCCATAGTTCCTCTTCCAATCAACCAGTATACGAAGACGAAGGCGTCACTTTTTCGGGGCTGTTTGGTCGCAGGATTTAACCTTAATCCCTAAAAAAAACAAAGTTAGCTTCCTGCTGACTTCTTCTTCTTCTTCTTATTCTTCTTCTTCTTCGTCGTCGTCTTCTGCTTTGTTAAATCTTCTCCTTTACAAGCCGCTGGTCCAGACAATGGCTTCTCCAGCTAGCTCACGACGGAAGGATTCCAGTAAATTAAACATGGAGCGAAGGAGAGGCGAGGACGGTTTCAATTAAATTTAATAATTAATATTAGTTAACTAAAAGTAATAACTTGAATAAATAAATATTATTAAAATTAAATTTAATCAAATAAAATGATTATGATTAATTAATTTTATAAATTACTAACGAATATTTAATTTAGATGTTATTTTATATTAATTATGATGTAAAATTTCAATTTTAATAAGTAATTTTAATTGATTAAAAATATATTAATTAAAATCAATTGATATTTTTATAATTTTATTTTATTTGTTATTTTTTGTATTTAATTACTTCAATTATTTAATAATGAATTGATATATTAATGCATGCTACATATGATTTAATTAACCTATCTAAAATTGAAAAACAGATAATAAATTATAATTAGTATTATTCAATCAAATAAATTATATATAAATATATTAATTAAAAAATAAAATTAATGTAAATAATTAATACTGATTAATTGGAAATATTAACTTATATAAATTTAACTTCCTAGAAATTTTTGCATTAATAGCTAACTAACTAATTAATTAATAATTAATAAATATTATATTATTAGGTATAATTTAATCAAATAAAAATAAAAAATATGCTGAATAGGTTAAAAAAAAAAGATATCACATTCATATACATTTTTTTTAATTTTATTTGAGTTAATCAACTTCAATTAAAAAAATTATCAAAAATTAACTTATTTCAAAAGTTATTAACCGAATCGATCTAAATCGAATTTTTGAATACGGTTCGATTTAATAAATTTTATTTGGATTTTTGAATTTGGTAATATTTAATTTTTGATTGTTCGGGTTTCATATTATCTTAATCCCATTAAATAAAAAATTGCTAAAATATTGATTTTTTTTGAAAATTTTCTTTCAATAAACAATGATAAATTTGCATCTTATTAGTTTCATTTGTTAAAGAGTTATTTGATTTTATATGAAATGATTTGATAAAGTGATATAATTCTTTGATAAATAATTATTATAATAATTTATAATTTTATTTTTTAAAATATTTTTTCTAAATCGAACTGAAAATCCGAGAAAAAAAATCAATTTGGATTGATTTGGTTTATGTTATTGATTAAACAAATTGATTTTTTCGAATTCTAGATTTAAAATCGATCAATTTCATAAATTTCAAAATTGATCTGTTTAAACCGACCAATTGCACACTTCTAATAGAAGAGTTCTTGATGGGAGGCATTATCGATCCTAATTTGTGATGGCAAAAAAGAAAAAAAAAAGCTCATGATGGCAAGCGTTAAAAAAAAATTGAACGGGTGATTAAAAAAATTAATTTTTTTAATGCCTAACTTAATTAATTCTTAATTATGCCTAATTAAAAAAATTATCCTTGAAAATTTTGATCATTTTGAGATTGAATTTCACTTATATCAAATTTAAATTTTGA
Source organism: Cymbidium sinense (assembly GCA_021442155.1). NCBI lineage: Eukaryota > Viridiplantae > Streptophyta > Magnoliopsida > Asparagales > Orchidaceae > Cymbidium > Cymbidium sinense. The sequence continues at coordinate 13,640,842 of CM038224.1, read as the reverse complement.
TACTCAATTATCTTCGATGTTTTTTATAGATGAATGAAAAAGTAAAATGTACATATTTTCACTTATATTTTTTTTGTATCACCCAAAAAGTAAAATGTACATATTTTTTTTATATCACCCAAACACCTAAAGTATATTTTGCCATCCTTTAAATGTGAAATTTCAATAATTTATACCGAATATGTGAATTAAATATTCTGGCCAATAATAAAAAATACATTCTAAAAGAGATAAATATAAGAAATGTTTACTTGGGATATTATCCTCAAATTTTAAATCAAGACATCCAAAATTAAAGTGAACTTTGATTTTATATGCTTAATAATATACTAAATATAGCAAATAGTCCAATTGCTTGTTTAATTGGAGAAATATGCTTGAAAGTTTTATTTAGGTGAAGTTACCCCCAATGATGGATGACCCCTTGTATTCAAGAACTATTTATTGAAATTGAAGGCCTCTAATCTCGTTTGGATCAATTTTGAATTTGAACTTAGTTCAAATCTTGTTCAAACCAAGATTCAATCCTCTATTTGAACTAAGGTTCGAATTAGATTGTTGTTTCACTCCTCTTATCCTTTGTGAATGCATGCAATCACGAACTACTCTACTTTCGGCTAATTTTTTAAATTAGGCCTAATTAAGAATTAATTTAGTTAATTAGGCATTAAAAAAATATTAATTTAGGCCTAGTTGTCCGTTCAATGGGCGACTGGCTATAGTTTATTTTTATTTTTAAAAAATATTATTGCAACCCCACTTTTTTCAGATCGACTCATCCCATGTCGAATTTAGCGCTTTAAAGGTTAGAATGAAATTTTTACAACTTTCATGTTGACAACCTTCATTCTCATCCCAGTAGGCAGCTTTTGTATTTGTATGAATTTTCATGATGCAAAATTTAAAATATTGCCGCCCCACTTTTTTGTCAGATTGGGCTCATCCGGTGTTAGGATTTACCGTGCTTGGTATCGTTGAAAAGCTAATGAAATTTTCTACAACTTTCATGTTAACAACCTTCAATGATTCTCGCCCGGGTAGCCACAATTTTTTGCATTTGTATAGATTTTCATGGTGCAAAATTAAAAATATTACAGCAGCAATAGTTTTTGGGCTGTATCGGGCTCATCCGGTGTCGGAATTTAGCGTGCTTAGTATCGTTTGAAAGGTAATAAAATTTTCTACAAATTTTATGTTGACAACTTTCGACGATTCTTGCCCAAGTAGCCCCAATTTTTTACGTTTGTATGAATTTTCAAGGTGCAAAATTAAAAATATTACTGCAGCCCCACTATCTAGTCATTTGATACCCCATTTGAATTCAATTTTATGTTCATTTTGTGCTCATACATTGATTTTGTATTTTATTATTATTATTTGATTATTTAGGGACTTGGGTGATTTTGAGTAAAATAGAGTCAATTGGATCAACCATGCCAATTGTCTCAATCTAAGTTTAAATTGAATTTTGATTTACTTGATGTAAATTTTGATTAAATTTTATTAAATTTGAATTTGATTGGACTCACCTTGTCCAATTGGGTCAAGTCCCATCCTCCGTGGTACACCAAACTAACCTAAATTTCACCTTGATGTGTTAACTTCTAATTTAGTTTTAATCTCATATTATGATTTCAATTTCGCTTTGATTTGTTGTTTCCATTATTGTCTTAATTTGAGTTGTTCCTAATTACTAAATATAGTGTCCTAAATGTCTAATTAGGAAGCTCTTAATCTAGGATTGAAGATCTTAACCATTAAGATTATGGTTATTTTGTCAACCTCACTCAAAAGAATGAGGTTAATGTCTAGATCAAAACTTAGATGAGGAGAGTTGTCTCTCTAAAAGTGAGGTTAATAAGGATGTTTTAAGATTTAAGGATTGTTGCGTAAGTAAAAATCATTTCCAAGTAAAAGAGGAAAACTAGCGCTTCAAAATAAAAGCACCATGTATCTAAAAGAGTGATCTTCCATACCGGATTAATTATATATGAGAAAGAGACAAAACTTTCAAGATAAAGCTTGACGATGATGTATGAGCAAGATCTTACGCGAATGATTTTAATGTTGAATGGCGATAAGGACGATGATGCGATGGTGACGACGAGTGTTGACGATGATGGGACGATGATGCCGATGATGATGACCGACGAGATAGTGGTCGGTGATGATGACGGCACAAGGGTATCCACGGATCACGCATAGATGGCGGTGGTTGACAGTCGAGTGGCGACGATTTTTGGAGGATCTTTAGAGCTCTCTCCTCTCTTGCTTGGGATCCCCTCATATGAGGAATGGGGCTATTTATAGGAGAGCGTCGTAAATACAAGCAAAACCCATACCACTCCACTGGACGGGCTCACAATGATCCCTTTGATTTGATGTATTTTAAATATTTGAATGCTCAAATGAAGTCGAATTTTAAGATCTTTAAATCGGCCATCGAGACGCCGATAATTATAAACACTTTGTTTAAGAGCTTTTAGGGATTTAACCGATATCCCAAAGTTTCAATGATATTTTAAGTGCTCGATCTCGACCCGTTCAACGATCGCTTGCTTTTAGCATCAAGATTCAGATTTAGTAGTATTTTAGTGTTATATCGCCCCTATTTTGGATATCATTATTTCAATCATCCAAATATATATATATGTCAAATACTTCAAGATTGCAAATTCTTCAATGAAATTTGAGCGTCCATTAATCCTATATTTTTAGAGAAAAAATCTTCGTGGGAGCACAATATTATGACTATAGAAGCAGATGTAGGGCTGCGGATGAGTATAAATATGCACGCACAGATTTAGATTACTGAGTTTTCACGAGCTTAGGTGTCGCCACGCTGAAGGCTCGGCGCTGAAGTATGGCAGTCAACAGCCAGGTCGCCAGCAATGGCTGACGTTGGCATACAGGCGCGTAGGCGGGCGGGAAGCAGTCGGATAGCACGCCATGGCCGCTAGGCGGAGCGCATCTGTGGCGCATCTGCGGCCCAAACGACGGTTTTGACGGATGATTTTGCTTTGGGAGATTTTGATGATTTTACCCTTTACCCCTGGGATCTATAAAACCCCAGGGCAAAGGAGAAGGCACACTTCTTCAATGCTCTAGTTTCTCTTCTTAAGTGAGGTTCGTTTGAGTCGTCCCACCTGCATTTTACGTTGGTTTTCCTCGAAGAGGCCAACCTACCGGACCGTTCGGGTTTGAGGCGATCAAGTCCCACCTCATTCTTACATCATTGTTCGTCAAAGAGGCCAACCTCCGACTCGGGGTGATCAATGCATGATTTACGCGTTGTCGGATTTCCCTCGAAAGAGGCGCCAACCTCGCCGGACCGTCCGTTTGAGGCGATCAAGCCTCGGTACATATTATTCCGCTTTCCCTCAAAGAGGCGCCCGGCTCGGACCGTCCGATTGAGGCGATCAGTCCACGATTTTGCTGTTTTCCCTCGAAGAGGCGCCAACCTCGTGACCGTCCGGGTTTGGAGGCAATCAAGTCCCACGGTTCCAACTTTTTCTGTTAGGAAATTGGATTTCTCACGACTTTAATGGATGATTCAGCAGTTGATAACCGCCAAGATGACGAGGGAGCGTTAGCCAAGAACTATCGTTCAAACGACTGTAAAGTTTGGTGTAATTTATGAGCATCATGAGGGAATATCTTCTCTCTTTTTTTTTTGTCTTTTTCTCATATGTATGTGTATCCTTTTGTCGATCATGAAAAATTTTATCAAAGCTATCGAGAGTCAAAAAGGAGGCAAGCATTGGGTGAGTGAGTTGCTTTTACAAAATTCTCGATTTTATTATTTCTCCCTCTTTATTTATTATGTATTTTCAGTGATGAAGAAAACCCATAGGACTGACAGACGATATACCATCCACTGTCACATCAGATAGTTTAATGGTGTTCCGCAGAAAGTTTTTCTTCCCTAATGAGTTGGTGGCCATTGTTGTCAAAAGTCTGATCGAGCTGCTCACCCCGCTGCGGTTTTACTTTCTCGAGATGATTCTTCGATGGACCGTGAGTCCCTTTGGCACCTGAGTTGATTGAGATATTCAAAATATATGGTGTAGCTTTGTCACAGTTTTCATTTCGAGCTTTAATGGTCATTGTCTACTGAGCCTACTTGAGTGGTGTTACTTTGAATATCAAATACTTGTGTCGAATGTATAGATTTACATGTGATACCCAGGGACGTGTTTCTTATCGAACTATAAAGAATTGGATAGAATTTTTAGCATGGGATCAATCTAGAAATTGGTTTAATAGATTCTTTTCTGTGAAAAATTAGTGGTGCCTTCCTGAGAGATGGGGAAGATTGAATGACCTTCCAGATCTATTGCTGATGTCAGAGAATGAGATCCTGCAACTCTTAATATCTCTGATGTAGGAAGCTTGCAACATGAGTTACGTCACATTGGCAAATATATAGTTGAAGATAGAATGTTTAAGGTCGGCCTTTCTTTCCAGGCAGGGAGATCTCATTCTTTTCTATTAAAGAGGTCAAGTAAAGGTGATGAAAGGTCTCCTCATATTCATAGGGTTCTTTCAAGAAGCTTCACCAAATCGGTGGTGGCAACATTTCTTCCCTAAAGAAAAAGAAGACATGCGAAGAGACTACGATATATGAAGAAGATATTGGCCCCGTTGACCTCGAGAGTTTAGTTTCAACTCATGATGGGGAGTTCATTTCTGTCGCACATTCTCAAGAGGTATTAAATCACATATGTATTGGGCGTCAACGAGATGAATTGGTACGTTGTCTTTCCTTCTTTCTTCTTTTCTTCTTCTTTTCTTTTGTGTAATATTTGTGATGGTTTTTTTTATTTATAGGTAACTCAAACATTAGAGCAGATGGCTCATTTGAGTGTCGCTTTAGATGAGTGGAATACTGAATTTATGAAGATAAAATATCTGCAAGATGAGTATGAGCGAAAGATGAGTATTAAAGCCAAAGAAGTGGCGACTTTGGAGGATCAACTGCAGAACGAGCTAACATGTCAACTTTTCTTTCTCCACAGGTTAGAGGTGGAGCACACTCGTGATGATTGAGGTGAGGATAGAGAATCGTTAGAAAGAGAAAAAACTCAAGGCACTTTGAGAAGAGAGCTCAACTGAGAAGAAAGCATTACAGATCGTCTTTCGAGAAGGAGCATATAATGTCGAAAATAAATGAAATCTCCTTGAAGGTGGAAGACTTTAAGAACTCTAGCTTATCTCTACACTCAAGACCATGTTCGTAAAGCTCTAATCATATACTTGATGTTGAAGTGAAGGACTTGGAGCACCAATGTTTAGAGGAGGGCTTCATCCGAGGGTTCCTAAATGGAATCCGCTTAGTACATCGCAAGACCGGAGCTAGTATTAAGGATCTGTCTCCCAGCCAAGTATCCGAAGACTCTTCGTCCGATTCAAGAGATGAAGGAGTTGGGAGTGAGTCCAAGGGAGTATCTCCTAGTGGTGAGGAGGACGTTGATATCACAAACTGATATGATGTAGCATCACTTGAGGATGTATTTTTTTTAATGTATTGTTATTAGTGTGTATCAGAATCTTGATTCTTTCTTATATCATCATGTTAATGCTAAATTTTTTTTATGATGCTCTTATTTTATTTTTACCTATCCGGGGTAATTGGTCGGAATATTATTCTACGACGCTAACCTGTATGACGATATCACAAAAAATTGAGCATTTGATGTCCAGACGTAGCATCAACCAACTGATCAATTCGAGGAAGAGGAAAACTATCTTTCGGGCAAGCCTTGTTAAGGTCAGTGTAATCAATACACATTCTCCATGTTCCATTTATTTTTTTAACCATGACAATATTCGCTAGCCATGTAGGGTTATGTACCTATCGTATGAATCCACTTCTAGAAGCTTATTAACTTCTTGCTCAATACGGAGGCAGTGCAAAACTTCGCTTACGGATGATCGGTTTGAATGTCGGATCGATCTTGAGGGAGTGTATGATCACATTGGGGTTGACTCGATGTCCGGACTCCAAGCGAAGATGTCTTGATTTCGCAAGAAGTCTATTTTTTTCCTTTGTTCGAGAGCAGATCCAACTTACATGCTCGTAATGGTTGGTCATCTAATAATGCAATAAAGAGCAAGTCTTCTGGTAAGCTTTTGGGGTACTTCTTCATCTCAAAATTAAAATCTTCGATGTCAAGGTCACGAAGGTTGAGCTTGTCCGAGATAACATGATTGTGTTATCTCGTTGATTTCCACGACCACTCCAACTCCAACGGGTTGAAAATTTCATCTTAAGATGAGATCTGACTACATTGAAAATTGATTGGAGGGCCTTCCAAAGATAGCGGCGTCAATCTGACTTGACCACCATGAATTAGATTAAATGAGCTACTTGTCGAGGAAATTCACCAACAACAGAAGGGTAATTGTCCCCTACCGCATGGACGATTATCAAACCCAGATAATGGTCCCACGTGGTTGGAGCTTTTCCCCAACTGTGCCCATGTTAAGAAATGTGGAGTAAAATAAGACATCAACGTAACTCCCATTGTCAATCAAAATTCTCTTAACATTATAACATGGGTCACGATCCCTACCGATGATAAGTGGATCTTGATGAGGAACATGTACCTTCTATGTCCGGTCATTAAAAGTGATGGAATGATCGACAAGACTTCTTTAACTCTTCTTGGTAATGAAAACTTGAATAGTATTGGTCCTCCCGATTGTTTTAATTTCTCCAACTTTTGATGATTGTTTTGTTATTTCTGTGATGATTGTCCTGGTTGCCCCCAAGTTAGAGGTATGTTTGTTTGAGTTGATTGATTCTTCACAAATCGACGTAGATATCTTTATTGAATGAGCCTCTCAATTTCTTCTTTGAGTTGTTTACATGCCTCAAGAAGATGTCCACCACTCAATGGAAGTGACAATATGCCCGATTTCTTGAATTTGGTTTCTGGATACCACTTGATTTTATTTTCTTCATCTCGAATAGCCATTAGAGGTTAACACGAGATGTGTTGTGTATTCCTTTCGCCGTGGTTCACGTCGTTGATATGGGGTCGTGAAGGGAGATCACGACTGCCTTGTTGCTTCTTGACCGTGTCTCGCATTAGTGACAGTAAAAAGACCTTGGACAGAGTCCTCCAAGGAAAACTCCTCTTAATACCAGATCTACCCGTGTATTTGATGAGCTTTTAAGGAGAACCTGGTATTCCTTAAATGATTCGCCTCGCTTTTGATGAATGCTGAGAGATGGGAAAAATCTTTAATGATCCTCCGACTTGCAATGAACTCTCTACAAAATCTTGGCGAAGTTCGTTCAAAGGTATGGATGGATTCTCTGAAGGGAGTAGAACGCGCGAAGCTTGTCCTCGAGGGTACCGGAAATACCGACAAAGCAAAGGTGTCGAGCTCGCTGGATATGCATGATACCTCAGAATGGTCGATGTGTTCATGTGGCCGCCCCATCATAGGAATCAATGTTCTAAGCTTGAAACCACGCGGAATGTTGAAGAATAGCTTCGCCTAAGGTGACGATTCCTCATACCGCGTGAAGGGGAAGATGATTTCTATCTTGGAGGTGAAATTCCTCTTACATTAAGCATCGATCGCACATATAACATGACGAGTGGGTCGCCAGACGAGAATGTGTCTACCAAGAATAATTGGTGGATTAGCTACCGGTTGACACGTGATGGATGAGTAGAACTAGCTGTCAAGGAGATCAAGATCACGCCTCTACGCCAAGAACTTCGGCCAAGGAAATTAGCATTTTGACCTCCTGCCAACGATCGATCTTGGGGAGATGTGTTTTCCGCAGAGTGGTTGTGTTCGAAAAGTCGGATCATCTCATTTTGAGATTCTTCCATTCGGCACAACATCTTAAAGAGATTTCTTCCGACGCCTTCAATCGACAGGGTCACGCCTATCGGAGGTGAAGGCGTAAGCATCGACTCCTTGATCGGATCAAGAGTGACTGAGTTAGAGCCGAGTTCGTTGTTACGAGTGTATATGGCCATAACGAGGCGTTCAGAATTGTGATTGAAGGGTTCTCTTCCGGGACGTCAGCTGCGCATGCTAGAAAACCATTTGTGTAGAGTAAAAGTTTTCGCCTTAGCTTGAAATCTACACACGTATTTAAAGAGTGAACAATAAAACTCAATTTTTCGTGGAAAACCTCAAAAGAGGGAAAAACCATGGGGCCTAGCCAGAAAAGCTTATGTATGTTTGAGTACAAGATCTTCCCGATCAGATTACGAAATTGTATATGAAAGAACAACGATTCTTATGTAAAACGATGTTGGCACGATGTTGGCAACGATGTTGGCGACGATGATAGCGATGATGGCCAAACGATAGTGGTCGGTGATGATGGCAGCGGTTCGGCGGTGAGATCGGCGATGGCGCTGTGGCGGTGGTTGACGACCGTCGAGTGGCGACACGATTATGCTTGAAGGATCTTTAGAGCTCTCTCCTCTCTCTTGCTTGGGCTCCCCTCATATGAGGAATGAGGAGCTATTTATAGATGAGGAGTGGCGTCTCTGTAAATACAAGCAAAACCCGTGCCACACCACTTCATCTGGACTCACAATGATCCTTTGATCATTTGATGTATTTTAAATATTTGAATGTTCAATGAATGAAGTAGATCTTGGGCTTGTTAGATCGTCGAGGCGCCGATTTGACTATAAACACTCCATGTTTAAGAGCTTTTTAAGGATTTAACTGATATCCTAAAGTTTTCAATGATATTTTAAGTGCTCGATCTCGACCAGTTTCAACTTTGGATCAGTTTATTTTTAGCATCAAGATTCGTGCTTCGCCTAGTAGTATTTTAAGTGTCATATCAAGGATTATTAGTATAGATTTATTATGAGATGTACAAATCATGCAAACATATTCAAGTTTATATTTTATATATCACTTCTTAATTAAAAAAATCATTTCTTACTTGAAATAAAAATAAAAAATGGAGAAATTTGAAACAAATGATAATTCAAAAGCCATGTGGTAAGAATAATGCATAAAAATTCAAAAACATGAAAATCATATAATCAATTGAAAATTACACGTGCAAAGAATACAAAATTATTTTCAATTTGAATAGAATCAAACACACATGCAAATCAATAATAAAAATATAGAGAACATAACTAAAGTAGAAGAAAAATATTGCAAAATCAAGCCTCCCACTTAACAATGGTGATAGTCTCTTCTAGAAATCTTGTTGCATGCCTTAAACCTTTGTTATAATCATGAATTTATTGAAAGATAACTAATGAATTTCTGCATGTCTTAAACCCTTGCTATAATCACAAAATATTCTTACATTTTCAATAAAAGTAAAAAAGAAAATAAGAGTCGACAACAAAATCCATAAGGCTTCCTTAAAGAATATCTTAAATCTAGATTAGTCAATCAAAGAAATCATGATAGATTTGCAAGATAACAAATAGCTAAAATCAATCCACCACAAGACCTCCCATTACAAATCATCAAGCCACATCGCACCCAATTGCAATCTGTTCCTAAACCCTATAGGAGAACCTTAATTGTAGAGTAGCAAGCCATCGTTCTATCGTTTAGAATCCACCCAACGGGTAATCTCCCATGCCGAGCAACTCCAAACAAAAACTTAACGCAAATAAGGACTGATGAAAAAAAAATCAAAAACTTTTAATACAGATGAGAATTTACAACCCAATCACAGGCTGATGATTGAATAAAAATAATTATATTAAAAAAATCAGATTAAACAACAAACCATTATGGCAGAAACATCATTAACATATTTTATTACAAGAAAATATGAAATATTGAAATATATAACTCCTTAAAAAACTCTCAAATTACTAAAAAATGAAATTCATATTCCGATCTGTTCATCTTGATACATAGAACTATGCATTTTTGACAATTATTTGTAATTTTTACCACTACAGGATGACCCATAGCAAGAGTAATGTGAGAATTATGTAAGAGATCATATGCAAATATATGTGATATTTTTAATGTTGGAGCATATATGTTATTGGAAATAGATGTGGTCATTACAGGTTTAATGGGTGCAGAAATAGTCATTGGAAGAGTGACCTTGCTTCTGTTTTCTGAATGGGTTTGCGAGTGAGTTTAGAAGTGAGTTTGTGTGGAAGTAATGGTGAAAATATTGTTTGGATTTAGTGCTATGGATTAGGAGCCTAATGCATGAGGTCCATTGTAGGGTTGGAATGAAAGAAAGATGCCAACTTATCACTAGAGTAATGCACAATATTAAAGAGTTGATAAAAATTTAAAGGTGACGACTGCCCAGCCATCTCTTGGTTCCACCATTGTCAACGACCCTAACAAGAGTTTGTATTGAGCTCGCCAATTGCCTCGAAACGAAACGAGATCCTTCGCTCGCAACCTCCAGCAAATTGCAAACCCTTCGGCCATTTTTACACAAATTTTATTCTCATGTTTTTTAGGGAGATATTCGAGCAAATTTAAAATCATATATGTGTAAAGATTTAAACCCAAGATCTCTTGGTTAAAAATCAAAATTTTCAATCACTAGGCTAAGATGCTTCGCACTAGTACTCATGTTTTCCTCTTCTCCCTCTTCTCCCATCACGTCTCCCCAAAGCTTCCCTTTCGACTTCTCAAAGCTTCTACCATCTAAAAATCGTGCACTTCTTCCTCGCAAAAATGTCTTCCGTCCATGGCCAAACCTTCCCTCCTCAACACCAAGACCTCCAACCAAGCAAGGAACACACGATGGGGTCATGGGGCTTAATTTTTAAATTAGACCATTTTATAAACTTAATTAGGTGATTAGTCATTTTAGAAAAAAAATTTTAAAATAGGCTAGTCGGTCGACACGGCGGGGCATCTAGTCGGCATGAACCGTGGCCAAGCACTGAGCCGATCTAAGGCATTACCACTTTAAAAAAAAAAAATTAAATTAAATAGGCAGTCCAGATTTTTTATATCATGTCATCTTCGATTTTGATATCTTGGTATCATTGGAAGATAATGAAAAATTCTACAACTTTAATGTTAACAACTTTCGACGAATCTCGTCTGGTGAGCTGCAGTGTTTGCAAATGTGCGACTTCTGAAGTTGCAAAAATTGAAGATATTGATGCAGCCCCAGTTTTTTAGCCATATTAGGCTCATTAGATGTCGGGTTTCGACGTGGTTGGTATCGTTGAAAAGATAATGAAAAATTCTACAACTTCCATGTTGATAACTTTCGACGAATCTCTCCCAGTGAGCTGCAATTTTTGCAAATGTGCGACTTCCGAAGTTACAAAAATTAAATATATTGTGGCTCTGTTTCTTTTTTAATACAATGATATATTATTTTTGGTAATATCAAACACTCATTATATTCATATAGAAATTGAGTTTGAATCTTTATATAATTCTCGTTGAATCTTTCCTCTTGAGCAAAAACTCAATTTATATATAGAATGAGAGATTGGTAAAAATTCAAACTCAATTATATATAAAATATAATGAGATGATATAAAAATATATATCATTGTATTATAAAAAAAAACGTCATATATATTTAATTTTTCACAATTTTTGCAAAAGCGTGGCTCATCGGCGAGATCGTCGAAAGTAGTCTTTATAAGTTATATTATCTTTCCAACAATACCAACGCTAAAACCACACAATAATGATAAACGCTGATCTTTTCAACTTTAAAGTCTATTTACAAAAACTCAAATAAGATCGATGAAAATTGTTAACATGAAAATTGTAGAAAATATCTTTCCAACGATACAAACAAATCGACACCTAATAAGTCATATATGGCCAAAATATTTGGACTGCCCACTTAATTATTTAAAAAAAAAAAAATAAAGGACACGTAAGCGACGGGGTGAATAGGTCTATTTTAAATTTTTTTTAAATGGCTAATCATCTAATTAAGTTTATAAAATGGCCTAATTTAAAAAATTCGGGGCATGGACCCATTCACTTCCTCCCCGATTATAAATCCGCTCACGTGGCTCAGCGGCCCATCACCGATGATGACTGAATCTGAGTCATTGCCATCTCCAGCCTTCTATGTTAAGTCCAAAGCAAAGAAAGATGCCTCTCCATACCTCAACCGACTCAAATAATAGCGGACGCTGACTTAGACAACTACCAAAGGTCGCCACCACCCGCCGGGGTGCGAGATAATTGAGTAGTACGGATGCTTCGTCGAAGTATCGTAGTTAACGAAAGTAGTAGTTTTATTGTATAAAGAATATTAGATACTATTATTGTAGGCTTAATTTTTAAATTAGGTTATTTTATAAAACGGTGATTAGCCATTTTAAAAAAAATTTAAAATAGGCCTATCGCCCGGTCATGGTGATTTGATGCCATCGGCCGGTCATTATTCGACACCGACCCTTTAATTTAAAAAAAAATAATTAAATGGGCAGTCCTAATTTTTTAGCCATATCTGACTCATCAGGTGTAGGATTTTGGTGTGATTGGTATCGTTGGAAAGATAATGAAAAATTTTACAACTTTTATGTTAACAACTTTTGATGAATCTAGTCCATTGAGCCGCAGTGTTTGCAAATGTGTGACTTCTAGAGTTACAAAAATTTAAGATATTGATGCTGCCCTCGTTTTTTGGTTATATCAGGCTCATTAGGTGTCAGGTTTCAGCGTGGTTGGTATCATTAAAAAGATAATGAAAAATTCTACAACTTTAATGTTGACAACTTTTTTGAATCTCCGGTGAGTACGTTTTTGTAAATATGTGACTTACGAGTTAAAATTAAATATATTGTGGCGACTCTTTTTTTTTTTTTTGTCATAATATAAGAATATATTATTTTTTTGGTAATATCAAACACTCTCATTATATTATATATAAATTGAGTTTGAATTTTTATATAATTCCTAGTTGAATCTTTTCTCTTAGAGGTAATATCACACTTCATTATATTACATATAAATTGAGTTTTTTTGCTCAAGAAAGATTCAAGTGAGAATTACATAAAGATTCAAACTCAATTATATATAGAATATAATGAAATTTTAATTACCAAAAATAATATATCTATATCATGGCAATCTATGATATATTTAATTTTCGATCGTCACATTTGCAAAATTACACTCCGATTAGATCAAAGTGTCAAATAAAGTTGTAGAATTTTATTATCTTTCCAACGATACTAATCGCGTTGAAACTCAACATCTAATGAGCTGTAAAAAAACTAGGGTTTAAATATTTTTTTTTTTGCAACACGAGTCCTTAAATGCTTGAATTCGTCGAAAGTTGTTAACATAAAAGAATTTCATTCTTTCAATACTTCTGAAATCGACACGATGAGTCGATGATCAAAAAAAAATTGCATATTTAATTTTAAAAAAAAAAAAAATTAAAGGGCGATTACGTGGGGATTAGGCCTATTTTAAATTTTTTTTTAAATAACAATCAATTAATTTAAAAATGGCTAATTTAAAAATTAAGCCTTATTGTAAATAGTAAATTTAGAATATGAAATATATAAATCTTAATATTTTGAATATTATGTATATAATCATTTTTTAGAAAGATTTACAAATCAATCATTTAATATATATGCATATTTATAATTTAAGTGTTCTCTCTGTTTATCTGAGCTATTATATTCATATATTTATATAGGGGTTTTTACATACATAATATTTGAAACTATCTATTTTACTCATTTAACACTCTAAACTTTATTATTACTTGAATAGTAAAGTACACTCTAAACTGTTGCGTGCTAGAAAACCAGTCGCGGTAGAGTGAAAGTTTACTCCTTAGCCTTATTGTGAAGTCCAGCACACACACAGGTAATTAAAAAGTGAACAAGAGACACTTCAGAATTTTTAACGTGGAAAACCTCGAAAAAAGGGGAAAACCACGGCTGGATAAAAGCTTCCACTATGTATCGTTTGAGTACAAAATCTTCGATAAGGGATTCTGAAATTCATATGAGAGAGGAATAACGTGTAACAATGATCGGTTGTAATTATTCTTGATGGTGGAGATCAGGGGTAACTTCTGAGAATCTGTACAATTAGTGGGTGACGGTGGCGTGGCGATGGTTGATGGCAGCCGGCGGAGTGCAATCTTGCTTGGGGTGCGATCTTGCTTGGAGGATCTTCAAGCTCTCTCTTCCTCCTCACTTGGGCTTTTCCTCTTCTTTCTCGCTCGGACTCTTCCTCTTCTTCCTTGCTCGGACTCTTCCTCTTCTTCCTTGCTCGGGCTCTTCCTCTTCTTCCTTGCTTGGACTCTTCCTCTTCTTCCTTGCTTGAAGCGGTGTGGGATCGGCGGTGGCCGTGGTGGTAGTTGGCTCGGCGGTGGCTCCTCTTCTTCACTTGTTTGACTCTCTTCTCTCTTCCTTCTTGGCCCTTCCTTCACTTGGCCTCCTTCTGGCCCCCCTTCATGTGAGGAATGAAGGTCTATTTATAGATGGGAGGAGGGTATTCTTGTAAATTCATGTAAAGCGTACCACTCCCCTCGATCGGACGGCTCGGGATGAATCATTGATCATTTGATGTATTTTGAGCATTTGGATGCCCAAATGAAGTCGAATTATGAGATCTTAGGCTCGTTAGATCCGGCTCGTCGAGCCTCTCGATTTGACTATAAATACTCCATATTTGAGAGCTGTTTTGGGATTTAATTGATGTCCCAAAGATTCCAATGATATTTTAAGTGCTTGATCTCGATCGGTTTTGACTCAAAATCATATCGCTTTCGACATCAAGATTTGTGCTTTGGCTAGTCATATTTTGAGAATATCGGTTACTATTTTTGGATGACATTAGCTTAATCATCCAAAATATCGTGTCAATCTTTCGAAAATAAATTCTTCCGCGTCGCATGAATCATATATTTTGAGAGAATAAACCATCATAAAAATACAAAATTATGATTATGGAATAAGATGTAGCCGTTGCATGAGATTTTGAGGTTATAGCTATTTGGATACTAAGTTTTGAGCGTTTAGACTGCGGGGTAGGCGTCGGCGTCGGCGTAGCGTATGAGTCTTGGCCGCTGTGTGGCGTCTTGGCTTATGTGACCGTCGGGTCGGCGGTGCGTTTATCGATGGGAGAAGCGGGCGTGCGGGTCGTATGGAGCGGTCGGTGAGGCGATGGCCTTGGCGCGCGCGTTCGGATCCCTTGTGCAGCCAGCGGTCGGTCGCCCATGACGTTGCATCACCGTCGCGCCGGGTCGCTCAGCGTCATGCCATTCCAGCGTCAGCGGCTGTCGACCATTGCGTGGCAGTTGTCATGAGCCATTCCGCGTGCGGTCGCGACCATTCCGTAACGATTTGTCATGCGTCCGGGCCGGCCGGTTGAAATGGCGGCGGAGTGTGCGATCTGGCGCCCATGGCGTCTTTGCCATGCCCGCTTGCGCGTTGGCCATGACGTAGCCAACGTTTTGGAGTGCGGTTTTGAGCCGTTTTGAGCATTTTGAGGGTTTTACCGTTTTGCCCATATAGGGGTTATAAATACCCCCGGATGAGAGGAGTGGCACCACCCCCTCTTTCTCTTGAGTGAGGGTCCTTTGGAAGCGTCAGAAGCGTTGAGCGCGGTGCATCGTCGTGGTTTGGTTTCTGCGGCGTCGGCCGTCCGGTTAGAAGCGATCAGGAAGCGTCACGCGGTGCATTCGTGGTTCGGTTTCAAACCACGTCGGGCCGTCCGGGTTAGAAGCGATCAGGCCGGATACGTCGTTGTGGTTCCGGTTCTGCGGCCGTCGACCGTCGTTAGGAAGCGATCAAGGCCACGGTATCGTCGTGGTTCCGGTTCCGACCGTCGAACCGTCCGTTAGAGGATCGATCGATATCGTCGTGATTCCGGTTCACCGTCGTCGGACCGTCCGGGTTAGAGGCGATCAGGCCGCGGATCGTCGTGGTTCCGGTTCACGCGTCGGACCGTCCGGGTTAGGAAGCGATCAAGGCCCCACTATCGTCGTGGTTCGGTTTCCGGCCGTCGGCCGTCCGGGTTAGAAGCGATCAAGGTCCACGGTATCGTGGTTCCGGTTTTCGACGTCGGACCGTCCGGGTTAGAGGCGATCAAGCCGCGGTATCGTCGTGGTTCCGGTTCCGACCGTCGGCCGTCCGGGTTAGGCGATCACCGGAAGCGGGCAGATGCCGATGATGGTGGCCGGGGATAACCAGCGGCGATAGTGGTGGCCGGCGGATGCCGGCGATGGTCGGAGGCGATGGAAGCAATGGTGGTCGGGAGGTAAGCGGCGGTGGTCGTGCGATGACCGTCGGTTGCGCGGAGTGGTAACCGTCAACAGCTCCGACTTGTCACGATAGAATATAATTAATCCGTGAGGATTTTGACCCATCAGGGTTATTTAGAGTGTTATCGATGACAGTTAATGATCGTACAAAGTTTTGACCTTTCAGGTTATTGGAATAATTCGTGCCTTCTTGTATGGAAGAGGCGTGGGAAGTCCCCAGGACCTTTGACCACAGGTTGTTTGTCGAGCTTTGCTTCGATGACATGCCGTATGGAAGATGAAGTCCACCAAGGGCGTTTTGACCTTTCACAGGTTGTTTGTCGAGCTTTTGCCGACGTGCTGGAAGATCGCGGGAAGTCCAGGGGCGTTTGACCTTTCACGGGTTGTTCGTCGAGCTTTTGCTTGATGACGTGCCGTATGGAAGAATCGCGAGTCCACCAGGCGTTTGACTATCTTGGGTTGTTTGGAGTGTTTACGATGGCGTTAACGTATGGAAGGTGGGGAAGTCCACTGAGGCGATGGCCGGCAGCGGTATGGGTTATGCGGTTTGGCGGAAGGGGTGTCGGCAACAACAGCGGTATGATAGTCAGCAGTGCGAGCGTCAGTAGTAAGCGGAGATAATAGCAACGATAGTGGTAACCGCGGGATGCCGGGAGATGGTCAGAGCGGACCAGCAACAGTAGTCGGCGGTAGACTGTTAGCGGCGAGGTTATGGATGGTAACGGCGAATGGTCAGTAGTGATGGCGATAGTAATGCGGTAGCCAGCGTTTAGCGGCCGCGTTGAGCGGCAGCGACGATGTCAGCGGCAAGCGTGTATCGTGGGATAATGCAGATAGTGGTCCGGAAGATGCCGATTGTATGGCAGCGAAGATGGCCAAAGCGCAAGCGTGTCAGCAATGTGTTTTAATGGTAGCGAGTGCCGATGAAGATGGTGATAGCCAGCGATGCGGCGATAATTTGGCGGACCGTGATGTAGTCAATGATGGTAATGGCAACGAGTTAAGCGGCCACAGTTGTCAGCGATGTAGTAACAATGCAGCGGTGATTCGATAGTAGTATGGCGTAGCCATATTGGTTGCGCAGAGGGTTAATTCCGCAATCGCGATAGTCGATAATTGGCAGCAGCGTCGATGGTCGGTGAGATATAAGCGATGTGGTGACCGGCAAGATGCCGGTGATAATGGCCAGCCGACGGGGAGTGGTCAACCAGCGGCAATGGCAGTATGGTAGAGTGAAATTACCGATGAAAGATAGTGATAGCCGATAGTGATGATGGACGATAGTAGCAACCAGTGGTAGCCGGCAATGAGGTTTTGACCTTTCGCAGGTTGTTTTAGAGCTTTGCTCGATACGTGCGTATAGATCGCGAATAGGGCGTTTGACCTTTCTGGGTTGTTTGTCGAGCTTTGCTCGATGGTGCTGGTATGGAAGATCGCAGAGATCCAAGCGTTTTTCGGTAGCGTCAGTAGTTAAGCGAGGATGCGATGATAGTGAATAGTGAATGCCGGCGATAGTCGAGCGGTGGCGGCGGCAAGTGGCCGGTGCAAACATGGTTAGCGGCAGCCGTGGTGCCAGCAGCGGCTAGTCGGCAATTTGACAGCGTCGGTGGCAGCCGGATGGCCAGCGATAATGGTGATAGCCGTGATGGTCGGCAGCGATGGCAAACGATGGTGGCCGGCGATGAGATTTTGACCTTTCGGTTGTTTTTGTGACTTTGCTCGATGACATTAACGTATGGAAGAGATCGGGAAGTCCAACGTTTTGACCTTTCAGGTTGTTTGTCGAGCTTTTGCTCGATGACATTAACTGCGTCTGGAAGATCGCGGAGTCCACAAGGGCGTTTTGACCTTTCTGGGTTGTTTGTCGAGCTTTTGCTCGATGACATTGCTGCGTCTGGAATCAGGAGATCCACCAAGGGCGTTTGACTATCAGGTTGTTAGTGTTTTTCGATGGCGTTAACGTATGGAAGTCGTGGAGATCCTGGCGTTTTGACTATCTGGGTTGTTAGTCGAGTGTTTACTCGATGGCGTTAAGTATGGAAGGTCGAATAGTTGTATGAGCTTGTAGCGAGTTGACTATTGATCTTTGCCTTTTCATTGGTGTTCTTGGCGCTTATCTTTTGAGATTAGAGTTGCCCCAGTTCCGGCGAATCCCGGAACAAAGTTTGATGAATCTTCATTCTTAAACTGCGTTCTTTAAAAGCTTATGCTCCACCTCGATGGTGGTTTTGATCTTGTTGGAAACTTGGTGTCATACAAAAATGAAATAATGGAATCACTTCCATCGGTAAGCATTGCGTGCTAGAAAACCGATCAGCGGTAGAGTGAAAGTTCGCCTTAGCCTTGTGAAGTCCAGAGGTAATTAAAAGTGAACAAGAGACACTTGATTTTAAGCGTGGAAAACCTCGAAAGGGGAAAAACCAGGCTAGCCATAAAAGCTTCCTATGTATCGTTTGAGTACAAAATCTTCGATAAGGATTGAATTGCATGAGAGAGGAATAACAAGTGTAACAATGATCGGGTTGTAATTCTTGATGGTGGAGATCGGGGTAACTTTGCGGGAATACAAGTGAGCGGCGGTGGTAGGTGGCGATGGTTGATGGCGAGGAGTGCAATCTTGCTTGGGGTGCGATCTTGCTTGGAGGATCTTGACTTGAGCTCTCTCTTCCCTCACCCGCTTTTCCTCTTCTTCTCAGGACTCTTCCTTTTCTTCCTTGCTTGGACTCTTCTTCTTCTTCGGGCTCTTCCTCTTCTTCTTGCTTGGACTCTTCCTCTTCTTCCCTTGCTTGAGATTGGCGGCAAGGATCGGCGGTGGCCGTGATGGTGGTTAACGGCCTTCGGTGGCTCCTTGTTTACTCTCTTCACTCTTCCTTGGCCTTCCTTCACTTCCTCTTCTTTGGCCCTTGTGAGGAATGAAGGTTATTTATAGATGGGAGGAGGGGTATTGTAAATTCATGGCGTACCACTCCTCGATGTCGGACGGCTGGGATGAATCCTTGATCATTTGATGTATTTTGAGCATTTGGATGCCCAAATGAAGTGAGATCTTAGGCTCGTTAGATCCTCGTCGAGGCCTTCGATTTGACTATAAATACTCCATATTTGAGAGCTGTTTTGGGATTTAATTGATGTCCAAAGATTCCGATGATATTTTAAGTCTTGATACCGATCGGTTTTGACTCAATCGTATATTTCGACGTCAAGATTTGTCTTTATTGTCGTATTTTGAGAAATCATATTCATATATTTATATAGGGGTTTTACATATTAATATTTGACTATCTATTTTACTGTTTAACAAAAAATTACTTGAATAGTAAAGTACATACCACTTTGGGAATAAAAAAAATGAGTTACTAGATTTCGTGGTGTACAGGTAATAATAAAGTTTAGTGTGTTAAATGAGTAAAATAGATAGTTTCAAGTGGTATGTATGTAAAAACCCCATTATATCATGATCAATTTTTTATGAATTTTATAAAATAAAAAATATAAGTTGAGATTTTATTATGAATTTAAATATTTTAAAATCAATTTAAAAAATTAAAATTGAACATAATTAATTTATAAATATAGAAGAACAAAATAACTACATATAAAAGTTTTTTTTTTTTATTAGTGTACCGCCTTAGATGGGTTTTACATAAATAAATTAGTGACGTCGATGACAGATTAGGGAGTAGATCTAGATTAGCCTGTTAAGAAGGTAGAGGTAGACCTAAAAAGACTTGGTTAAGATGTATAAAAAATGATCTTAGTATACTGGAATTAAATGAGAATTTGACACATAATAGGACGCAATAGAGATGAAGGATTCATGTAGCCGACCCCACCTAGTGGGATTAAGGCTTGTTGTTGTTGTTGTTGTTGTTTGTGTAGTGTACCGCCAACCAGTCCACCCACGTAACGAAAAAAATAATTATTTACGACTCTCAGTTCCTGAATGATTCAAATGCCCCATTCGTCCTTCCTCCTCCATTCGGCCTGTAAACGAAGCCGCTGGCCATTCACACGCTACAAGTTGCATAATTAAATCCACCTCTTTCTCTCTCTCTCTCCTCTTGAATGGTTCAAAGTTCGCATCCATAGTTCCTCTTCCAATCAACCAGTATACGAAGACGAAGGCGTCACTTTTTCGGGGCTGTTTGGTCGCAGGATTTAACCTAAATCCCTAAAAAACAAAGTTAGCTTCGCTGCTGGCTTCTTCTTCTTCTTCTGCTTTGTTAAGTCTTCTCCTTCACAAGCCGCTGGTCCAGACAATGGCTTCTCCAGCTAGCTCACGACGGAAGGATTCCAGTAAATTAAAGCAATTTTTTAAAATAAGTACTCTTTAGTGGTTGATAGCTTTGGATTTAAGAGTTCTTGGGTTCAAGTCCTTGCACATATATTGTATGTATGAGTTCGCGATTAAATTCACTCAAATGTCCCAAAAAAAAAAATTACCGAATTAAATATCGTTAAAAAATAGGTATAATCTTCTATTAAGTGGGCAACTAGATAGCCTCATCAATTCCGACATGGGAAGGAAGCTAATGTGGGTGTAACAATACCTAGTGTCTAATTAGTAGATGACTAGGTCTATAAAGTATAGTCGCGATGGCAGGCCTATGTGTGTGCTTTCGCGTAAGTGGGCGAGCCTCAAGAAAAAAAAAAATTTCACATGCGATTGACTATTACAGCAAAGATTGATTTTAAGCTCTTCTGTTTTTTGCTTTAGATTTAGATATTCTTACTAGACTTTAAACCCTTATCTTCAATTATGGATGTCAACCTTAAAGTCTGCAAATTTTCATTTAAGTAGATCTAAAATTATATATATATATATATATATATATATATATATATATATATATATATATATATATATATATATATATATATATATATATATATATATATATATATATATATATATATATATATATATTGTAATTTAAATTATACAAGTTATAATGTTAATGTTATGATATTAGGTGAGCAATTCAGATGATTCATTACATAAATGAATTTAAGTTCTACAAGTCATTACAAAAAAAGTGAGTACAAATATTTATAGAAATGGATGATCCAAAAACAAAATAAAATAGACAAGAACAAATATAATACAGACGCACAGGCCATACTATCCTAAACAGCTAACGTCTCCATGCGTGCGTGGAATGCACCACTCAGGGTGTGTGCGGTGGGTGCATGTGATGGGCGATCGCGGTGATGGTGGCCCTCCAATGCAATATCTTCGGAAGTCAGCGTAGGATAGTCCTGTGATGGAAAGAAAGGTGTATGTAACTCATACGTATGCTGATATGTAAAAGGACCTGAATTAGCATATGTAGATAGATGCGGATCATATGTAGATGATACGGCGGTCATCTTTGTGGGACATCCTCTGTAGGCTCAGATTATAATGTGTAGATATGTCGAATCTCGAAATCTCGCATAACACTCACGTAACATGTGCTCATCACGCGGTCAAAAGCTAGAAGATGTCACGAGTCGCCAAGATGTGCTCTGAATGCATGAAAAAATAGTGTGTAAAATTAACCTCAAGCAATATATTGAATTCAACAGAATACTTATGTTAACGCTTACATATATGTGCTCTACAGGTGCTCTGGGATAATAAGCGGTCGAAGGATCTATCGAGGGGGGGCGATAAGTCTGAGAAGCACGTCTCGACTAGCGCATGTCTTGGTAATAGCCGTCGGCGTCCTCTCATCTTCATCAAGCCCTCGATTATGTAATCCCTCCACCTCTCCCAAGCGGCAATGTGCACGGTGGTAGTAATTCGATCTACATCCGCTTTGCCGACCATCAACCCTTTTGAAACTAAGGTCAACTGGTACACATCTACTAGGTATGTGTCCAAGCGGTCACACTTTCGATGCGGGGTAAATGTCCTCACCCTCTTTCGGTGATTAAGCGCAACCATATACGGAGAGTATGTGACGTGATAAAGTAATGATTCGCCGCAGACGGCTCAAATCACTGCATATTAAAATTTATGTTAAATTAGAATATGCATTATAGAAATTAGAATCAAAATGTACTCTGCAAGTCTAACATGTGTATGCAGCAAGCCATCCAGTCATATATAATGCAATATTCACCATTAGCATCTGGCGAATATATCTCTCGTTTTATATATGCACAGCTAAAAATTTGAGTCAAAGGATTATTTTGAAATATCAAAGCCAACAGTAGTGCAGTAGGGCGAGTCCAAGCAGGTGAGGCCAAACAGTATGAATAAAAAATTCTATCACATTAAATTATTGACTGAATTTGGTCGGCCGGGTCATTTGTGCCTAGTCGCAAATCTTTTTTAAGGATTGGTTAATTTAATCGAGATTGAATTTTAATAATGAAGCAGCTTGACTAGTATATTAATAAATAAAATTTTAGAATGCTAATCATATCATTTAAAAAAAATTAAGGTGATGTAATAAAAAGTCAGGTGATATATTATTAAATTCATGTAATATTGATGAATAAAATTCATCAATTTGTTTGGTCCTTTGCACCATGGAGAATAGGGTGTAAACAAATCGAGCTCAACAAGCTACTGGCCGCTCGACATACATGCTCGCTCATTTAATTAATCAACGAGCCAACACTTTATAAATACTGATTGTTAAAACGAATGCTTAAATAAAGTTATTATTCGATTGTTATGAGAACAAGATTACATTAAAGTTTCACAATTCGTGAGCTCGATAATGGCTCGATTAAGGCTCGATTAGCTTGTTCACAAACAATCTGTATAGGCCGACAGGCCGATAATGGCTCGATTGGCTTTGTTCATAAACAATCAGGCGCCGATAAGGCTCGATGATAGGCTCGACAAGGCGCGGGAGCTCATAACACAATTTTTTTAACGAGCTCAAGCTCAACACCATCCTAAAGCTGACCGATGAGCCGAAGCTCGAGCTCCATATCGGCAAACGAGCTTGAACTTGAACGATGCTCGCTCTGCTTGTTGGAGAATAGAGGATGGACGGCAGACTGCTGTCAAACAAAATTTAAATCAATCGACACGTTATGCGAACGCCGACATCTAAGGTGACTAGCTCTAAAGGTAACTGGGCTCTAATCTTATAGGTCAACTACAACAACTCAAATCCAACTCATATCATTCATAATATTTCACCATTTATAATAGTATACTCATATATATTAAACGCGTTAAAGACGGTATTATCACATAAAATTATAAATCAATTACCTAAACCGCAACGCTAACCCAAAATTACAAATCAAATCATACTATAAAACTCTAATCATATAGTCTACTATTTATAAAGAAAAATTAGGATTTATCGTGGTTACGAAGAATGACGAATGTACGCTAAAACTACGTAATCCACCGGAAAACTTCCGAAAGGAACGAGCCGAATCATCGCCGGTTGGGTTCCAAGGATCTTGAGAGGAAACTCGACACACGCAGCGGACGAGGCTCTCGGCAAAAAAAAACGAGGTGGGTTCAGCTAGAAATGGAAGATGGAGCAATGCCGGCAGTTGGAGCAAGGTCGATAGCTGCCGGGAAGGTTGGAGATGAAGTTGATCGTGCTCGGAAGAGAGAAATGCGATGAGCGGCTCGCATGGAGGCGTGGGATGCCTCAACAGTTCGGATCCACGATGGAAAGGGCTCGCGAATAAGGCCGATCGATCAATCAGCCTATTTATTTAACCCTCGCCAAGTCATCCACTAAGTGGGCGACTGATTTCAGCTAAACGTGACAGCTTCCCTACCACGTCGGAGTTGACGTGGTTACCTAATGGCCCACTTAGTGAACAACTATGCATATTTCTAAATTTTTTAAACCATACTTAATTCCTTAATTAAGTTTAAAAAGATACTTATTTTTAAAAAATTGCCAAAATTAAACATGGAGCGAAGTCAAGGCGAGGACAGAATTTTCAATTAATTTTAACAACTAATATTAGTTAACTAAAAATAATAACTTGAAAAAATAAACATTATTTAAAATTAAATTTAATCAAATAAAAAGGATTATGATTAATTAATTTTATAAATTACTAACGAATATTTAATTTAGATGTTATTTTATATTAATTATGATGTAAAATTTCAATTTAAAATAGTAATTTTAATTGATTAAAAATATATTAATTAAATCAATTGATATTTTTATAATTTTATTTTATTTGTTATTTTTGTATTTAATTACTTTAATTATTTAATAATAATTTGAGATATTAATGCATGCTACGTATGATTTAATTAACTTATCTAAAATTGAAAAAAGAGATAATATATTATAATTAGTATTATTCAATCAAATAAATTAGATATAAATATATTAATTAAAAATAAAATTAATGTAAATAATTAATACTGATTAATTGGAAATATTACCTTAAATAAATTTATCTTCTTAGAAATTTTTGCATTAATAGCTATCTAACTAATTAATTAATAATTAATAAATATTATACTATTATTACGTATAATTTAATCAAGTAAAAATAAAAATATGCTAAATAGGTAAAAAAAAAAAGATATCACATTCATATACATTTTTTTAATTTTATTTGAGTTAATCAACTTCAATTAAAAAATTATCAAATAATTTTTAAAATTTAACTTATTTCAAAAGTTATTCACTTGAGATTTACATCATTTAAATCCTACTTTTATAAATTACCTAATTAAAGTGCATTTTTTGAATCCAACTCTCTCTCTCTCTCTCTCATGGCGACTTCTCCTTCCCATCTTCTCCTTTTCCTCTCAACCATTGTTTATCCACATCTCTCACTGAAATAAACCCATCATTTGACTTGTTCAACGGCTATCCTTCCAAATCATCTCACCACTCCGACCACCTTTGAAGTTGGCGGATTCCTGTCCCTAAACCCCACTTGCCACCTCGTTCTCCACCACGATTCGTTTTCAATTTGGTAAGTTTCCTGTCACGCATTTCATTTCCTCCTCCCACTGCTCCTCCGCTAACACGTCCTCTCGTCATCGATGGTCTGCCTGGCTGCCAATTGATCGCATTTTCGGCGTCTGTTTGCTGGCGTCGAGCTCCTCCGCAGACTGCCGAGCCTCGCCCCATTGAATCCTCTGGTCCGTTCGCAAGATGTCACCTACGCCTCCCTTTAAACCCAGACCTTAGTTGCCCACCTCGGCAATCTAGTCGACAAGACCTACACCGGCATCTATCACGTCAACGTCTCGTTCCACCTCTACTGACCCGCGGCCGCCGCCTCGTGCGGTCCCAGCTTTTGTCTCCCCCGCAGATCTCATCGTCCCCATATCAAAAACTCTACCATTAAACGACGGGTTATGGTTTCAGATCCAGAACTCATCCGATATTCAGGGGAAGAAGATTTCAATCCCGAGAAACGCCTACAGGGCAGTTCTTGAGGTCCACGTCTCCTTCCATTCAAACGATGAGTTCTGGTACACAAATCCCCCTAATTCTTATATCTCTGAGAACAATCTCACCTCTGTTCCCGGCAATGGAGCTTTCAGGAGGTGACTGTAAGATTGGACAGTAATGTCGTCGGAGCTATATGGCCATTTACCGTAATTTACACAGGAGGAATCAATCCACTTCTCTGGAGACCAATCTCCGGCGTTGGTTCCTTCGATCTCCCTTCTTTGACATCGAAATCACACATTTTGGGAAAATGATGGGGAGAATCATTTTTTTTGGATTTGGTGTCACTGATGCTCTGAACGTTTGGTTTATTGATGCAAATTTGCATCTTTGGACTGATGACAAGAGTTATTCTACAAAAGGAAGTCTGATAAACTACAAAGCACCTTCATTTTCTCCTTCTTTGGTCTCACAGTTTAAGGATCTTGATGGCCATTTTGAAACTACTGCAAGCAGACAGATTTCTTCCACTGGATGGGTGAAGTCGTCTTATGGAAAGATAACAACTCATTTCTTCCAAAGTTTTAATTTTTCCAATAGAATGGAGTTTGCAGGAAATGGAAGCATTCAAGAAATGAATCAGAACATAGATTATAATCATGGAAGTTATGCAAAATATCCATCTTCAGTTCTGTACTATGAACAAGTTTTTCAGAACTTTCCTCTTTATATATACATAGAGACTGAAGATCAGGCTAATGATAGTTACTCACTTATCACAAATATTTCATTAGGATTCAATGAGAATAAGTTTTCAGGAGAGAGTTTTGGCTTACAGTAATTTGAATTCACAGACAGGTCATGCATGAAGGGGAATCTAGGTGCAGCTATTACTGAACAAGCTTACAGATATGAAGGAACTGATGGCTGCTACTACAGAGATGTTGGCAGTAAGAATTACACTATTCTATATGATAAATCTGGAGATTATTGTACAGAGAATTCAGAGTTTGGCTCTTGAGGGGAATTCTTTTCTATTGTTAATCTGAATTGCTGCAATGAATAATAAAACTGAGAAGCTTCAGTAAGTGAATCTGTGGTGTTTGAAGAGACCTGTAATTCAGCTCAAGTGAATTTGTATTTACTAACATGCTTTCACATCAGAGTGGTGTTTCAATAATGGAGGAAAATGTCCTCAACACTAAAGGCATTGCATTTCTACACATGTTTTATGTCACAATCTTACAGAGCACAGACTTGAAATTTGTTCATCCATTCTGATTCAAAGAAAAAGGCTAGAAAGAATTTGCTGCCTATTTTAAAAGATATTTGTAATAAAAAAATAGTCCAACCTTTAATGGAATAGGTTATTGTAAAACTCTCTCAAACAGAAAACACAATAGAGAATATTTCATGCCCAGTATATGAAAATTAAACAAAAAAGGGTTAGGATATGCTATTTTAAATTTAGTTTGTGGAATTTGACTTCATATGCCTTACAAAATTACCCTCACTAAGAGATAAATATTTATATTTGTGGATTGTTTATTGAAGTTAAGGGCCTTTCAAAATTGATTTGAACCTGTTTGAAATTGAACTTGCTTGGTACCAAGGTTTGAATTGTGGTTTGAACTTACGCCATTTGAATTTGGTTCACAATTCTTTCTATTTGAACCCTCAGCGTTCGTCATGAAACTCGCTAGTGCAAACCATCAACGAGACTAGTGAAGCTTAAGAAGAAGAGTTCATCAAGAGAACTCTTTGGAGGCAAGTATTGGCAAGATCAGTGATAAGTGAAGAGAGGAGTTTGTGGCAAGAGTTTTAGGTGCAAGCACTAAGAGATTGTGATATGAGTCCATATCCCCAAATCAACAACGTAAAACAAAAGGATAAGGCTTAAAAAGGATTTCACAAATATACCAAAAATATAACATCAACAGAGAAGAATTACGCCGCACTGCAGAGAATAAAGATTACAATTATAAAAGATAAATATAATGTTTTACAACAATTATATGGATAAACACTTTACAACGTAGAAAAGCAGTGATAAACATTTTACAACAACAACAATATAATATCCAAAGGAATGACTTTACTAAATACAAAGATATGGAAAGTCGTAACCAAAGAAATACAAGTAGATCTTTAAATAAAATAACAAAAGCGTCTGAAACCTACTAAATAAAAAAAAGTCCATAACAAATAATCTTCGTAACAAAAGAAGAAAGCACAGCGCACACTAATATCCGAACACGTAAGAAAGAACTTAACTGACAGAATGTAAATTAGTTACAAAAGTATGAAGCAGAAGGGCAAAAAAAAGACTATAAATGACAACAGAGGGAGAGAAGAATCTTAGAATCTCCTCCTTCCTGTCTCCGCCTTAAATTTTCCTTCCTGAGTATTTCACTCATTCTTCCCGAACCCTAATCCGGTGGAAACGCCACATCTTCTAGATTCCATTTTCTGAATTCCTCAGAGTCTACGCTCAAATGACCGAATGAAACGAAGCTTTTCCTTTTTTCCCTTTTGAAGAGAACTTCCAGACGCTCATCGACTTCAAGACATGATCCCATCGATTCATCGACTCTCATCGTAAGAAGGATCAAGCCCTTCCACTAGCCATCGTAAGCCAAGATCGACGTATGAAGTTAAATCAAGAAAGCCAAACACAAATCAAGGCGTGAAGAGAGAATCTCGACGGACGACTCAAATCAAAGCTCGAAGCACACGATCCGGATCCACCGTGGGTAAACAAGGCCATCCAACTGCTCTACAAAGACCTGTAATTCATCAGAATTACTCACTCGGTTCATCCACTGAGTTAACTCTGAGGACTAAACCAGAACCGGTTATGCACCGCACTGACTGATTGCCCTCTGATTCAAATGTATCTCAATTTAAGGAATTGGATCCATATCAGATTGACAACATCATATAGAAAGATAAGGGTGCGTATTTTTTGGTTAAAATTGAAAAAATTTTCGCTTTCTAAATAATTTTGAATACGGTTCAATTTTATAAATTTTATTTGATTTTGAATTTGGTAATATTCGATTTTGATTTTATGTTTGTTTCATATTATCTTAATCCGATTAAATAAAAAATAGCTAAAATATTGATTTTTTTTGGAAATTTTCTTTCAATAAACAATGATAAATTTGCATCTTATTAGTTTCATTTGTTAAAGAGTTATTTGATTTTATATGAAATGATTTGATAAAGTGATATAATTCTTTGATAAATAATTATTATAACAATTTATAATTTCATTTTTTTTAATTTTTTTTTCTAAATCGAACTGAAAATCCAAGAAAAAAAAATCAATTTGGATTGATTTGGTTTATGTTATTGATTAAACGAATTGATTTTTCAATTCTAGATTTAAAATCGATCAATTTCATAAATTTCAAAACTGATCCATTTAAACCAATCGATTGCACACTCCTAATAGAAGAGTTCTTGATGGGAGGCATCATCGATCCTAATTCGTGATGGCAAATTCGCAATAAAGAAAAGCTCGATGGCAAGCATTAAAAAAGAAGAGAACGGGTGACGCCTAAAATTAATTTTTTAATGCCTAATTAACTAAATTAATTCTTAATTGTGCCTAATTTAAAAAATTATCCTTGAAAATTTTGATCATTTTGAGATTGAATTTCACTTATATCAAATTTATATTTTGATACTCAATTTTCTTCGATGTTTTTTATAGATGAATGAAAAAGTAAAATGTACATATTTTAACTTATATTTTTTTTGTATCACCCAAAACGTAAAATGTACATATTTTTTTATATCACCCAAACACCTAAAGTATATTTTGCCATCCTTTAAATGTGAAATTTCAATAATTTATACCAAATATGTGAATTAAATATTCTAACCAATAATAAAAAATACATTCTAAAAGAGATAAATATAAGAAATGTTTACTTGGGATATTATCCTCAAATTTTAAATCAAGACATCCAAAATTAAAGTGAACTTTGATTTTATATGCTTAATAATATACTGAATATAGCAAATAGTCCAATTGCCTGTTTAATTGGAGAAATATGCTTGAAAGTTTTATTTAGGTGAAGTTACCCCCAATGATGGATGACCCCTTGTATTCACGAACTATTTATTGAAATTGAAAGCCTCTAATCTCGTTTGGATCAATTTTGAATTTGAACTTAGTTCAAATCTTGCTCAAACCAAGATTCAATCCTCTATTTGAACTAAGGTTCGAATTAGATTGTTGTTTCACTCCTCTTCCCTTTGTGAATGCATGGAATCACTAACTACTCTACTTTGCTAATTTTTTTAAATTAGGCACTTAAGAATTAATTTAGTTAATTAGGCATTAAAAAAAATTTTAATTTATGCTCATTGTGAATCTGACGATCATAGTTTATTTTTATTTTTAAAAATATTCTGCAATTTTAAAAGATGTCAAATTTAGCTTAATATCATTAGAAATGAATTAAATTTTTACAACTTATTGACAACCTTCGACATTCTCATCAAATGCAATTTTGTATTTGATGAATTTTCATGCAAAATTAAAAATATTGCCAACTCCACTTTTTTGTAGCTCATCCGGTAGATTTCATTCTGCGTTGAAAATTTTAATGAAATTTTCTACAACTTTCATTTTAACAACCTTCAACGATTCGCGTAGTACGCTTTTTGCATTTGTATAGATTTTCAGCAAAATTAAAAATATTACCCCCACTTTTTTTGACGGCTCATCCGTCTAATTTAGCTTATCGTTTGAAAGATAATAAAATTTTCTACAACTTTCATGTTGACAACCTTCGACGATTTTCGCCCAAGTAGCCCCAATTTTTTACGTTTGTATGGATTTTCAAAGTGCAAAATTAAAAATATTACTGCAGCCCCACTATCTAGCCATTTTATACCCCATTTGAATTCAATTTTATGTTCATTTTGTGCTTATACATTGATTTTGTATTTTATTATTATTATTTAATTTGATTTATTTGATTATTTAGGACTTGGGTGATTTTGATTAAAATAGTCAATTGGATCAACCATGCCAATTGTCTCAATCTAAGTTTAAATTGAATTTAGATTTACTTGATGTAAATTTTGATTAAATTTTATTAAATTTGAATTTGATTGGACTCACCTTGTCCAATTGGGTCAAGTCCGATCCTGTGTGGTACACCAAACTAACCTAAATTTTACCTTGATGTGTTAACTTTCTAATTTAGTTTTAATCTCAGATTATGATTTCAATGTCGCTTTGATTTGTTGTTTCCATTATTGTCTTAATTTGAGTTGTACACCTAATTACTAAATATAGTGTCCTAAATGTCTAATTAGGAAGCTCTTAATCTAAGATAGAAGATCTTAACGACTAAGATTATGGCTATTTTGTCAACCTCACTCAAAAAGAATGAGGTTAATGTCTAGATCAAAACTTGATATAAGGAGAGTTGTCAACCTCACTAAAAGTGAGGTTAATAAGGATGTTTTAAGATTTAAGGATTATTAATATAGATTTATTATGAGATGTACAAATCATGCAAAGATATTCAAGTTTATATTTTATATATCACTTCTTAATTAAAAAAAATCATTTCTTACTTAAAATAAAAATAAAAAATGGAGAAATTTGAAACAAATGATAATTGATAATGTAGTAAGAATAATGCATAAAAAATTCAAAACATGAAAATCATATAATCAATTCAAAATTACACGTGCAAAGAATACAAAATTATTTTCAATTTGAATAGAATCAAACCCACATGCAAATCAATAATAAAAATATAGAGAACATAACTAAAGTAGAAGAGAAAATATTGCAAAATCAAGCCTCCCACTTACAATGGTGATAGTCTCTTCTAGAAATCTTGTTGCATGCCTTAAACCTTTGTTATAATCATGAATTTATTGAAAGATAACTAATGAATTTCTGCATGTCTTAAACCCTTGCTATAATCACAAAAATATTCTTACATTTTCAATAAAAGTAAAAAAGAAAATAAGAGTCGACAACAAAATCCATAAGGCTTCCTTAAAGAATATCTTAAATCTAGATTAGTCAATCAAAGAAATCATGATAGATTTGCAAGATAACAAATAGCTAAAAATCAATCCACCACAAGACCTCCCATTGCAAATCATCAAGCCACTAGCACCCAATTGTAATCTGTTCCTAAACCCTATAGGAGAACCTTAATTGTAGAGTAGCAAGCCATCGTTCTATCGTTTAGAATCCACCCAACGGGTAATCTCCATACCGAGCAACTCCAAACAAAACTTAACGCAAATAAGGACTGAAGAAAAAAATCAAAAACTTTAATACAGATGAGAATTTACAACCCAATCACAGGCTGATGATTGAATAAAAAAATAATTATATTAAAAAAATCAGATTAAACAACAAACCATTATGGCAGAAACATCATTAACATATTTTATTACAAGAAAATATGAAATATTGACATATATAACTCCTTAAAAACTCTCAAATTACTAAAAAATGAAATTCATATTCCGATCTGTTCATCTTGATACATAGAACTATGCATTTTGACAATTATTTGTAATTTTACCACTACAGGATGACCCATAGCAAGAGTAATGTGAGAATTATGTAAGAGATCATATGCAAATATATGTGATATTTTAATGTTGGAGCATATATGTTATTGGAAATAGATGTGGTCATTACAGGTTTAATGGGTGCAGAAATAGTCATTGGAAGAGTGACCTTGCTTCTGTTTTCTGAATGGGTTTATGAAAGTGAGTTTCAAGTGAGTTTGTGTGGAAGTAATGGTGAAAATATTGTTTGGATTTAGTGCTATGGATTAGGAGCCTAATGCATGAGGTCCATTGTAGGGTTGGAATGAAAGAAAGGTGCCAACTTATCACTAGAGTAATGCGGAGTTTAAAGAATTAATTGACTCATTTGATTACACAAGTTTTTCTATCATAGCACATAAGATGTCAATTTGATGATTAGTTTTATCATATATAATGAAGTGTTTAGAGTTTTGTTAACGAGTGCATAATGATAAAATATTGCATATTTGATTTTCATGATGAATGCAAAAAATTATGCAAGGATACAGGAATAAAACTTGATCAAGGAATTGAATCTCTAAAGTAAAGGGAGTAGCACAACAACAACAACAAGCCTTAATCCCACTAGGTGGGGAGTAGCACATCCAACTAACAATTTTAAACAAATAGAAAATTATTTTTATTAATACTTTAGATTCATATTTATAAGAATAAAACCTAATAGGTTATTTCACTTAATCAAACCCAAGAAAAAGTAATAAGTTGAATAATAAGAGGCCACAGATAACATTAACAAAATTACTCATTCAATCTTAAAGAAAATTCCAAAAGATGGCCACTAAACAAAAGTTGTTAGAGGGAGAAAAATAGGAAAATAGAGAAAAGTAGCATTATAGATGTCACAAATCCTATTGCATGAAAACTGCAAGAAGCTATCAATATAAACATAACATTAAGAAATCGTTGAACGCGAGATGAGCCCAATCAACAAAAGAAATCTATTTAGAAGGAGATTGTCACCATCAAAGCAAAAAGTCCTGGCAACAAAAACAAGCAAAAGAGTTCAAGTAGTCCTAACAAAGGAATCAATCAATCGTAGTTAAAATTTGTTGATTCGCATCACTCACTCTAATATATACTTCTTATAAGCACACTATACAAGTTGATGAAAAAAGAGATTTTCACGAATCAATCACACAACCTCCTTTGCAAGGGAGTTGATATAGTGCAAGACATGCATCAAGATTATTCTACATTATTTTTATTATTTTAATATTTTTAATAATTTTTAAGGTTTCTATTTTTGTTTTAATATTTATTTTTAAAATTATCATTATTTTAAATTATCAGATAAAGCTTCTAAAACTTATATAAATTTGAATTTCAAAAATGATTTGATTTTATATTGTGACATTATTAATATAAAAAATTTTAAGTGGTTTACAAAAGAATATCCAATTATGAATTAAATTTGAATCATATTTCCCTTATTCCCCTCTCCTCCAACTTCTCTATCCAACCTCCTATGCCCAATGCTCTTGCTCTTGGCCGAAAACTATATTCGAGAGAAGGCATAGTATGAAGTCCACCTCTAACATGATTCCCAAAGCTTCTTCCTCATGGTTTCCCTCTCCAAACGTGTTTCCAAGGAGCCAAAACCTTTAACCCTCTCTCCGATCAACACTCTTGCATCTAAACTGACAATTCAATAAATGAAGCTTACAATCAAATAAAACTTGAGAAAATAAAGAATAAGAATATCAAGAACGAAATTGTCATCAAATGATCCCCAATCAAATTTGTACCAACAACAATCATCTTCTAAACAAACTAATATTAGAAAGATTCTTTAATCATCATTAAGCATACTGCATCCCTTTCTACATGACCAAATTAACACACTTCAGATCAATGCATCCATATCTATGATAGCATTCGTGAATTCATGTTGTGTTACATATAATATGGCATTATCGTAAACAATTTATCTACGGCGTTCATGTAAATCTTAAAGTAACATGAACATGTATTCATTAATGGTTAACCAATACTTTTATGCAAACGCGATAAAATTATGAGAAACTAAAATCACCAAATCGATTATGCATTTAAAGGACACATTATTTTAAACATGGTTTGAATCATTCTCAAATTATTTCCTAAGTACAACAATGCACACAACAAAAAGGACATGGTGTATGCAACATTGGTGGGTTCATGACCTTATAGATACCCATCATGTAATCATGTTATTTAGCTTAATATAATCCACAAAAGGGCATAGAAAAAAATAACAAATACTTGATTGATTTCGTTGCATAGGACCAACAAGTCATGTTATTTACGACTACTAAGATCAATTAATTCAATCTAGTGATCCACTACATTCATTGATTCTAACAATACTAAGTCCTTCAAAATAAACCTTATCCTCAATATCGAATCACATAGTAAAGCAAAAAAAATGCAAATAAGAAATCCATGCAAAATCTTCAAGTCATGGAAGGTAAGAGAAATTGTTGATGAAATTGCAAGAAGTGGGTGGCCATCAAGCCAGACTTCCAATTGAGGATCCACAAGTAACCTTCAAGATAACAACTACTCTTCTAGCCTTACCTTTGAGTTTTGTAATTGTGGCAATGCGATTGTATCCATTTTGGCAAAGCCTTGAGTATCATCGACAAAAAAGTGGAGGCAATATAAATATTGGTGATGAAATAGTAGATGTGTGGGATTGCCAGTTGAACCAAGCAAAGAACTCGAGTAGATTCTTGGAATACAGATTGGACCTATCGGAGCAATAGGGGATACAATGATGTCCTACTGAATCATACTAGGAGCTCAAGAAAGTGCTTTCCGAATGCAATGCACAGTGCCCATCATTCATTTACAAATTAAAAGCCATGAGCAATAGCTTGAAATTAGACAAATATGGTGGAGTTATGGGGCTTTGACTATTTGGGGTAGTCAAGTGTTGTATAAATCTAACTTTGAACCTAGTCAATCGTTGATTTATGCCTCTAATAATCATCCAAAATTCGCTTAACTTTTGTTTTCAACATTGTTTTCACGATCCGATAATTGGGTGTTGCACCAATTTTTGTAGTCATTAACCCTAAGGGACATTTCATCAAGCATCTTGGCTACATTCGAGAGAAAGCCACTACCATAGAGGGATGCGGTAGTAGATGTAGCAATATTACAAAGTAAATCACGAAAATATTACAAAGCAGATCATAGGAGTCTCCTAGGGCTCAACCAAGAAAGGTTTTAACACATCTGATGGTCGACATTGATGAGTTCTTGGCGATGATGCAAGGTGTGGTTGTTTGGTCATCAATAATCGAGATATGAAGTGCAATGGGAATCAAATGATATCAAGCAAATCTTGTGTCTTTAGTAGGTGTGCCAATGGAGTTCTAAAAGTGCATAAGATGGGGATCCAGACAAGATGGACTAAGTCACCTCGGATCAAGCGATAGTGCAAGTGGACGACAAACATCGTAAGCTGTGATGTAGCGTGTTGTCTGAGGAAATATGAGGCAAGAATTGAGTGGAAATCAACAATTGGTATGAGGACAACAGTCGTGATATGCGGGATCTAGCATCATAGAAGATTGAGACAAAAAAGTGTTGTAGTAAACAAAGATTAGAAAGTTGTTGACTGATGCGAGTTCGCAAGCATGTGGATGTTGAATATAGTTTGTTAGAAGCAGTCACCATATTGACATTGAAGTGAGCAACAATCAATGGCAAAATCTAGCGTGAGCGAACAAGGCGATGAGGCATGTAGATTGTCGAGATATGAAAGACAAGAATTGGGTTTGGCAATGAGGATTGAAGCACTCCGTGGAGATGATGGGAGATGAATATCCCATGGGGCGAGAATAAGATCATCGTGATGCATTCGACGAACTCCATGCCAAAGAAGTAAATATGGACACGGCAATGTGCATGTATTTGAGTATAATCAAAAGTAACTTTCTCCTATTTTTTAAAGACAAACAAGAAGTTGTGAGTTGACTTGGACAATGGTATGGGTGTGATGATGCCAAAATTTGAGGCAAAGAGCAGACCTGCACCTAGTAATAGTGGAGAGGCTCAAAGAAAGCACCAATTGATTCAACCCTAAATATCATATCAATAAAAGGATAGTTTCAAGCTCATCAATAACTCTAGAAATTGAGGAATCAAGGAAAAAGAAGAGATTATCACAACAAAAGGGGATTGTTTATTTCATTAATTCCCTACCACTCCCAAGAAGGAGAGATGTAGACATCATAAGGATTCAAAAGACCCCTTAACTAGCAACTAAACAATGTAATACCTATTATAGAATTATGACTACTACAAACCAATTCAATCTAATGCAGCCCAAATTGATTCTAATGTGTGTGTGTGTGTGTGTGTGTGTGTGTGTGTGTGTGTGTGTGTGTGTGTATATATATATATATATATATATGTTGGAAGAGTGATGATGATTTAACCTATACTTGTTTTTGCACAAGACCAATTAAAACAAAGAGATGAGTACAGTGCTTTTCTTGAGGGATACTGCCACCTAAAACATGTCTTCAATACTTATAATTAAGCCTATAAAGACTTTGTCTCAGCAAACCAATAGGGCAAGGACTCGAAAAACCAACAAGCTAGGGAATGGAATATACACGATGAGTAAAAGTTGACTTAAGTAACCATGTTTTCAGCAAATAAGAAGGTTACTAATGAATAAGATAATTTAACAGTTGTAGTTATGTCACATGTACTCAGACAAGCACATGAAATTGAAAGTTATAGTAATTTTTCGATCGATTATTACATAAATACATAATATGCCTCCATGATTATTTAAGAATGTTTCTACTTCAAACACATTGATTTTTGTGGTCTCTAGATTCACTATTAAGTATATAATGTAGGTAAAAAATTCAAAATTATATACTAGATAAAGTAATATATGTATTATAGAATCTAGAGACCAACTGCATGAGAGCAAATTTAGAAACTCTACATTTTATACATGATTCAACACATATGAGGACTACTATGCTTGGAAGTTGTCTTCTCCTTGAGTAGTAATAACCTTAATATGTGAAGGATGAAGAAAAACCTAGACATATATTGAAGTAATATATACCAATTTTTCGTAGCTTAACGACCTATATAAATGTGCTAAGATTGAGCTCAAAAAATTTGACAAATGAAGCATATTCTTTTATTACTGGGGGTTGAAGACTGAGCAAACTTTTCCGTTACCTTATTGCAGAGGGAAAAAAACAAACAAAGAAAGGGGGTCAAGGGTGAAAGGAACATTAAGATTGTTTAATTGGGTCTGAAAATAACAAAGTAGAAGCAATATTGAATCAGCTTTTTGGACAGAACAATTAAACGGGATTGTTAAGTAGAAACTACATGCCCTTTTCCTATTGGCTGCTCAAGAAAATTCCTTCGGTTGTGCACATCAAAAAAAATTTTCGACATAACTAATCATATCGTAGATGCAAAGCAGCAGTAGACTTATACGATGGAATGAGAACCCAATTCTCTACAGAAAATATCCATGGTTAGCGAGCATGGCCACCAAAGCATGAAAGGAGTGGCATCCCAAACAAGAACACTGTCGACCAACACAATGGAAATGAAGTCATCAGACTTATTCCAATCATGAGAGAGGATCTTGTGGTCTTAGGCAAGATCACAAGGGAAGGGCCTAGGTTATAAAAATCTTGAACATCTTATACAAGGCCATGAATAGGTCATAAATAAAAATAAAAACTGGCATGGCAAGGGCTCCAAGAGGCAGAGTAGATGCAGCAAACATGCTTATTGAAGGTGTAGAGAGAAGCAAAGAAATTGATGGTTTGGAACTTAAGAGATTCATCCCAGGAAGTTGAGAGCAAGGAGTCACAATAAACAAGATTCTAATTAATGATGTGGACCTCATAGGCATGTTCATGGAGGGTCGATGGAGTTGGAGAAAGGGGGAGTGTTAATGGAGTCATAGAACGTAGGGAAGCCAGCTAAGAGAACGACAACAATAATGGAGTCTTGAGATTTAGAGTACGTAGAATCATAGATGACATCAATGGCCGTGCATGTCAATGTGCATAAAGGTGTGCATGTGTACAGTCCATTAGTCATTAGGAGGAGTACACGCATGTATGTTTATGTGGGTAGACATTTTTCTTTTGTTTATCAAATTAGGCGAGAGTTTTGGATCTGGCAAATTTTTTTGTTTGGAAGGGCAAAGCCAAAGGTTAAGCATCAATCCTCTCTCTATATCGTGGTGATGGAACCACTTGCACTAGTAAACCATATCATTTATGTTTTCTTGACAATCTTTGACTATCAAATGAATAGGTGGTGCATTAACAGGAGCCACATGCAAACAAAAAACTAAAGATAGAACAAGAACTGAGATATTCAGCATGATGCATCAAGTTAAGAAGAATTGAACCTTTAAAAAAAAACATACTTGTGGGGCAAACATGAAGACAATATTGGAAAGTATTCATTAAGTTAAATTGCAACATATATATTATATATCACGATGCTTGAGCAGTGTAAACATGTAATGCAGAGAGGTATATAATTAGTTACACAGCTGCAGATAAGAAAATCAAACTCTAACGGATAATTTCTCCCGCCAAATTATCTACCATATACAACGGGGAAAAAAAAAGACTAGAAAATAAAAACTGAGGGGGTAGAAGTTCTCAGAAGAATGTAGATCAAATCCATTCTTCATTAAACTATAAAGCATCAAATGAACAAAAAGGCAGAAACCTCCACTGCATAAGAATTCATAATTGAACCGTCCCTTTTATCCATGAAGAATCAATAATCTACTCTGCAAAATGAGAATTAAAGGACGCAATTTTTCAAACCATAACTTAATAGTTTACCATTGAATAGAAGACAACATACCGAGTCAGAAATTCAAAAACATTCTATCTTCTTGACCTTCTGCCTTCCTCCACCTCAATCCTCTCTAATTCGTCATCCTCCTTTCCACAATAAATTCTCTATTCTTCAACCTGGAACGCAGATGAATCAAACTTGGAGCTTCAAGGCATGGCCCTGGGATCAGTTCCGTGCTGCCAAACATAGACGAGCTCGTCCCAGCCTGCGCTGGCAAGAAGCCCCTCAACAAGCACGCTCATGTCCACACCAACCGCGAACTCAGTGTGGTGGTCGTACCGCGCGAGCAGTGCGTCCTCCGCACGATAATCCCAGACGCAGACGGTCATGTCATAGGAACACGACAAGAGCAGG
Organism: Cymbidium sinense; assembly: GCA_021442155.1. Classification (NCBI taxonomy): domain Eukaryota; kingdom Viridiplantae; phylum Streptophyta; class Magnoliopsida; order Asparagales; family Orchidaceae; genus Cymbidium; species Cymbidium sinense. The sequence continues at coordinate 13,601,467 of CM038224.1, read as the reverse complement.
TTCTCGCGGTGCGGCGAGAACTTGACCCGCCTCACAGCGTACCCATGGCCAGCAAGCGTAGCCACCGGCGCGCGGGAAGCGCGAACATCCCAAACACGAACAGTCTTATCAACCGAAGCGGTGGCAAGGAAGCAGTCATCGTACTTATTCCAGTCACAGGAGAGAATCTCATGGTCATGGGCGGGGATCACAAGTGAGGAAGCCGGATCTCGAACGTCCCATACGCGGGCTGTACAATCGCCGGAGGCCGAAGCGAAGACATCGGCGTGGCGAGGGCTCCAAGCGGCAGAGTAGACGCAGTATGCATGTTCTCGGAAGGTGCGGACGGAAGCGGGCGATCAAGTGTCCAGAGCTTAAGTGAATCGTCCCAGGAAGCAGAGAGGAAGGAATCACGGCGAACGGGGTTCCAATCGACGGCGTGGACCTCGCGGGCGTGTTCTTTGAGGGATCGGATAGGGTTGGCTGAAGGAGGGAGGGCAGCGTCCCAAAGCTTAAGGGAGCCGTCGGCGACGGCAGCGACGGCAACAGACTCGTGGGACTCGGACCAGGCGCAATCGTAGACGCCGTCAGCGGTGTCGAAGAAGCGGAGCTCGGAGATCCCTCCAGATGGATTGAGGTCGAGGATGTGGAGGCGTCCGTTGCCAAGGATGCCGAAGTTTTGGGCGGTGGCTACCAGGAGACGGTTCTCGTAAAAGGGGCTGAATCTGACCGCGTAACCATTGAAAGGGGTTTTGTAGACCGGCATCTCTCTCGCTTCTGGAGTTTTCTGCTACTGGTATATGATTGGAGAGAGATGGATCAGACGTGCGTTGAGAGTAATTTTAACAGTAGTTCTTATCTCCCTCAAGTCCCTGACGCTTCCTTCCTCGACCCCTCCCGCCGAGTTCTTATCGGCTATCACAGTGGCGGATCGTCACGAAGAACAATCGAGCTCAGAGAGATAAATATGCCTTTTTCAGGTAAATCGAGCTCAAAGAGATAAATATGCCTTTTTCAGGTAAATCGAGCTCAAAGAGATAAATAAAAAATCTCATTTTTTTTTTTTTTTTTTGAGAAGAATCATGAAAATAGATAATAAATTTAAGAGTTAGATCTTGATAATATTACGACTAATTTAATTGATGATATATTAAATAAAAATATATAGGTAAATTTTCTCAGCTATTATATATGTATAATTTTTTTATGATTTGTTAGTGATAGTCTTTGAAATTATTTTATTTAGAGTATATTTTCTACACTGTTTGGAGTTTTGTAAGGAGACTTTGATTATTTTAAGATTTTGTATAGATCTCTATACTCTTAGAGATGAATTAATCTCATATTATTTTTCATAATTTCTTGTTTGGACAAAATATATTTATTAGATTATTAAGAATTTGGATGATTAATTGATTTTTATGGGAGATTTATATTTGTACTCTATGTATTCTCATGAGAGTACAGAGTTTTTTTCTCATTTTTTTCCAATTTCTTTGACCTATTTGGACAGAATATTTTTATTTGATTCCATTAAGAAGAATTTGTAGAGTTTTTGGTTTTACGAGAGTTTTCAGATTTCTCTATACTCTCATGAGAGTATATAGTATTTTTCTCATAATTTTTCACTTTCTCTAGCATGTTAGAAGGAAATATGTTCATTACATCCCATTATAAGTAATTTGGAGGGTGTTTAGTTGATTTTTAGGGAAGTTTTATATTTGTACTCTCGTGAGAGTACAGAGCATTTTCTGATTTTTTTTCTAATTTTTTGGTCTGTTTGGAGGAAATATGTTCATTACATTCTATCAAGAATCATTTATTGGTTAGTTTTGTGAGAGTTTTACATCTATACTCTCTGTATTCTCATGAGAGTATAAAGTTTTTTCTCATTTTTTGTCCACTTTGTTTTGTCTGTTTTGAAGAAATATGTTCATTACATTCTATTATGAACAATTTGGAGGCTGATTGATTAGTTTTTATATGAGTTTTGCATTTGTCCTCTCTGTACTCTCATGGGAGTACAGAGCATTTTCTCATATTTTTCTACTTTGTTGGGCATATTTGGAGAGAATATGTTCATTACATTCCATTGTAAGCATTTTGGAGGATTATTGGTTTATTTTTAATAAAGTTTTACATCTGTACTATCTATACTCTCTATACTCTCTATACCCTCTTGAAAGTACATAGCATTTTTTCTCATTTCTTTCCACTTTGTTTGGCCTGTTTGGAGGGAATATGTTCATTAATTTCCACAAGAATTTGTATGGTTAGTTTTGGTGTAATTTACATCTGCATTCTCATGAGAGTGAGCATTTTGCTCATTTTTTTTAGTTTTTTTTATTTAGGAGAATATGTTCATTATATTCCATCGGAAGTAATTGGAGATTTATTATTTGGTTTTGGTTTTAGATCAGATTTCTGCATCTCATAAGAGTAAAATATTTTGAACTTTTTCTCGCTTTATTTGGCATATTTGGAGGAAATATGTTCATTACATTCCATTAGGATAAATTTGGAGGCTGATTGTTAATTTTTATATGAGTTTTACATCTGTACTCTCTGTACTCTCATGAGAATATAAAGTATTTTGTACATTTTTTCCCAGTTTCTTTAACCTGTTTGAAGAGAATATGTTCATTACATTCAATTGGAAGCAATTTGGAGGCTTATTTGTTAGTTTTTAAGAGAGTTTTGTATCTGTACTCTCTGAGAGTACAAAGCATTTTGATCATTTTTTTCTACTTTATTTTGTCTGTTTGGAGGAAATATGTTCATTACATTCTATTAGGAATAATTTGGGTGATTGGTTTTTTTATATGAGTTTTGATTCACACTCTGCATTTCATGAGTATAGTATTTTCTCATATTTTTCCACTTTGTTTGGCCTGTTTGGAAAGAATATGTTCATTACATTCCATTGGAAGTAATTTGGAGGCTTATTGGTTGATTTTTAGGAAAGTTTTATATCTGTACTCTCTGTACTCTCTGTACTCTCATGAGAGTATAAAGTATTTTGAACTTTTTTTTCTAATTTATTTGGCCTATTTGGAGAAAATATGTTTATTACATATCATTAGGATTAATTTGGAGGCTGATTGGTTAGTTTTTATGTGAGTTTTACATCTGTATTCTCTGTACTCTCATGAGATATAGAGCATTTTGGCTCATTTTTTTCAGTTTCTTTGACCTGTTTGGAGAGAATATGTTCATTACATTCCATCAAGTAATTTAGAGGCTTATTGGTTAATTTTGGGGAGTTTTGCATCTATACTCTCAGAATTTTGTACTCATGAGAGAGTACAAAGGATTTTGATCTTTTTTTCCAGTTTCTTTGGCCTATTTGGAGAAAATATGTTCATTACATTCTATTAGGAATAACTTGGAGGCTGATTGGTTGGTTTTTTAGTTTCAGATCATTTCTATACACTCATGAGAGTGTAGAACATGTTTACATTTTTCCCCACTTTTTTTAGACTATTTGGAGGAAATATGTTCATTTCTGGAGTTGTTTTATATGTTACATATTTTTGGAGCTATCTGAGCAAGTGAATGTGATAAATGAGCGGTGCGATGATGAAGTCGTGATGTCTAATGACCCAATATGAAAACCTCGGGACCACTGCTCACAAAGAAATAAAAGGTATGCACCGTAATCGACTACGCATTACATCGAATGGGTTCGCAGTTAGAAGGATCATACTATTTGGCCAAACTCAAGAAATTAAAATCAAAGGATTTTTTTTATGTTCAAAGAGGTCGAAGAAATCGCGCCTCTTAACTCCTCAGTAAAATTCTAGAAAATAGAAATAATGAGTGGTTGTCCGATAATGATTAGATTTTCTGTTGATTTGGATGGGAATTGGATGGTAAAGAAATATATAGAAAGTCATAACTATTCATTGGCAAAGCCTGCTGATGTACATCTTCTCAGATCATACCGATGCATTAGCGATGAGAAGGCGGCTGTGTTGAAGACAATGACAGAGGCCACAAAGAACTTCTCAATTTTGTCATTTATCAGACATAAATATGAACCACATCTAGCTGTCGGAAATAATCAAATAAACCTGCCATTTATCAGACAGCAATCTTATCAACGGTTAATCCAAGAAGGGATGCAACACATCCACCTTGGCCTAATAATGGTACGCATACACGCTTTACACGAGATGCAGAACAATCGCATTAATTGTCCTCGGGATACCGATGCTCGACGCTCTATTATTGGAACTATGGAAATCGATTTATCCTCCGACTCAACCGGTATATATCGCACCAGATCTTATGCTATCCATACATGATTTTATGAACCACATCGAGCTTGTCATCTTAACACATGGCTATGAGGATTGGCAAGGAGGCGAGTCCAACCTCCTTATCACCGAGCTCTTGCATTAACAACACTGTCACACGGGTTCGTTATAATATCTCCGAGTGCAAACTACTGGCCACGCAGATCTCAGCTTTACCAACGCCACACATGTGAACTACAAGGGAGTTCTTGGAATCTAAGACCATCAGAGGCACCAGTTCTCCAGGTACCTCAATCCCTAATAACTCACCAACGCATCTACGGCTCGATCCGTTTGTCTTTCTCTTCCTACACCCCGCATACCCCTCAGACTATTACCACCACAGAAGATGACAAATTTGCCCTAATGGTCTTCTCTGATGAACCAATTTGGGATCCATCTGATGATGAGGAAGAAGATGATTCTGATTTCTCCCTCTTTCTTTACCTAAATAATCGTTACATGAAGCTCTACCGCCTTTCACCTAAGGTGGTGGGATACTCTTCCTATCCCAAACCGTAACCTAAACTGTAGCGAGCTTCCGTGAGCGTAAACCAAAAAACTCTACCAATAACACTGCTTCACTATAAATGATCAACTCTCTGAACTAGATTATCCTAAACTCCGCAAACTAGCGGATAAAGTCGATCACCTATACACCTGCTTTCATCTTCCTATCCCTAACGTCCGGGGCCATGGGACCGAATGTATCCACCAAGAACCTCCTCAAACTCCCATGGTTATACCCCACCTCCCACATATTACCAAAATTACAGACTACGCCGTGACTTCAAGAAATCTTATTCGTAATGTGGAACCCCGCCGCCCTTTTCCAACCAAGGGTTCTACTTGTCCTCAAGACTTCTCACCATAAGGATGTAATTTCAAGATGGGAATCCATAACATTGAATTTATTAAATGACGCATCAATTTATGGATAATAAATCCAAGGTAATTGTTCATTGAAAATCAAGAAGATGAAAAGAAAATGTGGATCCAATGGAGGATGGCTGTGAAGAAGAATATGAAAGATTGGTAAATATTGGCCGACGATCCAAAAACGTATCATATCACAATACGTCGCATCATTCTTCTAGAAGATCCTTACCAAGGCTCTACGGAAGAACAGAACCGGGCATATCAAGATCTTGAAAGATTGAGCTGTACTCAAATAAAAGACATGTTCAATTATATGAATGATTATAAGACACTTGGATCCAAAGAATGTATATCAACGCTAGAACTCTCCGACAAATTTTTTAGAAAATGCCGACATACTTGGGACTAAATTGAAGCCTTTAAAGTCAAATACTCGATGCTCGATTGGTGTACTACCCGTAATATTTACGCATACACCGCGGACCTATGTAAGAAAGTCGCAATTCAAAGAGGTATTAAAGACCTCTATATGTCGAAAGATACCCATCCTGTGGTACTATAATAACACCGTAAAGTATGGGTCAAAATCAAAAATTATAAGGGTAAGCCCCATGATACTCATATACGGTAATTAAAAATAAAAACAACCCGCTCCACAAAATGCAGATGCTACATTTGTGGAGAAGAAGGACACTTCGCACGGGAGTGTAAAAACAAAAGAGGAAACATGGCCAGGGCGGCCATACTCAAAGATTTAGATCTACCGGAAGAATACGATGTCCTCGAGACCTAAATGAGGACCCATCCACGCACTGATATATCTAAGGAGAAGGCCAATACCATCACCATAAGTGCACTTGAGGACCTCCCTACCGATGAATATGGATTCATGGTCAAAGATTTCGGATGGAGGTATGCTATACAACTTTCTGAAATACAAGAAAATTGTGTTCATGACTGGGAACACAACAAACCCATTAAAGGCCCGCATACAAAATGCACCTACTGCTCAATAACCACCAACATTGCCATGAGGATTCATTGCGCAAAATGCAAAATTTCAGCATGCCCAATGTGCGCAAAATTTTATTTGGAAATAGAAATCCGAAAGGATCTAACCCTGCAGACCTACCAGTCAAAGGATGAGCTGATACATGAACTAGTAAAATACTCAAAACATCTCGCGGAGGAAAATAAGCGGCTAAAACAACACATACAAGAAGTCCTAAAGGAGCAACTAGAAGAAACAACACAAGAACTGCTACCTATGGACAAAGGGAAAAGACCCATCATAGAAGAAGAAGATGAGGAATACACAGAAGTCCGAATTCTTAATGAGATTGCCAAAGAACATGCAGGAAAGGCGCCAAGAAAAGTGGTAAATCGCCTCTATAACCTAACAATCTATTTTCATGTTCCAGATGCAATTTCACATCCGTGCAATCATGATACGAGCAACAAATTCGCGAAACACTAAAGGATAAAAAGCACGAGAAAAGTTAAACTATGAAATACTATTTCATGGAGTAAATTCACCACTAAATAAACAAGAATAAAGAACGGATAATGACTATTAGTGACCACAAGTTTAAAATACCATTAATCTAACATGGACATGGAGACGGGACTGAATTCAAATGTCGCTAGGGTGCAATTTTCTAAGGAGCATGACAGGAGGTATAAGAATTGAAGGTAACATTGTCACTTTTTATAAAGAATTTATGCCTATCATCACCTCCCCAGAACTCGAAGTTGCAAACAAACAGATAGCTGAGCTTGACATAGACTATGATATTTATGTCTCACTACAACCAGAATGGATATATCATTCATTAGACCAAAATCCGTTCATGAGAAAATTCAGAGGAATCTTACAAAAGCTGAAAGCAAATGGCTACATCGGAGAAGATCCCCTGAAGCACTGGAGCAAGAATCAGGTATCATGCAAAATCGAGATAATTAACCCTGATCTTACCATCCAGGATAAACCGCTAAAACATGTAACGCTTAATGCAAGAACAATTCAAACCACATAGAAGGTCTCGACTAAAGGTAATTCGACCCAAGAAGAAGTCGACGTAACGATGGCCATGATAGTCAATTCGGACCACAAGATGAAGTCACCTAAAAGAGACCAAAGGTAAAGAGCGAATGGTGTTCAACTACAGGTCTCTCAACGACAACACATATAAAGACCGCTTCTACCGGTATTAATACACTACTAAAGAAAATTGGCAACAGAATATATTCAAAATTCGACTTAAAAAGTGGCTTTCATCAAGTCGCAATGCATCCCGAGTCTATTGAATGGACGGCATTTATAAGCCCTACAGGACTATATGAATGGCTAGTTATGCCATTCGATTGCGCGCCACTTTTCAACAAAATGGATAATTGCCAATCGCTCCAAATTTTAATTGTTATATTGATGACATTCTAATTTTCATAATCAAGACAACACCGAGGCACCTAGAGCAGTTCCTACAAATCGTAGAAAAAGAAGGGCTAGTCCTCTCACCTACTAAAATGAAGATCGCAGTACCACAAATTGATTTTCTCGGAGCAGTAATTGGCAACAGAAAGATAAAGCTACAAGCGCATATCATTAAGAGAATTGATTTCAAGAAAAATTGAAAGAAAAGCAAGGAATGAGATCCCTAGGTATTTTGAATTATGCAAGATCTTACATACCTAATCTAGCACCTTGGGGACCACTCTAAAAGACATCGCCACACTACGGCGATAAAGGATTAAAAGCCACCATTGGGAGCTCAAAAAAATTAAATCAATAGTGTAAGTCGCTGACTTAGAAATACCCCTAAAAGGCCTACATCAGTGAAACCGGGATGTATGGAGGGATGGGGTGGTATTTGCAAATGGAAAATCAAAAAGGAAGATCCCAAAAATACTGAAAAAGTGTGCGCATACGCCAGCGGTAAATTCGCAATGGTAAAATCCACCATTGATGCAGAAATACATGCATGCATGGAAACCCTAAATGCACTAAAAATTCATTATCTGGACAAACGGGAAATTACCCTAAGAACGGATTGTCAAGCTATAATCTCTTTCTATAACAAAACAGCTCAGAATAAGCCCTCCAGAGTGCGATGGCTTAACTTCACTGATTATATCAGCGGACTTGGGATCACAGTTAACTTTGAGCATTGACGGAAGAAATAACGTACTAGCAGACAACCTTTCTAGACTAACATTCACTTTATGTGCAGGTTTAGCTAACAAAGAAGAACTCAACTCCATTTTACCAAAATGGACGGAGCACGAGGAAGTCAACAAAGAAATGGAAAAGGACTTATGGATAACACCACTCAGGCTAAATCTAGCAAGCAAGTATGGATGGAAAAACACTCAGACAAAGAATTCCGAAGAATACTCATTGAAAAACGCGGCATCAACAAAGATAAAATTCATGAACACTCTAAAGAATACATCGAGATTAAGGACAAACCGGAATTCGCATGGAGAGCACCACCTAGGGTTCTACCTTACGAAAAGAATGAAGTACATGAAGATTTATTATTTGAGACCCCACTTTTCCAATCAACATGGATGCGAAGCCAACTCGGAGAAAGATTCCGTGGAACAGAGCAAACTACAAAAAATACTGTAGGAAATACAAGTCCTCCTACGCATCTACGAAAACAAGACAGCCTATACTAAAGTCAAGTCAGGAGGAAAAGATAACGCCTACAAAGACATCTACCCAGTAGTCAAGGACAACGAATCTAAGCTGAATCATTTAATTCAACAACTTGCCAGCCTTACAGCTAACGCACTGAAGAATCACGTGTAAATGTGGAGCATAGTGGGCCCCTACCTTTCTACTTTTCCACTGGCACATGGGTGCCAGCTATCAGAATCTTTTCTTTATGCATTATTGTACCTTGGCACATGCTTTCTGCCAAGCTTTTATTTTCTTTATGCATTATTGACTGCACATGTTTTCTCGCTTTTTAATACCGGCTTAAACCACGCCAAGAATGGTTTTAGGAAACCGGTCGGTTTTCTCTATATATAAGGTGTTATGAGTTGAAAACAGACAACCCTCAAGTTGAAGTTTTCTTCTCTAGTTTTCTAAGAGTTTCTAAGAGTTTTCAGAGTCAATCTTGTAAGTGTTTCTTGTTCTTAATCTATATATCTTGTTTTGAAGTTTATATTGGCAAAAGTTCTTTGTGACCCCAAGCCAACGATCCATATCAGTTTTCTTTTGGTATCAGAGCTATGTTGGGCTAAATATCTTTGTATGTTCTGAGGGAAATTTTCCTTGTATTAATTTATCTTCTTATACTTTCTTTGTTATTTGCGTAGACCGTGTCCGATCTTTCACCAAGAACTGGGACTTTGAGATCGCCGAATAGTAGGCATCCAGTGAAAAGGATCGATCGTAGCATAGGAACTTATCTGCTTATATCAAAGCTTGTATCTTGATTTTATTTTAATACCTGGTTAATTGAACTCAGAGCATACTCTCTTTTATCCTAGCATAACTCGTTACTTTCATGAGTGACTGGAAACTATCCTCCATAAGTTCTGACTATAAAACTGCTCTTAAATCCACTGATTCTATTGATCCTCCTTCTTGCGGATTTATAAACCCTGTTGAAACTTGCACCACTAGTTCGTCCGGGTTTCGTCCGGGTTCAACACCATTGTCAAACAGAACAATACTATTATTCAGCCTTCTCCTGTTACCTTAAAAAAGTCGGTACGGAAGAACGACTAGACTCCCTTCAGTCATCCAAGCTCGCAAAGTGTCAATCTTCAATCTCAGCCCTGCAAAACCAACTCCAAAACCTTTCACTTGGAAAACCTTCACCCCCACCAAAGGCTTCCACCAAGAAATTCTTCATTTTTCAAAATCCTAAAGAAATATTCCAAGAAAGAAAATGAAAATCGTCTAAAATGCCCGCACTATCTACTTCCTGCACTGCCTATCATCCGCATCCTTTAGAAACCCGGATCCACCTACCACTTCAGTAGAAGATCAAATCCGAGGTTATCGAATGCGCTCAAGAATTGCCCATGAATTACAGAGACGATTACCCAATCGTCGCAGATATCAACCAACGTTGGAGAGTCAACTCCAACCGGATGCTGAACTTCAAATCTCTCAGCAAAAACGGGCTAATTTAGTCCCTGCTGAAACATTGTACGAAGACGGATGGACACCCACATCGGCCTACCAACACTACTCAGAGGAGAGAATACTAGCTGTCGGAAATAATCAAATAAACCTGCCATTTATCAGACAGCAATCTTATCAACGGTTAATCCAAGAAGGGATGCAACACATCCACCTTGGCCTAATAATGGTACGCATACACGCTTTACACCGAAGAGATGCAGGAACAATTGCATTAATTGTCCTCGTGATACCGATGATGCTCGACGCTCTCCATTATTGGAACTATGGAAATCGATTTATCCTCTGGGACTCAACTGGTATATATCGCACCAGATCTTATGCTATCCATACATGATTTTATGAACCACATCGAGCTTGTCATCTTAACACATGGCTATGAGGATTGGCAAGGAGGCGAGTCCAACCTCCTTATCACTGAGCTCTGCAGCGATTAACAACACTACCACACGGGTTCCGTTATAATATCTGAGTGGCAAACTACTCGGCCACATGATCTCATTTTACCAGCTAACGCCATTACCATGAACTCTGTGGGAGTTCTTGGAATCTAAGACCATCGAGGTACCCGCCGTGGTACCTCAATCCCTAATAACTCACCAAGCATCGACGCCGATCCGCTTTGTCTTTCTCTTCCTACACCCCGCCATACCCTCGACTATTACCACCAGAAGATGACCAATTTGCCCTAATGGCCTTCTCTGATGAACCAATTTGGGATCCATCTGATGATGAGGAAGAAGATGATTCTGATTTCTCCCTCTTTCTTTACCTAAATAACTGTTTACATGAAGCTCTACCAGCTTCACCGGAAGGTGGTGGGGATACTCTTCCCTATCCCAAACCAGAACCTAAACCAGAGCCAGAGCTTCCAGAGCCAGAAACCGAAAACTCTACCAATAACACCTGCTTCACTATAAATGATCAACTCGCCGAACTAGATTATCCTAAACTCCGCAAACTAGCGGATAAAGCTGATCACCTATACACCTCTGTTTCATCTTCCTATCTACCCCTAACGAACTCCATGGGACCTAATGTATCCACCGAACCTCCTCAAACTCCCATGGTTATACCCCACCTCCCACATACCAAAATTACACTACAAAATTGACTTCAAGAAATCTTATCGTAACATGTGGACCCGCCACGCCTTTTCCAACCAAGGGTTCTACTTGTCCTACCCAAGACTTCTCACTATAAGAGGATGTAATTTCAAGATGGGAATCCATAACATTGAATTTATTAAATGACAATTTGGATAATAAATCCATGCTTCATTGAAAATCAAGCAGATGAAGAAAAAGAAAATGTGGATCCAATGGAGGATGGCTGTGAAGAAGAATATGAAAGATTGGTAAATATTCGACGATCCAAAAACGATTATCACAAATACGTCGATCATTCTTCTAGAAGATCCTTACCAAGGCTCTAGGAAGAATGTAACCGCATATCAAGATCTTGAAAGATTGAGCTGTACTCAAATAAAAGACATGTTCAATTATATGAATGATTATAAGACACTTGCGTGATCAAGGAATGTATATCAACGAACTCTCCATAAATTTTTTAGAAAATGCCGACATACTGGGATCTAAATTGAAGCCTTTAAAGTCAAATACTGATGCTCGATTGGTGTACTACCCGTAATACGATAATACCGGCGGACCTATGTAAGAAAGTCGCAATTCAAAGAGGTATTAAAGACCTCTATATGTCGAAAGATACCCATCCTGTGGTACTATAATAACAGAAAGTATGGGCTCAAAATCAAAAAATTATAAGGGTAAGCCCCATGATATATATACTGGTAATTAAAAATAAAAACAAACCTGCTCCACAAAATGCGATGCTACATTTGTGGAGAGAAGGACACCGCCGGGAGTGTAAAACAAAAGAGGAAACATGGCGGCTACACTCAAAGATTTAGATCGGAGAATACGATGTCCTCGTAGACCTAAACGAGGACCCATCCATGCAATCTGCAAAGATATCTAAGGAGAAGGCGCCAATACCATCAGCCACATAAGGCAGGCACTTGAGGACCTCCCGCCTGATGAATATGGATTCATGGTCAAAGACTTAGGATGGAGGTATGCTATACAACTTTCTGAATTACAAGAAAATTGTGTTCATGACTGGGAACACAACAAACCCATTAAAGGCCCGCATACAAAATGCACCTACTGCTCAATAACCACCAACATTGCCATGAGGATTCATTGCGCAAAATGCAAAATTTCAGCATGCCCAATGTAAAATTTTATTTGGAAATAGAACCGAAAGGATCTAACCGCAGACCCTACCAAAGGATGACGATACATGAACTAGTAAAATACTCAAAACATCTCGCGGAGGAAAATAAGCGGCTAAAATAACACATACAAGAAGTCCTAAAGGAGCAACTAGAAGAAACAACACAAGAACTGCTACCTATGGACAAAGGGAAACGACCAATCATAGAAGAAGAAGAAGATGAGGAATACACAGAAGTCCGAATTCTTAATGAGATTGCCAAAGAACATGCAGGAAAGGTGCCAAGAAAAGTGGTAAATCGCCTCTATAACCTAACAATCTATTTTCATGTTCCAGATGTTCCAGAATTTCACATCCAGGCAATCATAGATACCGGAGCAACAAATGCGTCGCGTAAACACTAAAGATGTACCGTAAAAAAAGAAAAGTTAAACTATGAAATACTATTTCATGGAGTAAATTCAGTCACTAAAGCCGAAACAAGAATAAAGAACGGGATAATGACTATTAGTGACCACAAGTTTAAAATACCGCTAATCTACTGCATGGACATGGAGACGAAGGACGGAATTCAAATGCTGCTAGGGTGCAATTTTCTAAGGAGCATGACAGGAGGTATAAGAATTGAAGGTAACATTGTCACTTTTTATAAAGAAGTTATGCCTATCATCACCTCCCCAGAACTCGAAGTTGCAAACAAATGTGATAAGCCACATAGACTATGATATTTATGTCTCACTACAACCAGAATGGATATATCATTCATTAGACCAAAATCCGTTCATGAGAAAATTCAGAGGAATCTTACAAAAGCTGAAAGCAAATGGCTACATCGGAGAAGATCCCCTGAAGCACTGGAGCAAGAATCAGGTATCATGCAAAATTGAGACATAAATATGAACCACATCGAGCTTGGGGTCACAAAGAACCTAAACCAGAGCCAGAGCTTCCAGAGCAACTGATGCATTCAACTATCTGAGCGAGAAAGTTGGCGGTGTGGAGAATATTGGCTTCACAAAAAAAGATGCATTCAATTTCATCAAGAAAGAGAGAAGATCGAGGAGAATGGTGACGAATGCATTAATACATGTTCAAGGAAAGAAATGGATGGGATGTTTGCATGGGATGTACAAGCTGATGAGTCAGATTGCTTAGTAAGTTTTTTTTGGAGCAATGGCATGTCAAGGATAGCATATGATTCTTTTAGAGATGTCATGATTTTTGTACAAGCTATCGACTCAATAAATATAATCTTATTTGTGCCCCTTTAGTTGGAGTGAATCATCACTAGTAAAATATGTTATTTGGAGTAGCCTTTCTATCAGAAGAGACAATTGAGTCATTCATATGGCTATTCCAAACATTTCTCTAGTTAATGAGTGGTAGATATCCTATAACAATATTCACTGATCAAGATCAGGTTATGGCGAGAGCTATTGAAATTGTATTACTGCATACTCATCATAGGTTGCGCCAATGGCATATTTCGAAGAAGGCTCCTTCTGAGATTCATTATTTTAATAGTAACAAGACAACACAAAGGTTATTATGTACATGCATGAGCAAGTGTGACTCATAAGAAGAGTTTGATGAAGCTTAGTCTATCATGCTAGATGAAGATAATTTGCATGATCATGCTTGGCTGTCTGAGCTTTATAAAATTAGATCAAAGTGGTCCACTGTATTCTACAAAGACTCATTCTACATGGGAATATTGTCAACACAACATAGTGAGTCCACGAATAATGTATGTCACAGAATCTTTAAACCAACAAGTTCAATCACATATTATTTCTTGGGATTGGAGAAGGTTATGGACACATGGCACCGGAATGAACATGACGAAGACTTCAAGTGTAGCCACAATAATTATTCCTGTTGTTAAGACCAGTCCAATTCTGAAACAAGCTGTTATATTTTACACAATAAATCTTTATACAATGTTTGAGGAATAATTTTTGCATGGAGTTGGAGGATTATCAGCAAATATGTCAGATGATAATCCCATGGAGTATTTGGTGAGAAACTTAGATATTAAATATGCTTCCAAAATATGGACTGTCCATTTTGGCAAGACAACCCTATATGTAATTTGTACATGTAAAAAATTTGAAATGATGCTATTACTTTGTGCCCACTGTATCCGAGTTCTTAGTAAAGAAAAGATTTTGATAAGTATCTTCATATGGTCTACTAGAACAAAGAGGGATATCTACATTGATAGTATATACATGAACTTAAAATATGTGCAAGACAGATATAGAAATGCAACTAGCATTATTTTCTGAAACCACATCAGTTAGTATGCTTATCAAATAAGCATCAGGGCACAGGGTAATAAGATAGCTGATGAGTATATGCTTGGAACCTTAAAAAAATTATCTGATGATGTCGACTCTATATTATGAATTCTCCTCCAGTTGAGAGAACAGCTAAGAAGAGGAAGTCAACCATAGCAGACAAAGGAAATGATAATTTAAAGGATCCAGTTAAGCAGCGTCCAAAGGGTATTTCCAATGCAAGGCTTAAGAGATAACGAGAAAGAACCAAGAAATCCAAGAGTAATTTCCTATTTGGCTCTTAATTTTAAGTATTTTAGATATTGATTTTAAACTTGAAATCATCCTATTTTTGTTATTACAGAAACTAAAGTATAGTCTGAGAGTGGTGGAGAATATGTTGCATCACCCATTGCAACACCTTTCTCTATTATACCAAAGTATTTTTTAGAGGTATGCATGGAAAATTGTACAATGATGTTGTAAAATATCATCAACTAATACGATGTTCTACTGTAGAAATTTAACTCAAGCTCAACAATCAATCGGTCATGCAGATGGATATTATTACAAGAAAATATTTTAATGCATGATATCATTTAGTTATGTGTTCTTCGACTGCACACACTGCAATGTCAATTACAATTATAATTACATTATTACAATCATTTCTGTAAGACTTCAAAGAGTCCATGATGACTTCTTTTACTTAACAGTACATTGGCCTCATCTAAGGGATTCTTAGGAAAAGGCCGAGGGTGCATGATGACTTTCTCTAAAAGTCAATGCTGATACACTAGGTACTACTAGGCCCCGAGCCCTTCACTACTATTAGTATCATGACTCTTCTTGTAGCTCAATTATGCAATGATTATGCCCTCATGCATCGGGTCGTTTGTTTTTTTTTTTGCTATTCGAATGGTTTTTTTTTGATTCTACCGTCAAGACTACCTAATGTATCTAAATACTGCTAGTACCTTTGATATGTTCACTTCCATGTGGTTAACTTAGTTAATTGTGCCTTTGTTGTATGGAATTATCAACTATTTCAATCGATTCTTAGTTCTTTTGAAACTGCACATATATTGGTGTGTCATGTTATTAATATGGTGGATGATACCATCTATATTGCTAACTCTTTTTGGGATTTCCTCACTATGGGGTTACCTTTGTGTCGAGTTGTTGTGGATTATGCATTCTGATATTATGTTGGCACTGTTTGAGGTTTGTGTTGCCTTCTCCCCCATGTGTATGTGGTTGTGCCTTGGTAAGCAGGTAACTCTGATTGGTGCTGCTTTCTAGTTTGGGGTGTTGCAAGCTATGATTTTTACTGTTATGTTGGCATTGTCAACTATTTATTATCTTAGGAAGGAGTGTTGTCAACCTTTTATCAGTAGGATTTGTGGTAACTTATCTTTCATAGTGTTTGTGCACAAGCTTCGATATGCAGGTATTTAAGATCACACAATTTTCATCCATTGACTAATGTTTTCCCCCATGTTTGTAGGCTATGATGGCTGGGATGATTTCACCCATTCCTTGGCTGGTAGTAGCACGCCTGATGTAACCCTTCCTTTGAAGTTTGGATGCTCATGTTTGCGGCTGCCCCAAATTGGTGTGACTGAGCCTGAGCCTTTCTACACATATTTCTCTATATCTCTCTCATTATTCTATTTTAATTTCAACCTAGCTTGTATTACTTTAATGATGCTAACTCTTCCTTCCAAATGTTTGCATATTCTGGTTATTTTTATAGGTTCCTTCTCTCCTGGAGACATAGACTTCTCTTAACCCTCAAGAGTTTCACGATGGTCGGCCAATGGCTGCTCCTTTGCTCTATTTATATCTTTTGCTTTCTTTTCTTTTTCATATGTTTTGAACTTAGCTAAGGGATTTACTCTAGGGTGTATGTAGCTAAGAGTTCATGAGTTTATCCTCTTTAAGGCCCTTGTAATCCTTTTATTGTGGTAATAAAATTCCCCTATATGGGGTTCCCCTAAAAAATAAAATTAATAGGTCTTCACTAATGGTCCAATTTCCAATTACTAAATTTGTACTGATAGCTTATGAAATTCAATTGATCTATGATGTATGATGTTATACTGAATGTGCTTGTATTGAAATGCTTCTTTGTTAAAGTCTTTTTATATAGCCTTACATAGCTATCAGAGGTTCATTCTGCTGCATCATTGGCTTTAATATTGAATTATATTTTACTCTGTTAAGTACTCCACAATTTATGAAATGATTTTTATTGCAGACATTATAAAATTTGATAAGTCTATCTGCTCTTATCAATAAGATTAATAGAACTTAAAAAAAATTTCCAGTATTGTAGCTATGATGTTTCTTAGTATGGTGGTCTACCAGATATTCTTTCATATGCTCATCTTTAAGCAATTTTTCAAACTGATATTTAAGAACTCTAAGTTATCTTGTAGCTACGATCGATATAGTTTATAAAAAAAATTCTATCATTTCTCAATCTCCCAAAAAAATTATTTTTGATGCATTCAACCACTCTCCCAAAAAAATTCAATTTAATTCATTATTTTTAAATGGCTAATTATCAATTAATTAATTAATATAATACCTAAGTTTAATTTATTTATATCTTATATGATATTATTTTACTAATTATTTATAATTTTGTCAATAATATTAATTTAATTAATTGTATATTTTCAATTGTTAAATTATTTAAAAAATTCTTCATCTTAAAAAAAGTATTTGCTCCACAATCCTAAATTTTATATTTCAATTACGCTAAGTCGCAATTTTGATAGTTTATTGGTCTAATTTATGACTCACATTATTCAATAGAAAGTAGATTTCAAGAAGCACAATTTTGACAGACATAAACAAATTTCAAACATTTAAAGAATAATCATACAAATGAATTTAGCCCATTTTTAAAGAACATAATTTTCTTTATTAAAGATTTAAGTATAATAATCTTACCCACTAATATTAAGTTTACATATTAAATGGTCTATATTGCTTCTCCTTTACACTTTCATATTGTAGCATTATGAATGTGATTGAGTATAATGATTTATTACGTGTGTCCGATTTGACATATCAAGTACCATTCAATTATATTCTCCTTAATTATGCAATACAAATTTTTGTAATTATTAATTTTTAAATAATGTAAATCTTATCTTCAATTTTTTATTTGTTCTTTTCAATGACATGTCAGGATAGGTTAGAAGGCTAATAAGAATTGGGCCAATCAAATCTAAGTTGATCAACTCAACAAATGCTCAGCAATTGTAAGGTCTATGGGCATGTGTGACCACCGGTAAATGATCAAGTTTTATATGATTGTTAACACAATCGAGCAAAGATGTTTAGATATCTTTACAATGTAGTAGAAGGTATTTGTTAAGATTTTTGAATCAAAATATTGTTTAAAATTAGTCATCATATTAGAATTTAAAATATGACATAATTTGAATGTGAAAATTAATTAATCCAATTAAGAAACTATTTAAGAAATTAATGACTTGTATCTTACATATGTATTATGATTATGAGTAAAATGAAAAAATTATAGAGTAAAAGACTATTAATGTATAAGAGACAGAGTACAGAGAGTACAGATACAGAGATAGAGATGAGAGTTCAGAGAGAGAGTATAGAGTACGGAGGATACACAAAAACCGCTCAAAAGGTTTCTATTAAGGATCCGATAAGTCGTAATGGAATCTACTTAACATATTAATGAGACATAAAGCTCATACAAAACGTAAGCCTCCAAATTGCTTTAAGGTTACAGTAAACATTTCCTCTCCGACCTGCAAAGAAAAAGTAGAAAAAATTAAGAAAATAATATGTACTTTAAGGACAGTACAAAGAGTGCAGCTGCAAGACACCTCAAATATGCTAATATTCAACCTCCAAACTACCTGCAATGGAATATAATAAAATAATTTGACCCAAACAACCTAAAAAGTTGGAGAACATGTACATAATAATTTTTACTGTCAGGATAGTACAGAGGGTATAGAGAGTACATAGGGTACACCTGCAAAACTGCTCAACAAAGGTTACTATAAAGGATCCTCACAAGCTGTAATAGAATCTAAACATATAACACAGGCCAAAAAAAGCTCATAAAAAGTAACCCAGAAGCCTCCAAACTGCTTTAAGGTTACAGTAAACATTTTCTCTCTGACCTGCAAAGAAAAAGTAAAAAAATTAAGAAAATAATCGTACTCAAGGACAAGACAAAGAGTACAGAAACACCTCAAATATGCTAATAATACCTCACTACGCAATGGAATATAATAAAATAATTCTACCCAAACAACCCAAAAAGCTAGAGAATATGTACTAAAGTAGCCCAGCATCAACCAAATAGCTGCAGATGGTTTCTACTAAATATATTTTATCCAAACTACCTGGGAAAATTGAAAAAATAGAAGAAATACTCTCTACTCTCATGAGAGTACAGAGAGTATAGATGCAAAATATGTTAAGAAGGCTAATATTCAAACTCCTGGCAACCTATAATGGAATGTACTAAACATTTTCTTTCTAGACGGCATAAAATAAAGATTGAAAAAATTGGAAAATTTTGTACTCGTGAAAGTACAGAGTACAAATTGAAGAGAACTTAAATAGGCAACCCAACAACCAATAAATTGCTTTAAATTATCACTATAGAAGCTATTCTATCCAAACTGTCCTGAAGAAATGAAAAAAAATAAGGAAACATCTCAGTTAAATAGCCCATCATCAACCAAATTGTTGCACAATATATAATAGCTTGTAAAATAAGTGATTTCCCAAATAGCAAACTTCACCAGACAGTTCTTAGCTTAATTTTTTCATTCCCAAACAGAAGATAATGTAAGCTCCTCTAAAATAATTCATCCTCATGGGCCAATCCCGGTGACCCGCCCACTGGGTTTTTGATTGCCTCCATGTACTTGCAAACAAATATCCCATGACACTATTTTGTTAATTAGTACTCCAATTTTGATTGGCCATTTTGTGGAATCGCTTGCAAAAGACTGGCTAGCATCTTCAACAAGTAATTTGATCTGAATAGTAAGAAGTATAATCAATAAGTTGGCAAAAAAAAGTAATTTAGGGAAACCTAATTGAAAACAGTTCTTACAATCTCAGGAAGAATGAACTTACGGGTTGGGTTTGACAATGAATAATAAAAATACTAGGCCCCAAGCTTAATATGCCCAACCAGGAGTGTACAGTGCTGATTATTTATAATTGAAAGTAAGGGTAGCTCAACCCTTGATACACTGTCTGCAGTGACATGCTGGATGAACATTTTGCTTTTTTTCTATAGGCCATATTTCGCATAACTCTGCAAGAAGGGAAGAGAAAATTTATAAATTATAGCTTCTATCTATATAAACAAGGATTGAATCGTACTACCTTGCATTTCTATGGGATAACTTACCCAGTGCAAGCATGAAACATATAAATAGGGGACACTCTGCATAGCGAAAATTTCTCCAAAGGCCAAGCATCGAGGTGTGCATCCGACAGATACTAATTAAACTCATCGACCGCCTCGTAATAATGATATTCTACCATAAATATTGTATCACCTCTGCATGTGAGAAATATTTGAAAGTGAGCTTAATTAAACGAATATGATATTTTATGTATGAAGAAGGAGTTAAATGAAGAATGACTTACTTGTCTTTGAATCGGGGGCACGACGTGTCAATAAGCTGCAGCATAGGCTTAGGTAGAATATCTCTAGATAAGAAGTCAACAACATGATGTGCCTCTATAAGGAAGGATGAAAGTTAGTGATGAAGAGCTAGATTAACTGTGAATTAAGGATCAATCTGCTGAGATGATGCAAACATCTAACTGATGCTCCTCAACCACGACAATAGTAGTCTGTGGTTCAATTATAGTTATTGGTGTATCTTTGCACACCTATAAAAAAATTTAGTGAAATCAGTTACTATTATGTCAAATTAAAAAAAAAAGTAATGTAATACTTCTTCTGCCGGCTGCTCATCCTGAGTGGAGGCTACTACAGGATTTATTCTGCACCGTGACTTCCTATAAGTGTGTGTGAAGGGGGAAGGTATAGCTTTCCTCTTCCTCATCTGTCGGACCTTTACACCACCCTTAATGCTGCCAAGTAAAGGCTTCCCATCATCTTCATGTGTAGTGGAAGCCTCCACAAGATCTTCCCCTATGGTGGCCTCCACAGGGGCTTCCCCAGTGGAAGCCTCCACAAAGGCTTCCTTAATGGAATCCTCCACAAGGGAAGTCCCTATGGTAGCCACCACAGAGCCTCCCCTGTGGTAGCCTCTACCACAAGGGCTTCCCAAGTGGAAGTATCCATAAGGGTAGCTGCTGTAGTTGCCTCCACAAGAGACTCCCCTATGGTAGCCTCCACAAGGGAAGCTCTTGTAGTAGCCTCCAAAGGTGTTGCCCTCAGACCGCTCAAGAGATTCCCTGTTCTCCTCCACAAGCTTCCCCATGCTGGGATGCTAGACCACCGCCCAAAGAACCACCATCTCAATAGTTACCCTCAAATCAATTCCATCCATTCTCTCTCTCATTATTGCTTGAAAAGACGATACAATATCTTCCAAGGCCCTGAAACCTACATGTATCCTCTCTACCCAAAAATCTTAGGGGATAAGAAGAGGCGCAAATACCGGAAGGGGGAGAATATCGAGGAGATATATGGAGATTTAGTTGCACTGTGGACTTAGAATGAGCCATCTGGGATCAATAAGGGGGTGGGGACAATGATTCAAGGAGCCGACCTCTTCTAATATTTCCTCGAATGAAATGCAAATCTGTCTTAAACCGATAAGAAAATGTGATGACTTACAGTATAAATAAATACATTCTTATATGAACTAAATGATATTATTATGTGTTACCTGGTGTCCTCCCAAACTAGTGAAAGCATCATCTGTAAACTTTATTTTTGGCCATCGCAACATACGTGGCTTTGCATATGGAAATAACAGTCTTATGATGCTTATGTGCTCACCCGCCCAGATCTACAATGAATATTTATATAAGTTAACTTTAATGCATCAAATAATACATAACAAGATATGAATGTATAAGAATAGTGACAAAGCCACTCATGTGTGTGTCAATATTTGATATAATATCATCAAATTAAAACCGAAAGGCCCAAATGGCCTCAATTGTATTCAACAAATTTATCTATGTTGTCATCCATAAAATCAATTTTGATTCCACCCTATAGTAATATATAAAAAAAAAATTTGAAAGAAAAAACAAAATCAAGCACAAATTGGTCACGATGAGTGATCTGAATTCTCAAGTTTATTCTTATAGTCCACTAAGATGAATTACGACATTGGGGATTTCTGCCATAAGACCTTCTCCCCTCTATTTGACATCCCTATAATCACTGCAACTTTATCAAGGGTAAAGAAATGAATTGGCCACCCAGAAAGAATGTTTGCTTCTCTATATCCCAGTAAGACAGGGTTGACATGATGGCAACTAAGTCTTGTTGAATTCTGTGGAGTCTAGTAAATTGATGCAAATGAAGCCTCTTTAAAATGTCAATGACTTTATCAGTAAAGTGTGCAATATTATCAACACCGCTCTAACGTATAGTTTGCATTAAGTTATTCTTTCCACATTGTGAACTTCAAAATAAAAAGTCAATTAATGAGAACATTATCAGCATAATGGAGTCCGAGAGAGTAAACATGTCAAACTACCTTTAAAACCAACCAATCAGCCTCCAAATTAATTCAAATATAAGCTAGTGAACATATTTTCTTCAAACAGGCCAAACAAAGTGGGAATAAATGAGAAAATGCTCTGTACTCTCGAGAGTACAGATGTAAAACACTCCTAAAAATTAACTAATCAGCCTACAAAACTAGCCAAACAGCCTCCATTTTACTTCTAATGAAATGTAATGAACATATTCCCTCTAAACAAGCCAAACAATGTGAAAAAATGAGCATAATGCTTTGTACTCTCAAGAGAGTACAGAGAGTACAAAGAGTAGATATGCTAAACTCTCGTAAAAACTAACCAATAAGCCTCCAAATTGCATCCAATGAAATGTAATCAACATATTCTCTCTAAATAGGCCAAAATAAACTGGAAAAAAATGAGCAAAATGCATTGTACTCTCATGAGAGTATAGAGAGTACAGATGCAAAACTCATATAAAAACTAACCAATCAACTTCCAAATTAATCCTAATGAAATGTAGTGAATATATTTCCTCCAAACAGGCCAAAAAATTGGGAAAAAAAATTCAAAATGCTCTATACTCTCATGAGAGTACAGAGAGTACAGATACAAAACTCTCTTAAAAATCAACCAATAAGCCTTCAAATTACTTTCAATAGAATGTAATGAACATATTCTATCCAAACATGCCAAACAAAGTCAAAAAATATGAGAAAATACTCTGTACTCTCACGAGAGTATAAAGAGTACAGATGCAAAACTCACATAAAAATCAACCAATTAGCCTTCAAATTATTCCTACTGGAATGTAATGAACATATTTCCTCGAAACAAGCCAAAAAAATTGGAAAAAAGGATCAAAATGCTCTGTACTCTCAGAGAGTACAGATGCAAAAGTACCCTAAAAATTAACCAATAAGCCTCCAAATTACTTCCAATGGAATACAATAAACATATTCTCCAAACAAAAAAAAAAAAAATGAGAATAATGTACTCTCACGAGAGTGAATATATGCAAAACTCACATAAAAACCAACCAATCAGCCTCCAAAAATGCTTCAAATGGAATGTATTAAACATATTATCTCCAAACAGGCCAAACAAAGTGGAAAAAAAAATCAAAATGTTCTATACTCTCATGAAAGTACATAGAGTACACATACAAAACTCTCCTAAAAAGCAACCAATTAGCCTCCAAATTGCTTCCAATGAAATGTAATGAACATATTCTCTCCAAACAGGCCAAAAAAAACTGAAAAAAATGAGCAAAATACTATGTACTCTCATGTGAGGGAACGAAGTCTGAAATGAAAGTCTTCACCGAGACTACACTAAGGAAGAAGTCCGCAAAAGTGAGCTACATAGAATATAAATGTAAAACTCACATAAAAACCAACCAATCAGCCTCCAAATTAATCTTAATAAAATGTAATGATCATATTTCCTCCAAATTGGTCAAAGAAACTAGAAAAAAAGTTCAAAATGCTATGTACTCTTAGAGAGTACAAAGAGTACAGATGCAAAACTCTCTTAAAAACTAATCAATAAGCCTCCAAATTACTTCCAATAGAATGTAATGAATATATTCTCTAAGCGAGCGAAAAAATGAGCAAAACTCTATACTCGTGAGTCTGAGAATACATATCAAATTATACATAAAAATCAACCAAATAGCTTCCAAATTGCTTCTAATGAGAATTAATGAACATATTCCCTCCAAATAGGCCAAACAAAATGAAAAGAAATGAGCAAAAATGCTCTCTTAATATAGAGTCTGAGACTGAAATCTGATCTGAAACTTTCCTAAAAACCAACCAATAAACCTCTAAATTGCTTCCAATGGAATGTAATGAACATATTCTCTCCAAACAGGCCAAACAAAGTCAAAAAATATGAGAAAATACTACGTACTCACATGAGAGTACAGAGAGTACAGATACAAAACTCACATAAAAACTAACCAATCAGCCTCCAAATTATTCTAAATGGAATGCAATGAACATATTTTCTTCAAACAGGTTAAATAAAGTAAAAAAAAATATACATATGTCAAACTCCCCTAAAAACTAATCAATCAGCCTCCAAATTACTTCTAATGGATTCTAATAAATAAATACTCTCCAAACAGACCAAAGAATCTGAAAAAAAAATGA
Organism: Cymbidium sinense; assembly: GCA_021442155.1. NCBI lineage: Eukaryota > Viridiplantae > Streptophyta > Magnoliopsida > Asparagales > Orchidaceae > Cymbidium > Cymbidium sinense. Next base: position 13,576,758 of record CM038224.1, on the reverse strand, counting down.
GAAAATTCTCTGTGAGTACAGAGAGTACACATACAAAAAAAACTCCTAAAAATCAACCAATCAGTCTTAAATTAGCTTATAAAGCCATATATTGAGCATAGTATTTCCAAACAGGATGATAAGTCATTTAGAAAAATGCCAAAATGGGTTGTACTCTCCTGAGAGTATAGAGAGTACACATGCAAAATTGAAGCAAACATATTATATCCGAACAGGCCACAGAATTCATCAAATCTTTCATGAAACAGCACCAAACATCTTACAATATGATATACTAAACATTTTACAAGCCAAACAGTTCAAAATTTTGAAAATAACGGTGTGTACTATCATGTGACAAGAGCAAAAATATCTCCAAGAACTACTAAAACTCATCTTATTCATTTAAAGAAGTCAAATGTTTCAACTGTTCACCTACTGGATGGTGCGAAGAATAGAGAAAATCTTAAATCCATTAAAGTTCAAGAATGCAAGTGTAAATATCTCATGAAGTCGCCTATAATATCTCAATTTTTAATGCGGATTTACTAAATCGAGAATGTCGGACGTCGCATCGTCGAAGCGAGGGCGAGAAAAAATTTTCATCCAAATAAAGCCTTAAATTGTTCTGTGACGAAGAATGTCGAACGACGCGTATGATAATTTTTCCTCTCGCTGTTTGAACAAGATGGGCTGGGTCGGGCCAGTCACAGCACCGTGAATTAAACGGTGTCATCAATGCGCTGTCGAGTTACAACATTGTTAATTGAAAAGATGTGAAAAAATGATTTTTTTAATAATGGACACGTGCAGCGCTACGATTAGAGTCCAGACGTAAAGCTACGTCTGGACTCCGCACGTAATATTTTCTTGGAGCCAACCCACCATAGTGCTCGCTCCGCACTCAATCGGCCATCAACTCGGCGATAAGAGAGATATATTAGAGCAACTATTACTAAGAAAGTAAACGTCCATTTGGGATCATTTTTATTTTTTATTTTATAATTATATTTTATTTTATTTCTATTTATTTAGCATAGGTTACGATGTGATTAAGTTTCTGTATTTGGTTTCATGCCGGTAGATCTACTATGGATCTTTATACATTTGTTAAGAGGTTTAATAGAAGCATAGAAAGTAAGAAGGATCTACATATGATATTTATTGATTTAGAAAGCTTATGATAAAGTCTCAAGAGATGTTCTTTGGAGTTCTAGAATAGAAAGGAGTTAATATTGGTTATATTCAAGTCCTTAAGGATATGTATACTAGGCTTTACTTGTGTCCAAACACAAGGAGGATTGACAAAATATTTTCCTATTTTAGTTAGATTATATCAAGGATCAACATTAAGCCCTTATCTTTTTACTTTAGCTATGGATGTTCTTACAAGGCATTTACAAGAAGATGTACCTTGGTGTATGCTTTTTGCTGATGACATTCTTCTTGTTGATAAGACTAGAGAGGGAGTTCAATAGAAACTTGAATTATGGAGGTCAACTTTAGAGTCTAAAGGTTTTCGTTTAAGTAGATCTAAAATTGAATATATGGAGTGTAATTTTAGTTGTAGAAGTTTTAGTGATAGTGTTGTGACTTTAGGTAATCAAGTCATTAATAGAGTGATTGAATATTTAGGCTATTGTTCAAAATGATGGTGAAATAGATAGATGTTATTAGTAAAATTAAACTTAAGTTACATAAGGTGGTAGACTTAGACTTATAGTGCGAGAATGTTGGCCAATAAAAGCATAAAGCTAAGTTAAGTGTTATAGAGATGATGATGCTTAGGTGGATGAGTGGCTTTACTCGAGAGATAGAATGCAAAATAGTATGTTGGAAAAAGTTGGAGTAGCTCGTGGTAGATAAGATTAAGGAGAGTCGCTTAGATGGTTTGGCCATAAAGCGTCATTTGTCCAGATGACAGAGAGTAGATGCATTAGATTTGCCTTATGTTAAGAAAGGTAGAGGTAGACCTAAAAAGACTTAGTTAAGATGTATAAAACATGATCTTAGTATATTTGAATTAGATGAGAATTTGACACATAATAGGACACAATGGAGATGAAGGATTCATGTAGTCGACCCCACCTAGTGGGATTAAGGTATGTTGTTGTTGTTGTTGTTGTTGTATTTAAAAATAAATTTATTTGATTGTATTTATTATTTTTAAAAATACTCGAAATATTTTTTAGATATTTTGAGCATTTTTAAAAATAATATTATTTATTTTTGAAAATAAAAAATAAAACCACATAAAAATATTCCAAATAAATATATTTTAAAAATAATATAAAAATAATAAATAATAAATAATAAATAAAATTGATCCAAAATAACTCCTGAGAAAATCACTACACCATTTTATAGACTCACATGACTCAATTAGTAGATTCATCCACTCTAATACACATAAGGATTCAGTCAATAAAATCATCTCATATTCATGACTAGACAACTTGATCTACATTGGAGGCCATATTATTCAAAACATTGCTTTTATTTTTCTTTTAATGAAAAAAATTTATTTTCATCAAATAAATATTTTCATTTAGTTTTTTACTCAATAAAAAATAAGAAAATAATTTTAATACAATTTCTTTAACTAATTTCATTAACTATTTTTTTAAGTTCAGGGTTTACTTAGTAATGACTTTAAAAAAATTTTTAGCACAATCATGAGTTGTAACCTTACATACATTAAATATGTATTTTAGCATTCAATATTCTCTCTCTCTCTCTCTCTCTCTCTCTCTCTCTCTCTCTCTCTTTATATATATATATATATATATATATATATATATATATATATATATATATATATATTTAAAATTGTCCACCCATTAAACTTTCTCTCACTACAATATATCAGGCATTATCATTCGCATCTCATGAGCAATCATGACCACTCATCGTAGTAGTTATTATGAATCTAGTGATAATGATTAACGCTTACAAATATTTTTTAATTCCTTTGCAAAAGGTCTTAATGTTTAATGTGGGATGCCTACAATAAAATCTTATTTTAACATTATTGATTCAAGCAATATATCTTCAAAGAATATCACAACCATTTTGACTTTACAAAATATAGTTATTGAAAGTGGGGCATTATTAATATAATATTAAAAACATTAGTAAATTATATGATTTTTTATTTGAATAGATGATGGCCTAGAAGAGCAACACAAGATCAAAAATATCTTACATAATATTTATTCTATTCCAATGATAATTGTATGTTTAAAATTTAAAATTTAGTTGGATATTAGTTAAACCGTGGTTAAAAGTTGTGAATTCATTAAAGTTAGGTAGAATTGGTTGGGATGAGATTGTTTAGCTGTCATAATCATATGTTCAGCCACTTCAAATTCATATATTGTGGCACAAATCAAGACTTGGTTCAAGCTTCTCGAACAAATTAGGTTAAAACTCTCAGTACTTTGAGAAGTTAGATTTTTAAATCTAATTATAATTTTAGCCGCTTGCTCCCCATTTGTTTGAATTTTACTTCTTTTGCTTTATAAAATCATGTACTTTCATTAAAGTATTATTGATTGTCAATTAAAGTTTGCATGTTAGATATTTTTGCAATGAAGTTTGGTGAATTATCATGTCTTTTCATATTTTAGGCGGGTTTCAATTTTTTTTATTTTATGTTTAACATTATCCTTCTCAATTTTTACTATAGACCCCAACCATAGCTAACGCTACTGCATATCCCTAATTATAATAAATCAACATAGAAGTCAAAAGGCCATCCCTCATCATCTTTCTCATTCACACATCTAATACACCCTATTTAAGCCTTATCATATTTGGCCCTCTCTTTGTGGGTTCCAAAATTAAATAGATCTCTTGATGAAAAGAATGGTTTAAAATGTGGTGTAATTTTGAGAAATGAGATGAGATAGTAGATCAAGATTTCACTCTCATTTTGTGAGGACTTTAGATCTTTTCTAAGTTTCTATAAGGCAAGCCCGTTAATTACCTCTCAATGGCGAGAGAACTTTTGATTAAGGCATTAGATTGCTTTCAATCGCATATATTAATGACATGTAGAGTTTCAAAATTTAGATTATGAAATTTATCATTTTAAAGCCGGGATGCTTGGCGATGATGGCGTGCAGATCTAGATCTCATGGTTCCATCATCCGAGGCGGTTGTGGTCTAGCTACTTAGTCGGAGGTGTAGTAAATGAGAAAGATCCCATCGGACAAATGAGTTATGTCAGTCAAGAAATCTTTGTAGACTTGGGGTGGTGTTTGTCGGAGATAATCTTAAGTCTACACCCGTGACAGATGGTTGTTTGCCTAACAGTATACCACATGATTCTGACTCAAAGATAGAGGGGAGCATATGCTACGTGATTGTAATATAATGGAGTTGAGCCAAACCACGATCGAGGACTCGGTCATAACCGCTTCATCATGGAGCCTAATGGCCAGCACGCAGCCTTGAGATCACGCCTACCAGATTGAAAGAGTGAACATAGCATAACACTTGATTTGACATTGGCTCATTTGTGAGCTATAATTTTTTTAATTTGTCACCTCCGACAAACAGTTGTGAAAGGTGGATATATTAGATTTGATTTAAGTTTTAAGTGATATCATTTCATTTAAACAGTTTTAGATTGATATTTGAAAATTAATTTATTTGAAAAATTGATTAATTTGGATATGTTTAAGACTTTAAATCTTGTCAACTCTGTTTAAATGTGAGGATTAGATCTATCACCGACATAATTAATTTTTTTCGGATATTTCGATTTGAAACTTTTTTTATAGGTTTTAGGTTTTGTTAACGGGACCTACCCAAGACAAGACCGGAAGCAACCCATGCGATCTTAACACTTGAATTTAAGCATTCAACATAGTTTCGGGGCACATGCATGTGTTTATAGCTTAGTTATTTATCTAAGGAGACAATCTAAACCTTGAGGGCTATTTTCCTATTAAGTATACCCTATGATTCACAACTCAAAAGGCAAAGCCACGGGGAGCATACTGATAGTGATCATAATATAATGGAGCTGGCCAAACCACCATCGATGACTCGGTCATAATCGCTTCATCTATGGAGCCTACAAAAGCCACATGTCAGAGGATACGGGCCACATCTTACGCAAGAGATTGATTGAGAAATATACATAACACTTAATTTGACATCTTTTATGAGCTAGAGTTTTCTTAATCTGTCACCCCGATAAACGTAAGGTGCATAGATTGAGTTTGATTTAAGTTTTAATGACGAGTTCATTTAGCGATTGATATTTGATTTGATTTGAAAAATTGGTTAATTGGAATATATTTAAGAGCTTTGGATCATGTCAAATTTGTTTAGCTTCTAACAAAGGATTATCTAGTCACCAGTAATGGATATTGTATTGATTTGAAACTCTTATTATAGGTTTTTAGGTTTTATTAATCCGGACCCAATTTTAAGACTAAACTGAGAAGCAACCCGTGCAGCATCCGCAAACACTTGATTTTAAGCATTTAACATAGTGTCGCACATATGTGTATATAGTAACTTTATGTAATTTTGTGTTTGAATTATGAGGTTAATTTTGTATTTACTTAATTTTCCCAGCCTTTTCGTGACATTAAATTTGCACTTGAAATCTCTATGTCTGAGCACATGCAGGAATTTATTGCTTAGCTAATTTCATCTAATTAGTGATTTCGTTAACTTTTGATAATCATAATTAGAATGAAATTCTTCGATTAAAGAAAGCCTATGATTTTGTCAATTTTGGTTTAGTATCCTTACGTCTAAGATTGCGGATCTAAGAAAGCATTTTGAGCTATATGTTCAAGGGATAATTTAATTTGTTATTTTAAGAAGAAGATTTACTCTTAAAAGTAGTTCTCCTTTTACCATTCTTTTATTCAAATTTGTCTTTACCCTCTTTTGTTTAAATTTGATTTTTCTCCTCTTTATTCAAATTTGATTTTCCCCCTCTTTTGTTTAAATTTGATTTTCCCCCTCTTTATTCAAATTTAATTTCCCTCCTCTTTTTTTTTTAAATTTTGATTTTCCTTCTCTTATTCAAATTTGATTTTATTTTTTTTCTTCCAAAATAAGGCTAAAGAGGAGTTGTTTATTTCATTCCATTTTCTTGAAAAGTTAGAGCTAGGGTATTTGAAAGGAAGTGATTAGAACTTCGTGGATTTTCAATCTATTTGATAAAATTTGTAGGTGATTTTACCCTTCTTTTATTTTATTTATTTTATATATGTATGTCATTTTAATTCCCCACCTTTTGTTATTTGACACTTTTTTTAGTTTAGAATTGGCTGCAAGTTTTCCTATTCAACGCCCCCCTTAAGTTAGCCCATTTTATTTTCACATTTTTCTAAGTCAAAAGATTTGAAAATTTCAGGCCATCCCCATATAGGGGATGCATCGGTGGCTTTAACATCCTCTTGGTGTAGCAGTGTTATCTTCGACACCACTCTTTTCATCTTATGCTTCTGAGCACAACAAAAGGCCTTCAAACTGAAAGAATATATATAATCACCTCCCCATTTTTTTACTAAGTATGAAAATTAGACAAAATTTCGAAGATTTCTTTCTGGGGAGCAACATCTAACAACTGGTTTACTCGGTACTGAAGCATGCTTTGCGCACACCGCTTTTTTTTCATCTCGTCTGCCGAGCATAATGAGGTCTTCAAACCCGCGAAAGAAATACAAACATATGTATATATTCACATTCACAAATTCTTGTTTCGACATATTTTGCGGCCGCATAAAAAAAAGGTTAGTATGCGAGAATGCGTAATAAAAGTGACGCCAAAAATTGAAGGAAGATGTCGACGATAATTTTCTTCCATTTCAGAGAAGAGGGACGAGAGAAAGGGTGACAAAATCGAAGGAAGAATTCTGCCGACAATTTTCTTCGATTTACTGCATGGAAATGGGTGGCTAAAGGGTGTGACGCCAAAATTGAATAAGAATTCTCATGTTGATGATGTTCTTCCTCGATTCTGTAAAACAGGGTTATGGGATGCGACGCGAAAATCGGAAGAATTTGTCTCCGACGATATTCTTCCCGTGATGGCAGTAAAATGGCAGGGGGCTAAAGGGAAGCATCAAAAAATCAAGGAAGAATTCGACGATTTTCTTAAGAGACAACAGAGCGAAAGAGGAGGCAACAAAATCGAAGAAGAATTCACCCGACATTGATCACATCAGAACGAAAGTAGGATGGGAAAAGGTTATGGCGCTGAACGAGCTGGATTGCGAACGCCAGTTTTTGTGGGTTGAAGGTGGACCGTATCAGGAAGGCAGCGGGCAGGTGGGCTGGGCTGAAGCAGTGCACGGGCTGGCTAGTGGACTTGCAGGTTTTGCGGGCCACACAGAGATTATGCGGGCCATGTAGTGGGGTTGGAATGGTTGGGCAGAATAGGGCGTTGTTGTGAGCAGCGGATGGGCCGACAGGAGCAGCACTGGTCAAACAGAGCGAAATTCCGGTGTGGCGGCTTAAAGGCGCGGGTTGGTGGTCCAGAAGGAGCTGCGCGGTCGCGTGGCGGAGCGGGTTCATCGCGGGCGGGAAGGTGACGTGATGGGTCAGCATAGCCGACGGGCCATGGGATTGCATGAGAGTGGGTCACAGGGTGGCGGATCAGAACCGGCGAGAAATTATGCGAAAAGGGGGATTCGGCCGGTGGGATTGGCCGGACTAGTGGAATTCTTCCTGAGCGGCGACAGCGTGGTTTTGCACAGAACAGAAGAAAAATCAGAAAACGAGAGAAAAAAATCTTGAAAAGGGAGAGGATTACCGTTTTCAGGGGGAATTTCTTTTCTTGAACCGTGAGGGAGAGATTTAGGAGAGAGAAAGAGCAGGAGAGAATGAGGGAGAAAAAATGGGGGGGAGTGGTTTTTAGTTTTTTTTATTTATTTTGAATTAGGGTAGTTTTTTTTCAGAAAAATGAAAATATGGGAGAAATGGGGGGTAATTTGGGAATTTTTTAAAATAATTTTAAATTTATTAAAAAATTTTAAAGTGGATTTCGGATAAACGCATACAACAATATATATATATCAATTTAGGGTAATTATCTAACGCAACGCATACCGCTGACCGCTGATTTTCGCATGACTGTCGAATTGAGCGCGAAGCTCATTTGATAAATTTTGACATTTTGAACGCATGATCAATTTCAAACGCCATCGACTCGGCCTACCTCTTAACGGCGTATGATGAGAATTTAACGCTGATTAGTTGATCATTAAGTCGTACAATATGCATATCCTGACCAATTTTGATATTCTGAATGCGATGGCAAAATCCGTTTGTCGATCGGAGGTCATTTGAGTTGATTTCGGTGATGTCCAATACATTTGAGCCTTGATTTGTGGCTATCACTTCAAATCACTTTCGCATCATTCATTCGAATTGAGGACAATCTCATTTGATAGATTTTGATATTTTAAAACTAATGACATGATCAATAACTAAGGTCATTCGGATATCATCGAAGCTTCCGACTTTGACATACGCGAAGCATGTTGATGACTCGCTTGATCGATTGATTGTTAAATTTTGAATATTTATATTTGATTTTGACATTCAACACAACGAAGTCCGTCGTGGATCGAAGGTCATTTCACCATTTTGATGACATCTGTGTGTTTTGAACCTCGATTTGTTGTCACCAAGTCCGTCAAATTTGATTTATGGGCTTGTCGATTTATGACACATATGTGAATGTCAACAATGCCCCAACAAATGTGATTTGCATAGAGCGAGTCACGTTTGAAAACTAGACCATTTTTGGGCTAGCCGAGCTTGGATCATTTTAGCTTGATTGTAATAAAACTACGGAGATTTGAGAATTTTGTCATTAGTATGCCGCCTTATTCGTGACATGCTAAATGACTCGATTTGTCAGAATTGACTTACCCGATTGATAAAAGTTCTTACACTATCTACTCTCTACTTCAATAGATTTATTGAAGATCTCTTTCTTTTATGTCATTGCAGATTTGAGTTTCCTCAAACCCTAGCTTCATGCTTGGTTGAGTTTGATGGAGAAATTTGTTTGCTTATTTTGAAGAAGGATTCTGCTAGGGAATCAGTTTATCCATGCTTGATCGGATTTGAAATTTCTTCTGTCCTAGCTTTGAGCTTGACGGACTTGATGAAGGATTGACCTGATTTGTCCATATTGACTTGTCAGGAAGTGTATGCACTCCATGAACCCTATACTTGCCGCTTTGACAAATTCGTTGAAGGGTACATATAGATGACCCAACCGACTTATATAGGTCAGCGTTGAGTTATTACCAATATATGCTTTAACAGACTGAATAACCACAAAATTTCTTCAGTTCAGCCATCGGCTTTATATGAACTATGCAATTGCTTCCTCGGTCTTATGCTTTCTGCTTTGACAGACTTGATAATGAGATAGACTTTGATCTGTGTTTTGAACTTGATCCGATCATTTGAGAATATATTGAAATATCATATTGCAGGTAATATAAAGATTGATTTGAGATAGCCCTGAGTTGAGCGTTTCCTCAGATTGTCTTGATCAATCAATCAAGTAGAAAGATCTCTTAGATCCTGGTTGCTTGTAATCACTAAGCTAGATCTGATTTGAGATTGAACAACTATCATCATTGAATTGACGAGCAAGGGCTCTTTCACTACGTCCTCTTCTTGCGCTTGTTGAGTGAAGAGAGCGTCAGCAATTAGACCATATTTGAGCTTATTGAGTTTGACCTTTAGAACCCACTCAATCCGTAGTGGATTGTGATTTTTTCATCAAACTAATGAATGGGGCTCTTTCACGCGTGGCCATTTCTTTTGTTGACTGAGGAGAGCGTCAGCAACTAGGCCATATATGGACTTGTTGAGTCCGACCTTTAGAACCCATTCATGTGCTAAACTTTAGGATGTAGAGGTTGATGTTTCTCCAACTCAGTTGATTGAAGCTTCCATAATCATGAGTTCTTTTGACTTCATCTTTAGAATCTGGCAAATCTAAGAGATAGATTTCTTGATATTTAGGATTGTCTTTTCATGCATAGAGATAAATGATTTTGTTCACGATAGACTCTACAACTTAGATAATTATGGATATATCCGGAATTTTGGCATAAAGCTCGATGTCAACTTGAATAAGACTATATTTGAGGATCTCATCTTATGACACTATGTCAACTCAAATAAATTTGATATAAACTAAAAAAATGCCCTTTTCTTATGGGGAATTCTAGTATATTTAAGAGAATTTTCAATATAAGAAAGTACATAAATACTATTTGAATTGACATACTTTAAAAGGAATTTTATACAACATTGATTTCATATATAAAATTCTAAAATGTCTCCATGTAACAAGAGAATTTTCACGGAAGAGTCCTTCATATGGAGTATATTTATTTAGGGATCTCAGCATGAAGCATGATGTCAACCTAAATGGATATACTAAAAAAATGCCCCTATCTTACAGGGGGATTTCTATTGTACCTTGAGAATGTGATTATCAAGTATAATACTTTTTCAAGTATCGACCATTAATTAGCGGCATTGGTCTTTCACTCTTTAGGTTGACAAGTTGGTATGCCCCTCCTTGGTATACTTCTTCAATGACAAAAGGGCCTTCCCAGTTAGGCTCAAATTTTCCATGAAATTTTTGATTAGGGATAATTGGTCTTCTCAACACCAGAACCAATTCTCCTTTTTGGAATGTTTGGGGATGCACCGTATGGTCAAAAGCCCTGGACATCTTTGCTCGATAGACTTCCAGATTTTTATGAGCTTGCATTCTAACTTCATCAAGAGCGTCGAGTTCCTCCATTCTCATACGGCATTTTGATCTTCAGTTAGACTGTATTGGATAGCTACTCGAAGTGAAGGCAACTCAACTTCGAGTGGAAGAACTGCTTTAGTTCCAAATACCAATGAATGAATAAGGAGTGGCTTTAGTCGATGTCTTATAGGTAGTTCGATATGCCCATAGAGCCTCTACTAGCTTGGTATGTCATTCTCTCTTATTTTTAGTAAGGATCTTCTTGAGCAACTTGACTAATGTCTTGTTGAAGGCCTCCGCCAAACCATTTGCTCTTGGATTGTATATTGAAGAGTATCACCAATCAATTTTATGTCGCCGACAAATCAGAATCTTTACTTTTGAAAGCTGTGTCATTGTTAAAAATTATTCGGTGTGGCACTCCGAATCTATATACCACATTATGTGTGAAGAAGTTGATCACTCGGTTAGTCGTAACTTCTTTAAATGGGGTAGCCTCAGCTCACTTAGAGAAATAATCAGTGACTGCTAGGATGAAGCGATGTACAGCTAACGATGGTGGATCAATTGGTCCAATTACATCCGTACCCTAACATTCGAATGGTCAGGATGTTATTGTTGGGTGTAATGGATTTGGAGGTTGGTGGATGAGATTCTCATGTACTTGACACTCATGACACCTTTTAGCATGATTAATACAGTCTCTCACCATAGACGGCCAATAATAACCCATCCTTTTGATTTTTACTGCCATCTTGGGACCTGATTGATGTCCACAAAGTCCTTCATGAACTTCAATCATCACTTTGCTAGCTTCATATACATTTAGACATCGTAACCACATTTGTTCAAAGGATCTATGATATAAAGTGTTACTAACGAAGGCATAGCGTAGCATTCTCTTTTCGATTTGAGCTGTCAGTGATTTATTACTTGGTAATTTGCCTTCTTTAAAGTAATCGATGAAAGGTTGTCTCCAATCACATGACTCTTCTACAATAAAGGCTTCACACTGATTTTCTGAGGCAATGTCATTCTTAGCTCTTCTTGGTACTTCTTCTTGTTGATTTTTTGGGAGTATGAGGAGCAACCTGAGTTGTATTGATGTGTCAGATTTGGTAACCCCTCTACATACGGGGATTGATACTTTATTGGCTCTAGAACCCGTTGAGTAAATATACTGATCATGACATAATCATCATTCATACTTGTCATTTGCTTAGCTAATTTTGCCAAGCAATTGACCTTACTATTCTCGGAGTGAGAGACTCAAGTTAGTGTGATATTTGGTATATGTTTCATTAGCTCGAGAACTCGCTTGTGATAGAAAGCTAACTCAAGCTTGTTGATTCTATAGATGCCAAGTACTTGATTTATAATAAGCTGAGAATCACCAAAAATATGCAGGTTCTGAATGCCTATGAAAATAGCTTTTTCTAGACCTGCCACTCATGCTTCATATTTAGCTTCATTATTAGTTCTTGGCTCGGTCAATCCATATGATCGTCTCATTATCCCTCCTAGTGTTATGAAGATAATGTTGATTCCTTCTCTTACTCTTAGGAAATTTAGATGTTGGGCTTGTTTGATCGATGAGGCTCCATCAAAGTACATTTCCCAAATTTGTGATTTTTTTCTTTCATGAATCAGCATAATTTTCTCGTCAAGCAAATCATCGTTAAGAGAAGAGTTTGCAGGGATAAGATGTGTAGCCAAAAAATCTGCTAAGACTTGTCCCTTCACTATTTTTTGCGAAACATATGTGATATTGAATTGTAAAAGTAATACCGCCCACCTTGCCAAGTGACCTATCAACGCTGGTCTTGTCATCAAGTACTTCAGCGGATCAATCCTTGAGATGAGAGTAATCTTGTGAGATAACATATAATGATGAAGCTTTTGGACATATTTGCTCTTTTGACTTCTAGATTTTATTGAGCTTGGTGCATGACCTCGTCCAAGTCCATTAAATTCTCACATCCAGTAGACATTCTCTCATCTTGAGAGATTGTATTGAATGGCAACGTGAGTGAAGGTAGTTCAACTTCAAGTGACAAAACTACTTCAGCTCCAAATACTTTAGCATGAGGAGTAGATTTTGTGAGAGTACAGTCTAGATGTCACACTGTTGTCTATTTGTAAGAGAATTTCACTTCAAGATTTTGACCTCCAAATTTGCTTACCTATTTATCGGGACCTTTCGATGGTGGATTCCCGGACATGCGGTCCAGGTGTCTCACCTCGATGCTCGTCGTGCGGGACTTGGATTGGTTGACATCTTATCAGGGTTGTTAGAGGAGGTCTCCTTGAAGGAGCAACTCTGGCCTCCTTGATGGCTGGACTTTGATATTTTCTTTTTATCAGTCATTTCTCCTTTGCAACTTTGAGGACTCGATGCACTTTTGCATATACAATTTAGAGTTTTCTCACTAGAGAAGTTGGAATCTGACATTGTCGGGTCCAGAATGACTATTTGATTTGACCAGTAGAGCTGTTCCGCTTTATCCATCTTAGGCTATCAAACATGTCATGGGTTGGAACACTCACTTCTAGTTCACAGTCGCAACTTCTTCTCGAGGCCATTTGTTTTTCTTTTTATCGGGACCTTCTGGAGGATTCTGGACATGCGTTCACCCGTTCACCGGTAGAATTTGCTTAGACGGTATTGAGCTCTTACTACCACTGATTGTAGCTTTTGTAGTGGAGCATTTTTGACTTCTTTGATAATTGACATTTGATACCTGTTCTTCATGAGACATTTTTTCTTAATAACCTTCAAAACTCTATGTGCTCTAGTAGATAAAGCTTTATGTTGTTTCTTGAAGGTTGAAGTCGACTTGAGCCCAAAAATACCGCTTAACATGACCAATAGCTATTCCTTTTCACCCATCTCAAAATTTTAAATTTATTGTGGGGTAAAATACTACAGTTGTAAGGTTGGTTGTATGACTTGTGATTCAGATAACAACTACTGAGCTCGTAGTTTAGTGTTTTTTCTCCTTTGCTTTCTACTTAATTTTTCTCCAGAAGAGGAGGCTTCAGTATCATACCTTTCTAGTGCGAAAGGTTCAATCGGTAGGGTTGTCGCATTCACAAGTATGACTGAAATGTTCTGCTCAGTGAAGATTCTCTTCATGACTGGCGCTTTAAAATGAATCAATCTTTTAAGTACAAAGACTCTATTTTGAGGAACATTAGTAGCAGTAGTGGTCATTCCAATTATCCTACTCCATTGCAGTTGGTGTGTACAATATGCGTGATGGTGGAGGATTATTTACAACGGTGATGGTTGGGAAGTTTATACTATCAAATTGAATAGTAGTCCAACATCCCCAATTGATTACAACGTTAGCAAAATAGATAGCTGCACGCATGATAAATGATATTCTAAAGATCCATCGATATACAGAACAAATAGATTAATCATAAGAATATGATTGATTTAAATTTAATTTCATTTATAACTGATTCTATCATGCTTCATAACACCGGAGCCTCTCGCTCTAACTCACACTAAACCAATCCAGTGGACGCCAAGCTTCCCCACTTCCCCTAATGGGCATGACCCGTTGAAGGCACGAGTGAATCTCTTTAGAAGAACGATAATGGAAGAGTCTCAAAATGAGATGATCCGACTTTTACGAGGAACACAACAACCTCCATCACGCAAAACACACCACCCCAAGATCGATTATTACTCGCAGAGGACAATATGCTACTTCTTAGACGAAGTTCCACCACCTCCAAACCGTGATGTCAACTTCGACACCGCGCTCGCCATCCATCAAGTGCAACCACCGCCAATCACGATTATTGCCGGTAGCAAGGATTCTCACCCTGTTGACCCTGCTCGCCATGTTATACGTGTAGAATTACAACGCTTGGTACGATAAGAACTCCATCACAAAGACGGGAATCATATTTTCTCTCACCGCAGTTATCAAGAGTCTTCCCCTTTGGCTGAAGCTATTCTTCGACATCCCATCTCCGTAGGGTTTAATCTTCCAAGCATTGACCCTTATGATGGAGTTATCAACCCTATAACACATTGACCATACCCATCATGCATATCCAGCTCGACATGTCGCTTTGTCGTCTTTCCTATTACTCTCGGGACAAGCCCGCACTTGGTTCTACTCTCTTCCAAGGGGATCTATCCATACCTTTGATGAACTTGCCAAAATCTTCGTGGAGCTTCATTGCAAACCAAGGATCATCAAAGACTCCTCCCATCTCTCCGACATTCGCCAAAATGAAGGTGAATCACTTAAGGAATACTTCCAAAGGTTTTCCTTAAGCCACAAATGTGAGTGTACTCGAATTATTAAGAGGAGTTTTTCTTGGAGGGTCTCCCCGACCTTTTACTCATCATTAATGCGTGATACCCGCCATATGCCGACTTGGTTCATCCGGTGGAAGCACAAATCTCTGATGAGGCTATCAATGCCCATCGCAGTCAAGCAATCTACGTGAAAACGTAAGAGTGTCCCAAGAATGCGACCGTCACACATCAAAAGAGGCAACAAGGCAACCGGATCTCCTCCACTAATACCGTGAACCAATACCGAGAAGGAATACTCACCGCTAAATTCATCTCATGTTAACATTCTAATGGCTATTCGAGATGAAGAAATCATCAAATGGCCACATCCATTGAAACCAAATTCGGAAAATCAGGAGCAATATTGCCACTTTCATCGAAGCCGAGGACATACCACTGAAGCATGCAAGCAACTCAAAGAAGAAATTGAGAGGCTCATTCAACAAGGATATCTGCGTCGATTTCTGAAAAATCAACCAACTCAAACCAACTCAGCTCCAACTGGGGGGCAACCAGGACAATCATCACAGAAGCATCAAAATGATCATCCTATGGGAGAGACAGACCATCGGAGGACCAAGTATCTAATCAATCCTCATCACCGCTTCAAGGGCCGAGTTAAAGAAATCTCAGATCGATCATTCCATCACTTTTAATGATTCGCACTTAGAAGGGTCCATGTTCCTCATCAGATCCACTTGTTTAATCGGCGGATCGGTGACCCATCTATAATGTTAAAGGATTTTGGTTGATAGTGGGAGTTCTCGATGTCTATTTTACTCCGCGTTTCGAGCATGGGCCTCGTTAGGGAAAAGCTCCAACCTGCAAGACCATTATGCGGGTTTGACCGCCGTCTGGTAGAAGGGACGATCACTCTTCCTGTTGTTCTCGGAGAATTCCCTCGGCAAGTTACTCATTCAATCCAATTTATGGTGGTCAAGTCGGACTTCGGATAACGTATATTTGGAAGGCCCCTCAATCAATCTTTGGTGCAATCACTTCAATATCTCATCTTAAGATGAAATTTTCAACCCTGTTGGAGTTGGAGTAGTCTGGAAATCAGCGGTGGCGCATCATCATGTTTCAGTAAGCTCATACGCCCGTGACCTTTAGCATTGAAGATTTTAATTTTTGGGATGAAAGAGCACCCCACAAAGTATCACAGAAGACTTACTCTCCATTACATTATCGGATGACCCACCTGACGATTACCGTAGGATCCACCTTTCAAAGGAAAAGAAAACTACGTAGATTTCTGCGTAGAAATCAAGACATCTTAGCTGAGTCCGGTGATATGCGGTTGACCCGATGTGATCATGCACTCCCTAGATTAATCCAACATCAAACCGATCATCGGAAAAGCGGAGCTTTACGATCGCCTCGGCTATTGAGCATGAAGTTAACAAGCTCTTAAGCGGGACTCATCAGAAGTATATTACCTATATGGCTAGCAAATGTTGTCATGGTTAAGAAAACAAATGGAACATGGAGGATGTGTATTGATTACACCTTAACAAGGCTTACCCAAAGATAACTTCCCCTTCCCGAATTGACCAATTGGTGAGGCCACGTCGGCCATCAAATGCTTTCATTTCACGGGCTTACTCGGTTATAACCAAATAAGAATGGACCAATGGATGAAGAAGCCATAGCATTTCAAACATATAAAGGTTTATCTTTACCAAGTTATACCATTGGTTAAAAATGCGGTCTTTTATCAATCGTCTTATGAATATGGTTTTCAAAGGCTATTAGGCGACGATGGAAGTATCGTGGGCGACATGTTGGTAAAAGCACGGAAGAATCACAACATATCTCGACTTAGAAAGCGTGCTTCAATCTTCTTGACTATAACATGGCTCAACCCCACCAAATGTGCCTTTGGGTTACATCGGAAAATTTCTTGGGTTTATGGTAACCCATGTGGAATAAAGCCAACCACAATTAAGGCTCTCGAGATATGACCCCTCAAAAGAATATCAAGGAAGTTCAAGCGTCTAAATGGGATGCTATCTCTGTTCTTAGCTCGTTCGGGGACAAATACTTGCCATTCTTGAATATTAAAGGAGCGAAAAATAATAATTTTCAATGGACGGCGAATGTCGTCAATGCTTTTGAACAACTAAGAGAGTACTTAGCATCTCCCCTCTACTGCAGCCTATTCAAGGAGAAACATTATACTTATATCTTGCGGCCTCTCCCCACGCAATAAGCTCAGTCTTGATACGAGAAGTAAATGGGATACAACGACCAATTTACTACGTCAACAAAATACTTTCAGATATAGAAAGTCGTTATCCACTCGCAGATAGGATGGCATTAGCCCTAGTTTTTTCAGCTCGAAAATTGCGTCCATACTTTCAAGCTCATACTATCGGTGTTTACACTAATCTACTCTTAAGAGCTATCCTACAGAAACCAGAAGCATCTGGAAGATTAATTAAGTGGTCAGTGGAATTGAGAGAATTTGACATTCGTTTTCTACCTTGACGACATAAAGTCTCAAATATTCGAGACTTCATAGTGGAATGCCCTCCAAATGATATATACATCACCGTCCTTTATTTCCTCAATGGACTCTCTATGTTGATGGAGCTTGAAATCTTGGGGAGTGAGTCTTACTTATTTCCCGGAATTCTTTAGAGTATGGATTTAGTTTAAAATTTCGCAACTAACAATATGGTGAATCTGAGGCCCTCATGTAGGGTTGAGACTCGCCATCGGCGCAAACAGACTTAACGATCCATCTTGACTCGACTTGTCGCCTCTCAAGTCGAGGGGTAACTCGATACCCACAACCCTCGGTTGGCCTGTCGACTTGGTGAAGTCTCCTTGCCATCTTAAGCATCAAATCACATCTGGGAGAAAAATACTACACGGCGCCCTGCTAAGCTACTCGTCCATGAGATCTATTCAAGAAAAGTATTGAAGAAATATATTTCCCCGGTATTCAAGGACCATGGGTAATACAAGCGATTGATGAGATGAAGGAACCCTCATGGATGGACCCCATCATGTCTTTCACAAGAAGGAAGCCTCCCAGAAGACCCACTAGCGCCACTCGCCTCAGAAGACAAGCGCAAACTTTATTGTTGGAGGTGAACTATATAAGCGAGCTTTCTGGGCCATACCTCAAGTGTCTTCCACCATCGAAGGCGTATGCAGAGAGGTTCGGGAATATGTGGAGAACACAGGAGGAAGGAGCTTTAAAATTATAAGGCAAGGATTCTATTGGCCTATGGAAACAAGATGCCACAGGTTCACTAAAAAATGTGTTAGTTGTCGGTTGCATTCAAACCTTCCTCACATGCGCTGAGCTCTCATCTCTTCAAAGCCGTGGCCTTTTGCTCGATTGATTGATATAATGGGACCTTTTCCGATAGCATCAGGACAAAAAAAGTTCATCATTCTAGTCGTTGACTACTTCATTAAATGGGTGGAAGCCGAACCACTCGCCAAAATTATAGAGGCAAACGCTAAACAATTTGTTCGGAAAAATATAGTGTGTCGATTCGGTCTTCTGTGAAGATCATCAGACAAGGACTCAATTTTGGAAAAGTCTTTACATCCTTTTGCAAAGATCTTCACATTCATTTCGCATGCAGTACATACATCCACATAATGGGCGGAAGCTACCAATAGGACTATACTCAAAGGATTAAAAACACATCTTGAGAATGTTGGGGGGCAATGGGTTGATGAGCTTTCCAATGTTCTCACGCTTACCGCCTCACAAACCGGTGAGGCGCCATATAACTTGTGTTTTTTGTGCGAAGCTATCATACCGGTGGATATCAGTCCAAGAGTCCAATTTTTCGATCATGGTAGCAATGAAGAAAAACTTGGCGACACTAGACTACTCCCGAAACTTCGTGACATATGGTTGCTTCTATCACCAGGGTAGCTTCGCCACTTCAAGAAGAGTAAAATCTCGTCCAATATCTGTGGTGACTTGGTTCTCTGAAGTCTCGAAGGCTGCAAAGGCCCTCAGCGTAATAAACTCTCACCTCTCAGGATGGTCCATATGTGGTTATAGCAGTCAGTAGGAACATTCAAGCTCGAGGACTAGAAGGAAAAACTACGCCTCGAACTTGGAATCTAAGAATCTCCAAAATATTATCGGTAACTCTTATTGCATAATTATTGCAACTTTTAGTTTATCTCATCTATCACTTCATCCTGGTATACTCGACCCACTTAATGGGATAGAGACTTGTTGTCTTGTTATTGTTATTGTTGTTTCTTTGTCATTTTCTCTTGAAGCTCATAGTGTCTTATGATTGTATCATCGAACTTATCAAAGTAAGTGAATTTGTAGTTTTGTTCTAAGATGTTTTTCTCTTTTTTTTCCTTTTCCCCACTTGAAATATCGACTCATGTTATATCTCAACATGATCAATCCAAGGGGACTTGATCGAACCTCTTCCATACGGGTTAATGTCATTGAACAAAACTTCGACAAATAACCTAGAAAAGGTTAAGAGGTCCTTGGTGGACTTCCCGACCTCTTCCATACGGTTAACATCATCGAGTAACACTCGATGAACAACCTTGATAGGCCAAAATCCCGGTGGATCCAATTAAATTATTAGCGTCAAATGATATTGACCAATCACCCCGGATGGGTAAGAACAAGACAAGTGTATAAAAATAATAATCATAATAAAAATATACATAGATATCATCAAGACATTAACGATACTATAAGAGAGAATCAAGATCGATACAGCTTAACATTACATAGAACAAACAACAAAGTAAAAGACACTGGTGACACTACATGATATTAGCGTCCTCCTCACTACTTGGAGATCCTCCACGGAGCACTCACAACTCCTTCATCTTCGAATCGGCGAAGAATCTTGGATGCTTGGTAGGAGATATATCCTCAATTAGCTCAGTTTTGCGATGTACCACGGACTCCTTTGGGAACCCGGATGAAGCCCTCCCAAAACATTGGCTCCAAGTCCTTCACTTCAACATCAAGATGATTCTGAGCTTCACAAACATAGTCTTGATTCAATTGCCATGATAAGCGGGAGTTCTTGAAGTCCTCCACCACCTTCAAGGAGATTTCATTTGCTTCCGCCGACCTTGCAGCTCTTTCTCCAAAGGCGATCTTGTAATGCTTTCTTCTCCACATGAGTACCTTGATGCCTCCAAATAATCTAACTCAGAAGAGGAAATGGGAAAAGTGTGCCTTTCCCTCACCCAGGGGTTTTATAGACCCATAGGAATAAAAGGGTAAAAAACCCCAAAAAAACCTTCAAAAAACCAAAGCCGAAAAAGACTCGGTCGGACCCCTGGTATGGAGACCCAGATGTAGCCAGCGTCGCGCGCCCGTATGACAGCCACCGGCAGCCCTGATCCCGACGCGTGGTCGCGGCGTGGCCCATGGCGACATAGCCAGCGGTGACCGATCATATAGCCATCGTAGCCCATGGCTGGAACCGCTGATGGCCATAGCGTGGCAGCGGGCAGCGCTGATGACCAGCGCAATCGACCGTTGGGCTCGACCGTTCGACTCCTTGAGCCAGCGCACAGCGCTATGCCGTAGCGCATACGTAGCGGCGCTTCTGAGACTCAGCAGTCATGGGTCCCCGAAACGCACGAAAACTTAGTGTGGTCCATAACCTCAAAATATCACGCTACGTTACATCTACTTCCATAATCGAATATTATACTTTTATGAAGATTTATTCTCCCAAAATGTTTGATTCATGGAAAGTTTCATTAAAGAATTTGTTGTTTTCAAGTATTTGATGCATATATTTTGAATGATCAGATGATGTCATCCAAAAATAGGAGGCAAGCGATATGACATTCAAAATTCCCAAGTCGAGCATGAATCTTAAGGGCAAAGGCAGGCGATCCCAAGTATCGATCAAGATCGAGCTCGAAACTTTGGAATATGAATTAAACCTCGAATGATCATCAAATATAGAATATTTATAGTCAAATCGAGCATCTCGACGGGCGAATCTAACCCTAAGATCTCACAATTTGACCTCATTTGAGCATCAAATGTTGAAATACATTAAATGATTAAAGGAATGCGTCGGGTCAGATGGGAGGAGTGGTTTGGATTTTCCATGTATTTATAAGGCGCCACTCCTCCAATCTATAAATAGCCCTCTTACTCCATATGAGGGGACACTTTTGGAGGCCAAGTGAAGAAGGAGAGGAGCCAAGCAAGAAGGAGGAGAGCTCGAGCTTCGAAGATCCCGGCGAATCGCACCACCGACGGTCATCAACCACCTCGACGCCACCGTCCGCGACCTCGCCATCGTCAATCACTGTCGTTCCTTGCATTTTACGCGGTTGTTCCCATATTTACGCGGAAATTGTTCCTACATTTCCACGAAGTTCTACGCGGTCCACCATCACCATGCTTAGCAACTATTACAACGACCGTGGTTACATTGTTGTTATTTTCTTGTATACCATCTTGTAATCCGTTATTGGGAAGATTATTGCCGAGGCATATACATGAGTGGAACATTTTTTTGGGGCAGTGGTTTTCCCTCTTTTCTCGCTTTCACTCTTAAATACCTCAGTTTGACTCAATCAACAAAGCTAAGGTATAAACTTTCACTCTACCCAGAATATTCAAGCCAACAACATCATGAAGCATATGAATGCTTTCACACATCAAGGGAAGTGATCTTTGGACCATTTTTCTGGAAAATATCATATTTTATTGTTGTGAATTTTTTTATTTTCGAAAACCAATGCTAAATGACAAAATGTGAATGATTTGAAGGTTTGGGAACATCATCTCAGACGCAGTCTTTTATTACCTTAATGCCGCAAAACCAAATTGGTCAAGCCTGATGGTATGAATATAATACTTGCATTTCTTGATGAAGACCCTGGCCTTGATGAAGATAGTGGTGTCAAGACACCACTCATGCTCATCGCATCCAGCCCAAAGCACCTGTCCTACACGGATGACGCCGATCGCCAAAATTTTGTCTAAATTATACTTAGAAAAGAGGCGGAAATGAATATATATTGCATTTGTCTTCTTTCTTTGAAGATCTTGCTCAGTAGCAAGAGATGACTGGCGTGTATCAAGACGCCACTAATCGTCGCATCGAAAGCAACCCACAACACCTGATGCACTACATGGGATGATGCCGAGGGCCGTTTTGTCTAAATTATAGACTTAGAAAAGAGGAGGAAATGAATATATATTGCATTTGCCTTCTTTCAGGTCTGAAGACCTCGTTGTGCTCAACAAAGCACGAGATGAACCAGTGGTGTCAAGACACCACTCAATTCATCGTGCATCGGGAAGCCAACTACCGATGCTCTATACGGGGATGATGTCGAGAGGCTACTGAAATTTTATCTCATTTACAGACTTTGAAAAAAAGGGGGATAAGTATATATTGCATTGTATATCTTCTTCGGTTTTTAAAGACTTGTGCTCAAGGCATAACGAGATGAATTTGTAGTGAAAGACACCACTCATATGCTCATAGGCATATCGAGCAAGCAAAACACCGATGCCCCACATGGGGATGATCGGGAGGCTACAAATTTTGTCTAATTTAGACTTTGAAAAAAAAGGGGATGAGTATATATTGCATTATATGTCTTCTTTCCGGTTTAAAGATCTCGTCCATGCTCAAGACGACAAGATGAAAACGTCGATGACACCACTGCTCTCAATGCATTGAAGCCAAATGCCTGATACGCTCTACAGGGATAAAATCGAGGTGCCAAAATTGCGTCAAATATTTTGACATAGAAAAAAAAGGTAGTCTTTTTTAAAAAAAATTGGAAAGGAAATAATACTTATTTGAAATCTAAGTGAAATTTGGGGGAGGCAAATATTAAATTCATAAATTTGGGGGAGACGAATATTAAACTCATAAATTTGGAAGAACTCTAAAATCATAACAACGAATAAACTCAAAATTTAAGAATGAATCCAAATTAGGTTTAATAACTTTTATATGAATATGGAGGTGATTACTATAATAAGCATAAGTGCTAAAGCAACAAACACTAAAATCTCAAAATTGATGTAAATTGAGCATAATCAAGTTGGGAGAATTGCAAAACTCAACAAGTAAACTAAGTGCTAGAGTGTGTTAAACCTAAATCAAAATGACTCACATCTGATATGCAACCCCTTGTATAAGCGAGGGCGAATACTAAATCAAAATCTACAAAAAAATCATAGGGCCCCTTTGATCAAAAAATTAAGAACTTCATTTTAATTTTGATCTTCAAAGTCAATAATTTCATTAATTATATGAAATTAAAAGTTATAATTTTCTACTTCTGACATGAGATTTCTGCAAATTTTAATGATGTGCTAAAATTAATTAAATGAAAATACAAAATCAATTTCATAATTCAAAATAAAAAAGCGCATAAATTCTCGATGCAAGATGCCTCGACACTACTTGAATGCTAAATTCAATGAGAGGAGTGTAATTTTAAAAGTGATAACAAAACCTAAAACATAATAAGAGTTTCAAATCAAAATATTTGAAATTGATTAGGTGATAGTAGATCTAATCCTCAGGCCTAAATAAAGTCGACATGATCTAAAACTCTTAAATATATTTTAATTGATCAATTTTTAAATATTAATCTAAAATAACTTAAATGAAACTCTATCACTAAAAATTTAAATCAAACTCAATCTATCCACCTTCCACAATTGTTTGTCAGGGATGACAAATTAAGAAAACTATAGCTCATAAAGGAGCCAATGTCAAATCGTGACGTGTTCACTCTCAATCAATCTCTAAAGGCGTGACATGTCCTTAACTACGTGCTTGGCAGGCTCCATAGATGAAGTTACATGGCCCGTCCTCACGAAAGTGGTTTGGCAAGTCCATTATATTATGATCAGATCGCAATCAGATGCTCCCAATGACTATGCCCTTTGAGTTGTGAATCATAGGGTATACTTGATAGGGAAAATAGCCCTTTGTTAGTTGAGGTATACTTAGGATTGTCTCTTTAGATAAATAACTAATCTATGTACACTCGAATATGCTCCGACACTACACTTTGAATGCTTAAATTCAAGTGTATGAGGATGCTGTGCGGATTGCTTCCCGGTTTAGTCTTAAGACTGGGTCCGGGTTAACAAAATCTAAAAACCTATAATAATAGTTTCAAATTAGTGAAATATCTAAAAAATTGATTCTGTCAAATGACAGTAGATCTAATCCTATGTTAGTAGCTAAACAGAGTTGACAGGATCTAAAACTCTTAAACATATTCAAATTAATCAAATTTTCAACTCAGATCAAATATCAATCTGAAACTGCCTAAATGAAACTCTATCATCAAAAGCTTAAAACAAACTAAATCTATTCACCTTCCGTAACTATTTATCGGGGGTGACAAATTAAGCAAACTTTAGCTCATAAAGGAGCCAATGTCAAATCAAGTGTTCTGCTATGTTCACTTTCAATCAATCTCTTACCAGTAAGGACATAGCTCATGTCCTCAACTATGTGGCTTGGCGAGCTCCATGATGAAGTTATGACCAGTCCGACGGGTGGTTTGGCGGTCGCTCCATTATATTATGATCATGATCGAACGTATGCTCCCCAATGGCTCGTCCTCGAGTTGTGAATCATAGGGTATACTTGATAGAAACAACCCTCCGTCATCTGGTAGACTTAAGATTTTCTCCTGACAAACACCACCCCGTGTCTAAAAAGATTTCTTGGACACGTAACCCATGTGTTGAGGATCCTTCTATCAGGTTGGGTCGACTACCTCCTCTGACTAAGTAGACTAGGGACCACGACTGCCCGGGATGACGGAACCATGGGATTTAGATCTGCCATGTCATCATTTCCCCAACCATCTGGTTTAAGCTAAAATGATGAATTTCATATTCTAAATTTTAAAACTCTACATGCCGCTACATTAAGCGATGATTATAACGACTTTTAATCGAAAGTTCTCTCTCACTTATCGAGAGGGTAATTAACTATGGGGCTCCATAGAAACCTGGAACCATATCTAAAGTTCTCGCTAAATGAGGATGAAATCTCTGAGTAGTGTCTCATCTACTATTACATCTGCCTTCTGAAAATTACACCGATACTTTAAAATACTCTATTCATCAAAGAGTCATGGCATTTTTTGGAAATTTTGGCGACTCCAGGATTCTCTTTCCATCTTTGCTAGTCATATATGCTATAGTAATAAAATTTTTGAAAATTCAAAATAGCAAAATGGTGATTTAAGTGTGTAACAAATTCAATATGAGCCTCTATGTAGAATGAATCATTCCGTATAGTGTGTCTTTATCATACCACTATTTGTTTTGTAGCACATCTGGATCTTGAAAGTATGGGGTAAAATAATAATTGCTAATTACTAATCCCCATCTTTCACTTTTGCAGAAATGGATCTACAAAGCACTCCTTTCACCATCGTGGTGTAAACATCCGCTACCAACACCATCATCAACACGGAGATGTCGGGCTACCATCAATTTGATAGCTTAAATTTCTACTATTGTAGTAACTCTGACCTACCCGTGGTACATTCATCCAGGCCATGGAAGGCCTCAAGTTCCAAAACTCTACCATGTGCCAACCCAACCAACTAACTTCAGTCAGAGTTCTCCCAACGAAAACTTCAGTTTTCAAGAGGTTAGTTAATAAGCTCGTGATAAAAAAGAATTGTTAAGGGACAAACTGTCTTTAATTCCTCGGTATAGCTTTCTTGAACCTCTACCTAAAGCATGATCAGGCTTCCTCATCGTGAAAATTAACGAAGAAAGGAGGAGAAATGGTGAGCTCAAATCCCCTTTGAATGACCTAGCGAACAAACAATGCTACCGTTGAAAGCGAGTATTCCTACCCACAACAACTTCAACAATCTAAAGTGGGTAAAGAGGAATAGCTGTACTGGAGAAATAAAGTAGTCTTTCTGGAACCAACCGTGTCAAACTCCACCACCACAGAGGAGACATCATGAAACACTATATACTAGGATACATAAAGTTCTCAAAGTAGCCAAGGACAGAGGCCTAATGAAAAGAAGATTTCAGAGGCCTATGGTGAGGGAAAATCAAGCTTTACCAAGAAAGTTCATCTCTTCTCTGTAAGCCAATGAGTCAATACTCTTGCATGGTGACCATCGGCGTGACACTTGGACCGTCCAAGAATCCATTGAAAGGTCCCAAAAGGGTAAAGTGATATGGAAACCAAGGCCACATAATAAAACTTTGAGTAATAGAAGAGGTGTGACATCTAACACATATATTCAGAAATCTGCCTCAAAATAAACTTATCAAAAGTAGATACCCAAAAGAAGGGATATCAAGGATGAAAGATATGATGGTCGACACCCTAGAGAATCCTCTAGGGGATCCCATCGCCGATCAATTTCACATTTACAAGAAAATGTTGACGTTGATCATGGTCCTTTAATAGAAGATATGGTTGTTCCGCACATTGAACTAGAGATCCATTGGAAATGTCGATTAGAAATTTGTGTGCATGAAGAAAATAATGAAGAAGATTCTATGGAAATAGAAGTCGTCTACATGGTCAGAGATATAGATGAACTCCGCCATTAATCATCAACTGAACTGGGGAACTAAACTCGAATTTGATGCTTATGAAGAAGAGTCTTCACTGAAGCAAATAGAGGATAGATCTTTGATCTTTGCTGAAGAAGAAGAAGAAGAAGAAGTTCAAAATAAGAAAGAAATCATGGGTGTTGAAGCTGTCTATATGGTTGAAGCAGGAAATGACCAGCCTGGTACATGCTTTTATAATCAGCACTGTCATACAACCTTAACAATAGTTGTCTCTGGAAATGCACAAGGAGAAGGGAAATCAAGTCCCATTCCTGAAAATGAGCAAGGAGCAGAACAACAACAACAAAAAATAGAAAAAGAAGAAGAGCCTGTACTGACACCATGATGCTAGCTAGAGAGCAAAGAGAAATACAACGTCAAATGGAGGCTAAAGACAAGGAGATTGCACAGCTTGGTACCAAAATGAATAATATGATGGTACAAATGAACATCATGATGGATATGTTAGAAGAATATCATCATATCATCTATCTTCTCGCTAACAAGTAACATACAACTTCTATACCACCACCACGTGGTACCTCAAGCTCTCTACAAGACATGTCATGCATGAATAGGGATGAAGTTAACCAAACACCTCTCCAACCGAATAATTCAAAATGGCACACCAAGAATTGTAACAACCGCCGCCTAAAATAATAATCAATAAAAAGATAAAGACAGTCATAGCCTCAAAGCAGACTGAAAAGCTGGTGAGTAAGGTTCGCCTACTTGAAGACTGTCACTCAAAAGGTTATTGCCAAAATTTAATACTTTCGGGCTTGGTAATCCAAAGCAACATCCGCCCAATTTAAGCTACTTGTGGTAACATAGAGGAAACGATGATGCCGCTTTCAATTCATTAGAAATTGACCTCGAATGGTATGCAAAATTACCAAATGATTCAGTTAAAATATTTATTGAATTGGAGACCATATTTATGAAAAGGTTCGCCAGAACAACCAAGAAAATCATAATTGCTAACCTCACCTTGTTGAAAAGAAAGAAAGATGAGTCAGTGATAAAATTCATAAGTCATTGGTGCAACCTAAGTATGAAATGCGAGCAACAATTGGAAGAAGAACATGCAATCCAATTGCTAATGAGAAATATGGATGATAAAATGACACCATTTCTATGCATGATGTCGAATGCAATATTTCATGACTTGCTCGATAGGGTGGCTAAATTCAAAAAGTTGAATCGCCCTAAGTCTGGAGTCTATGCAGATAAAGCAAAGAGAAACAAACCTTCGACTTGAAGAAGAAATCATACACCGCTTATAGCTCAAATGGTGAGAAGCGGGTGATATACAACGGACAAAGGAAAACAATGTATAATGATGATAAGGGTAAAAACCCTTATCTAATCCACAACCAAAATTAGTATAGAGGTAATGACAAACCTCTTTTCCAAGTGGTGGGGAGCGTCCAAAACAAGCCAAAGAGATGATAAATGATCATCTCTTAAAGAAAGGATGAACAAGGAATATCCCTTTAGAAGAGACAGTGTGACTAAATTATTTTGACAAGCAGTCAAAGCTGGTTTATAGTTACCAGAAATCAAAAGGCTTGAAGAAGTTGATCAAGTCAATAATCTAAACTACTATCTCTATCACCGAATGATTAGTCACCCTATTGAAGATTATTATGTTTTCAAAGATTGGCTAGAAAGAAAGTATCAGCGAGGTGAATTTACACTGTCTGATAGTGTTCTAGTCAATCCTAAAAGAGAGTCTACGAGGATGATTACGCCCTCTTCCGTAACATCCAACAAAGATAAACAGAAGGAGGAATCAGCTCAGATTGAAGAATGTCAAACAGTAGTTTCCAAGAAGAGAGTGAAAATGTTAAAGCAATTAAAAGACGTCCCAAGGGTTAAGTGGAAATCACCACTTGAACCTATATTGGATTTAAGAGAGATTCCTAAACCAAGTATTTGGGCTCCTCAGCGACACTCTGATAAGACTACTTCATCACAGCATGAGAAGCAGTCTACCAAACGCAGACCCAATAAATCAAAGAAGCTGGCTAAGAAAAAGAAGATCAAGAAGAGAACTACAACTCAAAAGATCATTAACAACCTAGAGTATCACTACAAGAAAACCATTTAGCTGCAACTTCATGCATAAACTTTACATTGTCAATCGATGAAGAAGATAATGGTGAGTCCAAAGAGACGTGTTGAATCATCTCATGTGATGTCGATATTCTTCAACATCTTTACTCAGATGACAAGGATAGTGACACTCGACCAACCCATCAAAATTTTTATCGAAAGCAAGAAGAGCTTGATGTAATGTTCAATTTTATTTAATGACTCAACAAGATAATAACAAGATGAAGATCTATGTTTTCTCGTGGAAGAGTCAGACTCATTAATATCATCATGTACGAAACGTATGATATTGAAAAAGGAGCCTAACCCTTTTGGCCAATCTTCCAAAATAAGAGGGAAATTTGAAAAAACTGCCTCTTTAGAAGAATCTGAGCGAGACAAAGTTATTCAAGTTCAATTGAGAAGTGGTAAAGTCTTACCACCTTCATCAAAGAAGGAAAATACAAATAAAGACAAAGACAAGCAAATTGAAGTCAACGAGGATATTATTACTAGAAATTCAAAAGCGAAGCCTAAATCAAGCAAAAAGATAGATTATAATATTTTATTGGGTCTAAGAAAAATCCCTGCACAATTGAGTGTGTATGAGGCTCTTTTGATGTCAAAAGATCTCTGAGAAACTTTGATACAAGCTCTCAAAGATCCGGAGAATTATGGAGCTTACTTTGCTGAAAAATGCATGACCAAAGCATTGCAAACTCAAGATTTCCTAGTAATTATATTTTTTAAAGAAGATCTTATGTTGGGAATAGCAGATCACAACCGTCCTCTTTATGTTACTGCAAAGAGTGATGATGGCATCTCAATCGAATATTGATTGATCCGGTTCTTCTATCAATCTTGAGTCTAAAAGTATTAAGAGGATTATCGTTGGATATCCAACATCTTGGGAGAGATAAGTTGATGGTTCATGAATGAAAAGGCCAAAAACTTTGGGTTCATTCTCCCACGTTCAAAGATTTATATACGTAAGCAAGTTTCATGTAATCGAGATATATCATTTAAAGCTATCTTGGCGTGGCTACATGAGTATGGCATGGTCCCATCAACTATGCATCAATGTATGAAGTATCAAAAGATGGAGAAGAATTCCCGGTAACCTACAACTATCAATATAAGAAAAAATCTATGAAGATGCAAAAGTACTTCATCCTCAAAGAGCCTAAGCTAACAAAACCTCTTGAAGTAGCATCCACTTCGTGAACTAAAGAGCAAATTCATAAAATAAAGAGCGTAAGTAAAAAAGAAAGAAAGAATGTCGACTCTCTCTAAAACACTTGATTCTACACCTAAATCAAGAAAATCAGTTCCTCATTTGGGAAGTGACACATAAGAAGAAGAAGATATTCCTATCAAACCTAAAAGAACTTATAAGCTCTCAAGAAAAGTATAGTATGAAATAAGTGATTCTGATTCAGACTATAATTTTGAATCTACTTATGAAAATAAAGTTCAGATGATTGCATCAAGGAGGATAGCTCACTTGACAGAGTTAGATGACTCACTCAAAATTATACCCATCCCTCAACAATGCTTCAAAGAAATCACTCAACTGGAGGTTCATGATATTGAAGAATTGATAACATTCTATGTGTCATCGTTGAGTGAGAGTGGCAGAATAAGAACTCTATTTTACAAATTTGAAGAGTCTCAGCCTCAAGATTTTACGACGCCAACATGAAAATTTTGATGAGATAGTACTAACAAGAATACCAATATACTATCCATAGAAGTTGTGAAGAATGATGCATAAGCTTGGAGTTCATATTAAAACTACTAAACATAGAACTCTAGTCTTTAATAAGATGTAGAGCCAAAGAAGTCCTCAAGCATCACGAAGAAGTGATAAGTTTATCACTAAAAGTTGGGTTCATCCACAAATCTCATCAAGATAGAGCTGTTATAATATAATAAGCATATATTGAAAGTCTTAGTGATGAAGAAGATGATTCCCATGAAATTTATTTGAGTTGACATCGCCATAAGACGAGATCCTTAAATATATTCTAGTTGACATCGATGAAGCCAAAATCTCAATATAACTATAATTATCATAAGTTACATGTTCTTGCATAAACAAAAAAGGAATCTATTTCTATTCATGAAAGGACAACCCTAAATGTCAAGAAATTTATCTCTCTAGATTTGCAAAGTCCGAGATCAAGTTAGAACAACTCCCATTTTAAAGTTTTAATCAACGAGTTGGAGAAACATCAACATCTATATCCAAGTCAGGACAGAATGTGTTCTAAAGGTCGACTCAAAAGCCCATAAATGAGAACGCTCACTCAACAGCCGCAATAAAAGCAGCGGTGAAAGAGCCTTTGTCGGGCCGAGAGAAAACCACCAATCACCATGACTAAGTCAAGACTGGTAGGTTCTAACTCAACAAGCCAAATGTGGCGAAGTTACTAACGCCTTCACTCAACAAGTCACGAGAAAAGGCCGTAGTGAAAAAGCCCATGCTCGTCGGTTCAATGATGATAGTTGTTTAATCTCAAATCAGACCCAGCTTATTGATTACAAGCAACCAGGATCCAAGAGATCTTTCTACTTGATTGATAAATCAAGGCAATCTGAGGAAACGCTTAACTCAGGGCTACCTCAAATCAATCTTCATATTACCTGCAAGGTGATATTTCAATCTATTCTCAAATGATCTGATTAAGCTCACGATCAAAGCCAATCTCCTCATCAAGTCTAAAAAAATGACCGAGAAAGTAATTTCATAGTTCATACAAAGCTGATGGACAAACTAAAGGAATCTTATGATTATTTAGTCTATTAAAACACATATTGCTAGACTAATAACTCAACATTGACCCTATATAGCGGGAAGGGTCATCGTATGTATCCTTCAACAAGGCGTAGTAAGTACAAGGTTCATGGAGTGCATAAACTTCCTGACAAGTCAATATTGACAAATCAGGTCAATCCTTCATCAAGTTCATCAAGTTCATCAAGCTCAAAGCTAGGACGGAAGGAATTTCAAATCCAATCAAGCATGAATAAACCATTCCCTAGTGGAATCCTTCATCAAGACAAGTAGATCAATCCCTCTATCAAACCCAACCAAGCATGAAGCTAGAGTTCGAGGAAACTAAAATTTGCAACGACATAAAAGAAAGAGATCATTAACAAATCTATTGAAGCAGATAGTAGATGGTGCAAGAGCTCTTATCTATCCGTCAAGTCGATTCTAATAAATCGATCAAGCCCGTCATTTAGTATGTCCTGAATAAGGTAGCATACTAATGACAAATCCTGTCAAAGCTTCGAAAACTATGGCAAGCGAAGTTGAAATGATTCAAGCTCTGTGGCAAGCCCAAATGGTCAACCAATTTTCAACAAACGTGACTCGCCTCCATGTCATTTGGGCATCCCACATATGTATAATCAAGATCACCACAAATCGAATTGATTTTGAAGGTGACAAGGCATAAATCGGGTTTAAAATGCACTAAACGCCATCAAAATGGTAAATGACCGATCGAATAACGGACTTTTTTGTCGTTGAATGTCAAAATTGATCAATATGATACTACAAAATCTAATGATCAATCGAAATTTAAGCTAACAATGAAGAAGCGCATATCGAGTCAAGAAGCTGCAATGATATCCGAATGACCTCGGTTCATGAAATTGATTGTGCCATTAGACTCGAAATATTGAAATTTATCAAATGAGACTACCCCGCTCTCTCGTTTGAATTCCTCCGAATTACAGCTGCTCTTACTCTTCCCCGTCGACATTCAACCGCTCCCGGTCCCAACGAAGGAGCAAATCGCATGCATGAAAAAAGGACGTAACGATGCATGGATTTCTCTCTCTCTTGCTCATTTATGGCTATGCTGTGAACGCCATCCGATGTTGGAGTCTCCTCACCACCGTAATCTTAACCTCACCCTCGTCAACCTTCATTGTCGTTGTTGCATTGTAAGTTGTCGGAGGCCTCGCATTCATCACCATCCTCTCGTGCATCACCATCATCGTTGAATCGACGCCTGTCGCCAAGGTGGTCGCGAATGTCACCGAAAGAGGGGTAGTTGAGCTTCGACATCGAGTTCTTCCCAACATCGCAGAAGAAGTTATGGCTCGACTGTCACGACCAAGTGACACGTATTCAGAGAGGAATTCCGTGTAATCCTTTGCTATATCGCAGACAAGCCCGCTTCTTTATGGTCGCCATGTCAGGACATCGCCACACCAAGATGCCTTCGCCGGTATTTCGCCATGAGATATCAACTCGGATTTTATTACTTAGTTCCAATCCGGATGTTCCTCCGCGGAGAAAAGCCAGACCGCTAACATGATGGCACAACATCGAGGTGCCGGATGATGATGTTGAACTCCGACCCATGAATTGTCTCTCGCACGACCGCTCCTTTTCCCGCTGCTCAGTCGCCACGAAAACCAAACTCGCTTTCGCATGAGCTCGATCTCGTCGAAAACATGCATTTCATGGTAGAGCCAATTAAGTTACCACAATTCCTCGATGAAGTACCATGAGGATTTCCACCCCAAAGATGCTCGTGTTAGATGCTTAGGAAACAATCAACATGCTCAATCGTCGTCCGCCATTAAATGTGACTCATGAAGTTTGACGCCCCTTTGTGGGATCTCAACAAATAGATGGAGATGAGTTCTCAAATGATCATTCTAATTCTTTGCTTCAACCCACCCATCAACATAGTGAAGTAAGTGGAAGTAACACTATTTCAATAGTGATTGGGATTCAAGATGGAGAACATGAGAATGGTGCTTAGTGAATGAGTGATACCTACACACACATGCGTGAAGTTAATTTCATCATGGATCCATTGAGATGACCGACAATCAATATAGAATTTGCTTATGTGATGGCTCTTTTGTGAACTCTCAAGAGGACACCATTTTCAATTTTGGGAAAATCTAGGTGTTTGAGCAATGTCCAAGGAATCAATCAAGGCTAACTGCAAACTGATTGGGTTTGAAGGCCTCGTCATGCTCATCTGAGCATGATGAGATGAAAATCACCATTCGTTACGCTCATCACGGCATACCGAGCAAACCAAAATCATCAGATGTGACACCCCCTATGTCAAAATACTGTCAAAATTTGGATTTAATTTTGACTTGAATATAGTGGTTGCATTGCAGTGATCGAAGACTCGCTATTGTCCATCCGGGCAAGGTGTATGAAGATGTCTATGTCATAAGACACCACTCACGCTATCGGCGCATGAGCAAAAATACCCATGATGCAGCCCCCTACATGGGGATGATGCCGGGAGGCTGCCAAAATCTTGTCAAAATTATATACTTAGAAAAAGAGGGAGGGGAAATGAATATATATTGTATTTGTCTTCTTTCAGGTTTGAAGACCTCGTTGTGCTCAACAGGGCGCGATGAGATGAAAACGGTGGTGTCACAAGACATCACTCAGCACGCCATCGTGGTTGAGCAAGCTAAAACACTCTCACACTGAGATGATCGGAGGTCGCCAAAATTTTGTCTAAATTATAGACTTAGAAAAAGAGGGAGGGGAAATGAATCTATATTACAATTGTCTTCTTTCAGGTTTGAAAATCTCGTTGTGCTCAAGAGGGTGTGACGAGATGAAGG
Organism: Cymbidium sinense; assembly: GCA_021442155.1. Lineage (NCBI taxonomy): Eukaryota > Viridiplantae > Streptophyta > Magnoliopsida > Asparagales > Orchidaceae > Cymbidium > Cymbidium sinense. The sequence goes on along the minus strand of CM038224.1, from coordinate 13,542,390 downwards.
CATGTAAAGACACCTATCGCTATGCTCATCGCATACCAAGCAAATACTCCGATCGCTCTATAGGGGATGATGTCGAGGTCGCAAAATTTATCTAATTTCTGACTTTGAAAAAAAGGGAATGAGTATATATTGTATGTCTTCGTTAAAGACCTCTGCGTTCAACAAAGCGACGATGAACCGCCGAAAGTCACACCACTTCAACAGGCATCTATGAAAAAAACACCGATGCAGCCCCCTACATGGGGATGACGCTAAGAAGTTGCCGAAATTTTGTCTAATTTACAGACTTTGAAAAAAAAAGGGAGATGATATATATGCATCAGTATGTCTTTCAGTTTAAAGATCTCGTGCTCAACTGCGCGACGAGATAAACCAATGGTGTCATACACCCATGCTCACAGGCATACCGAAGAAGCCAAAATACTGCTCACATGGGAATGATCGGGAGGTCCAAAATTACATCAAATCTTTGACATAGAAAAAAGGATAGTCTTTTTTAAAAAAAAAATTTGGAAAGGAAATAATATTTATTTGAAATCTAAGTGAAATTTGAGGGAGGTGAATATTAAATTCATAAATTTGGGGGAGACAAATATTAAACTCATAAATTTGGGGGAACTAATGCTAAACTCATAACAAACTTGTAATAAACTCAAAATTTATGAATGAATCTAAATTGGGTTTAATAACTTTTATACGAATGTGGAGGTGATTACTATGCTAGCTAATAAGCATAAGTGGGGCTAAAGCAACAAACACTGAAATCGACTCAAAATTGATGTAAATTGATGTAAATTGATCGTAATCAAGCTGGGAGAATTGCAAAACTTAACAAATAAACTAAGTGTCAATAGTGTGAACCGCAATCTAAATCAATGATTTCTTCATCACCAGCAACCCTCAGACAAGCAGACAAAAGGTGATACTAAATCAAAATCTACAAAGAATAATAGGGCCCCCTTTGATCAAAAATTAAGGAACTTCATTTTAATTATGATCTTCAAAGTCAATAATTTCATTAATTAGATGAAATTAGCTAAACTATAAATTCTTGCATGTGCTCGGACATAGAGATTTCAAGTGCAAATTTTAATGTCTAAAAAGGCTGCACAAACTAAAATTGGAATTAAATAAAAATACAAAATCAATTTCATAATTCAAAATAAAAAACTACCTAAATTCTCAGATACACCCTCATGGTCCCCGACACTACGCTGAATGCTTAAATTCAAGTGTTTGAGGATGCTGCGTGGGTGGCTTCCTAATTTAGTCATATGACTAGATCCGGTTAACAAAATCTAAAAACTTATAATAAGAGTTTCAATAAAATATTTAAGAAATTTCGTGTGACAGATCTAATCCTCTAAGCCTAAACAAACGCGGATCTAAAACTCTTAAACATATTTTAATTGACCAATTTTCAAATATCAATCTAAAATAACTTGAATGAAACTCTATCACTAAAAACTTAAATCAAACTCAATCTATCCACCTTCCACAACTGTTTGTCGGGAGTGACAAATTAAGAAAATAATAGCTCATAAAGGAGCCAATGTCAAATCAAGTGCTCTATGTTCACTCAATCAATCTCTCGCCAAGTGACGTGGCGTGTCCTCAACTACGTGTGGCTTGGCCAGTAGGCTCCACATATGAAGTAGTTATGACCAGAGTCCTCTGATCAGGTGGTTTGGCCAGTCCGCTCCATTATATTACGATCATGATCGTATGCCCCAATGGCTCTCATTTTGAGTCAAATCATGGGTATACTACAGAGTAAAAGCCTCTCGCCTAAGGTAGACTTAAGATTATCTCCTTAAATAAATAACTAATCTATATACACCGCGATATCTCCAAATTACGAATGCTTAAATTCAAGTGTCCGAGGATCTGTGGGTTGCTTCCGATTTAGTCTTAAGACGGTTTGGGTTAACAAAAATCTAAAACCTATAATTAGAGTTTCAAATGAAATATTTGAAAATTGATTCTGCAAGACGTAGATCTAATCATCTCTATTAGCTAAACAAGACAGGATCTAAAATTCTTAAACATATTCAAATTAATCAATTTTTTAACTCAGATCAAATATCAATCTGAAACTGCCTAAATGAAACTCTATCATCAAAAGCTTAAAACAAACTAAATCAATTCACCTTTCATAACTATTTATCGAGGGTGACAAATTAAGCAAACTCTAGCTCACAAAGGAGCCAATGTCAAATCAAGTGTTCTGCTATGTTCACTCTCAATCAAGGACGCTGACACGTGTCCTCTAAATTACGTGGCTTGGCCAAGAGCTCCATGATGAAGTAGCTATGAGCGAGTCCTCGATCGTGGTTTGTTTGACTCCATTATTTTATTATGATCACGATAGTAACGTATGCTCCTCAATGGCTCACCCTTTAAGTTGTGAATCATAGGGTATACTTGATGGGAAAAATAACTCTTCTAAGGTAGACTTAAGATTGTCTCCTAGACAAACACCACCCTGTCTACAAAGATTTCTTGGATAACATAACCAATGTGTTCTTGATGAGGATCCTTCGTGTCATTTGACTACCTCCTTTAACTATACTAGGGACCGGATGCGGGATGAGAACCATGGGATCTAGATCGGGTACGTCATCATTTCCCCAACCATCCGATTTAAGCTAAAATGATGAATTTCATATTCTAAATTCTAAAACTCTACATGTCGCTACTATACATTACGCATTAAATGATCTAATGACTAGTCTTAATCGAAAGTTCTCTCTCACTTATTGAGAGAGGTAATTAACTATAGGGGCTTGTGCCTATAGGAAACCTAGAACCAGGTCTAAAGTTCTCACCAAATGAGGACAAAATCTATGGGTAGTGTCTTATCTACTATTTCATCTGCCTTTTGAAAATTGCACTGACACTTTAAAACACTCTTTTCATAAGAGGTCAAATTTCAAATGAGCATTGGCGACGCAGTGGGGATTCTCTTTCCATCTTTGGCCAATTATATGTTATAAGTAGCAATAAAATTTTGAAAATTTAAAATAGCAAAATGGTGATTTAAGTGTGTAACAAATTCAATATGAGCATCATGTAGAATGAATCATTCCAGAGAGTGTGTCTTTATTACACCATTATTCCTACATCTTGAAAGTATGGGGTATAATTGCTAATTACTAATCCCCATCTTTCACTTTTGCGTAAATGGATCTATAAAGCACTCCTTTCACCGCTGAGTGAGGTGCAAACATCTACCTACCAACGCGCCATCAACACCGGAGATGTGGCTACCATCCAATTTGGTAACTTAAATTTCCTACTATCGTGAATAACTCGGTACCTACCCATGGTGGTCCAGGCCGGAAGGCCTCATCAAAACTCCTACCAGTGCTCCAACTAGCTCAACAACCAAGTTTGTCAAGGAGTTCTCCCAACAGAGAACTTTAATTTTCAAGAGGCTAGGTCAATCTGAAGCTCCTGTGACGAAAAGAATCGTCAAGGGACAAACTATGTCTTTAATTCCTATGTGCCTACTATGCCTACCGAACCTCGGTACTAGAAAGCATGATTATGAAACTTCCTCATCGGAAGTAAAAACTGAAGAGAGAAGAAGGAGAAATCCGAAATGAGAGATAAATCCCCTTTGAATGACCTATTGAACAAGCAATGCTACCACCGAAAGTGAGTATTCCTACTTACAACAACTTCGACAATCTAAAGTGGGTAAAGAGGAATAGCTCTATTGGAGAAATAAAGCAATCCTTCTGGAACCAACCACGTCAAGCTCCACCACCATAGAGGAGACAACATGAAATACTGTCTGCCAGGATACATAAAGTTCTCAAAGTTGCCTCAAAATCAACTCATCAGAAGTGGATGCCCAAAAGAAGGGATATCACCGATGAAAGATATGATGGTCGATACCCTGGAGAATCCTCTAGGGGATCCTTTCGCCGATCAATTTCACCTCTACAAGAAAAGATTGACGTTGATCGTGGTCCTTTAATAGAAGAGGTGGTTGTTCCGCATATTGAACCAGAGATCCACTGAAAACATCGATCAAAAATTCGTGTGCAGGAAGAAAATAATGAAGAAGATTTTATGGAAATAGTACCATATATGGTCGAGATATAGATGAACTCTCTCAGCACCATCAAGATCAACTTGAACTCGGAACTCGAACTTGAATTTGACGCTTATGAAGAAGAGTCTTCAAGCAAATAGAGGATAGATCTGATCTTTCAAGAAGAAGAAGAAGAAAAGAGGATCAAAATGAGAAAGAAATCGGTGTCGAAGCATTTATATGGTTGAACCAAAATGACCAAAGATGGTACACTTATAATCCCACATCGCATAACCTTAATAAGTTGTCTCTAGAAATGCACAAGGAGAAGGGTAATCAAGTTTTGTTCTTAAAAATGAGCAAAGATAGAACAACAATAAGAAATAAGAAGAAGAAGAGTCTGATGATTGACCCCATGGCACTAAGAGCAAAGAGAAATGCCGATCAGAGGCTAAAGAGAAGGAGATTGCACAGCTTGGTATCAAAATGAATGATATGATGGTACAAATGAACATCATGATGGAGATGTTACAGAAGAATATCATATCACATGTCTTCTATGCTAACAAGCAGGTAGTTAACAATGCAACTTCTATACCATCGCACATGGTACCTTAAGCTCCTACAACACATGCCATGCATGAAGTGAGGGATGAAGTTAACCAAGCACCTCTCCAGCCGATAATTCAAAATCATACACCGAGAACTGTAACTACTGCCTAGAAATAATAATCAATGAAAAGATAAAGGCAATCATAGCCGAGCATGAAAAGCTAGTAAGTGGTCGCCTACACCGAATATCACCAAGTGTCATACTCGAAAGATTACTCGTCAAATTTAATACTTTAATAATCCAAAGCAACATCCGCCCAATTTAAGGCTACTTGTAGTAACATAGAGGAAACGATGCAATCGCTTTTCAATTAGTAGTAGCTTGACCTCTGCTTTCAAATGGTATGCAGAATTATCAAATGATTCAGTTAAAATATTTGCTGAATTGGAGATCATATTTGTGAAAAGGATCGCCAGCACAACCAAGAAAATCACAATCGCTGACCTCATCTTATTGAAAAGAAAGAAAGATGAGTCAGTGACAAAATTTATAAGTCGTTGGTAAATAAGTATGAAAATGAAAGCAATAATTAGAAGAAGAACATGCAATCCAATTGCTAATGGGCAATATAGATGATAAAATGGCACCATTTTATGTATGGCATCGATTGCAAATATTTCGACTTGCTCGATGTGGCTAAATAAAAGTTGAATCCTAAGAAGTATATCCTATGATTCACAACTCAAAGGGTAAGCCATCGGGAGCATAGCTACCGTGATCGTAATATAATGGAATCGCCAAACCACCCGATCGAGGACTCGGTTATAACTTCATCCGTGGAGCCACCGCCAAGTCACACAGTTCAAGGGACACGAGCCACATCCTTACTGGCGAGAGATTGATTGAGATTGAATATAGCATAATACTTGATTTGACATTGGCTACTTTGTGAGTTATAATTTTCTTAACTTGTCACCCCCTAACAAACAGTTATGGATGGTGGATAGATTAAATTTGATTTAAGTTTTAAGTGATAGAGTTTCATTTAAATAGTTTTTAGATTGATATTTGAAAATTGATTTGATTTGATTTGATTTGAGAATTGATTAATTTGGATATGTTTAAGAGCTTTAGATATATCAACTCTATTTAGCTGTTAACAGATGATTAGATCTACTATCACATGATAGAATCAATTTTTTCAAATATTTCACTAATTTGAAATTCTTTTTATAGGTTTTTAGATTTTGTTAACCCGGACCCAATCCTAATACTAACCGAAGCAACCCGCAAAGATCTTCATAATTGAATTTAAGCATTCAAAGATAGTGTTGGGCACATGCAGTGTTTATAGCTTATTTATCTAAGGTGATAATTTTAAGTCTACCTTAACTGACAGAGGGTTATTTTCCCTATCAAGTATACCCTATGATTCACAACTTAAAAGGCAGAGCCATTGGGGAGCATACAGGCTATGATCGTGAGCATAATATAATGGAGTCGGACTGACCAAACCACTCGATCAAAGAACTCTGGTCATAATTGCTTCATCTGTGGAGCCTACTGGCCAAGCCACGTAGTTCAGAGGACACGAGCCACGTCCTTACTAGCAAGAGATTGATTGAGAGTGAATATAGTAGAACACTTAATTTGACATTGGCTCTTTTGTGAGCTAGAGTTTTCTTAATTTATCACCCTTGACAAACAACTGTAGAAGGTGGATAGATTGAGTTTGATTTAAGTTTCTAATGACAGAGTTCATTTAAATAGTTTCAGATTGATAATTGATTTGATTTGAAAAATTGGTTAATTTGAATATATTTAAAAGCTTTAGATCCGCCAACTCTATTTACGCTAATGGATTGGGATTATCGATCGACATAAGCTTGATATTGCACCGATTTGAAACTCTTATTATATATTTTAGTTTTGTTAACCCGCACTAGCCTTAAGACTAAATTGAAGAACCGCGCAAAGATCCTCAAATACTTGAATTTAAGCATTCATCATAGTATCAGGACACATGCGGGTGTATAGTAACTTTAAGTAATTTTGTGTTTGAAATATAAGGTTAATTTTGTATTTACTTAATTCCAATTTAGCTTAACATTTTCAAACACTAAATTTGCACTTGAAATCTTTATGTCTAAGCACATGCAGGAATTTATAGCTTAGCTAATTTCATCTAATTAGTGGTTTCGTTGACTTTTGACAATCATAATTAGAATGAAATTCCCTAATATTCAATTAAAGAAAGCCTTATGATTTTTGTCAATTTTGTTTTAGCATCGCCTTCTGTCTGCTTGTACAAAAGATTGCAGATCCGGTGGCGAAGAAAGCATTTTGGAGCTATATGTTCAAGGAATAATTTAATTTATTATTTTAAGGAGAATATTTACTCCTAGAAATAGTTCTCCTTTTACCATTCTTTTAATCAAATTTGTCTTCACCCTCTTTTGTTTAAATGTGATTTTTCTTCTTTTAATTGAAATTTGATTTTCCCTCTATATTATTTAAATTTGATTTTCCTACTCTTTATTCAAATTTTATTTTCCCCCTCTTTTATTTAAATTTGATTTTCCCCCTCTTTATTCAAATTTGATTTTCCTCTCTTTTGTTTAAATTTGATTTTCCTCCTTTTTTGTTTAAATTTGATTTTTTTCCTCTTATTCAAATTTGATTTCCCCTCTCTTTATTCTTCTTACAATTTCTATAAATAAGGCTAAAGGGAGTTGTCTATTTCATTCCATTTTCTTGAAAGGTTAGAGCTGAGTATTTGAAAAAAAGTGATTAAACTGGATTTTCAACCTGCTTTCGATAAATTTTGTAAGTGATTTTTCCCTTCTTTATTTTGTTTTGTTTTATATATGTCGATCATTTTAATCCTCTTTTTTTTTATTTGACACTTTTTTTAGTTTAGAATTAGCTGCAAGTTTTCCTATTCAGCGCCCTTTTAAGTTAGCCCATTTTATTTTCCAATTTTTCTAAGTCAAAAGATTTGACAAAATTTCGTGTAATACCTAATTAGTTTATTCTTAAATTATTCCTAATTATTGTTTTAGCTAATTAACTCATTTATCAGAAGATATCAGAAGCACCTAAGCATAAAGGTTTAAAGCACTGACGTGTATGGTCGGATCGATGGTAATTTCATTTCCTTCCATACCCTATTTCATTTCTTCTTCACGCGAGTTCTTCTCCTCCTTTCCCATTCCTCGTGATCGATGATTTCGCGTTCTGGCCGGCGACGGCCGCCTCGTGGATTAACGCCGAGCCGTCCCTTCCTCGATGACGTCGCCTCCCTTGGCGCAGATCGCGATGCTCGCGGAATCGAAATCCGCCGATCCGCCGCGCTTACCATTGGGAACGCCAGACTGTAAGTCCCGACGGTTGGAAAATCGTAGCCGCCGGGTCGAAATTGAACCAATCGTTCTGCTCGGATTTCTTGCTCGCCGACGGGGAAATTTAGGGGAATTTTGTAAATTGCTAATTTTCTTTCCCTATCCCTTTTTTCATCTATTCTTCCTGGGTTGAAATGTGAAATGCATGATTGGGAAATTTCAAATCGATCTGTCGGTGAGCAGAATTATTGAATGGGGATTTAGGATTGCGATTTGTTGATTTTAGTTTGTTGACAAAGTAATTAATATTACGTTAGAGTCGCATCCAATAAGCTTATGAGGAGATATCAATTTGTATGATGTTAATTATGACTTTCATTTATGAGTTTCATGTAGAAATATTTAGAAGAGTTATTTCATTATAGTGTACCGGAGGAATCGAGGAGCACATCACCATCACTAATCGGTGAGACATACTGCTAATGTAAATTCAAATTCTTCTTATGTATGCCATGCTTTACCACTTCAGATAAATTGTATGAATGACATGTGTAGATATTTCATATTGAATGCATATAAATGTTGATTACTTGACCTCGCAGATTAATGATTTACAATGATTACAAGCCGATTGATTTCATCGAAGCATATAGAAAGGTTGAAACATGTTAAATGCAAGAATGTGATAGGAAAATGTCGTGAAAATTGTGATAGAAGCATGTGAATCACAGATAGTAAAAAAAAGTTCGACGAGATGAGCCGTGATTAGGGATCTTAGTATCCCCGACTGCATTTTGAGGTCAGCGTCTAACCGGTGTCGTCATAGTATGTAGAGTATGGTTCGCCTTACTTTGCCGACGTCGGGGTGACGAATTTTATATGAAGTCAAAACCTATGCAATTATAAATGACATTTCTAGAAAATGATTTGAATTTGATTAGAACCGAAATGATTTAATGAAAATTACCGCCTCGACATTGATACAAGATGAACCTACAACTTATTACCTACAACATATATTCGCAGCTATATTTCTACAAAGACCTGTTCGTTACATTACATTACGCAAAGACACCGCTTTCTAGATTTACATGTACATGCACGATTATTTACCGTTTTGTCGAAGCTTATTTTAGCATTCTTGTCTCACTAAGCTTTTAGCTTATGATGCTACCATTGAAAAATTTCGGAAAAGATGAGTAGTGTGTTTTGTTGTTGAATTGTATAGTTTTGGGAAGCTTAAAGGCTTTTTTTTTGGACGCATAAATTAAATGTCTTTAATGCTCAGATTTATTTACAAACTTAAAGATTTTATGCTTCCAAAGAATGTGATATGAATTAAGTTAAAGATATGAATTGCAAATAGTTTATGATTGATTGAGATACACCTTTCACTTGCTTCGCAAGAAGACATGTTGGAACGTATGGAATCTGTGTCCAATCGAGTCATCCTATTCTCGTTACACTCGATTGACCCCAAGATAAGGGGTTATCTGTGATGTAAAGTGGTATCGAGCAATAAGGTTGATAGAGCAAAAGATTGATAAAGAATGGAAGCATGATTTAGATGGATAAGTGTTGAATTGATCAATACAGCTATAGACGATTATTAAGTTAGAATCCATATGTTGTAATTTCATGCATGTATGATATTTAATTTCATGCATGTATGATATTTAATAAATATGTATCATATAAATACTTTTTAATTTCGTGATTAATTTGTCAAGAAATGCTAGTTGAGGGTCGCCCTTCTGACCAAATGCACTCGAATCGCCTCACCAAGATAATTCTAACAGAGTGAAATACAACCTGAGCAAGTGGTGAAGGTAGATCCGATGAATTGCAAGGGGTAGTTCGCTTGATTTCCCGTGTTGTTGATAAGCTTTCTATGGAAAAACCGCAATCCGCAGACGAGTATGGTTCGTGACCAACATTTGAGGATATTTCAAACGCTCAAACCACCAAAGATTCAAGGGAGCCGCTGATCCCATATAGAAGATTGGTCGCTTAAAATTGGAAAAATTTTGATGATGATTTGCCCCAAAACGTAAGAGTAAGATTGGCTACTTTTAGACAAGGGGAGGCGTAAAGCGTGGCGTGCTCAACATGGGGAAAGATTTGAAATGATACCCATTACTCATCAAATGGGATGAGTTTGTCAAAGTATTCAAAGATTGGTTTATTCCTCCATCAGCTAGACTGGCTTTATAAGACAAATTTTTCAATCTAACTCAAGGCTCAAAACCTATAATGCAATATGAAGCGAAGTTCACTTCTCTTCTAGATATGCTCCACATTATATCAAGAACGTGAAGAGAAATGTCATAAATTTCTCACATCCTAAAAAATTTTACATTTCACTCCATATAAGTAATGTCTCTAAATTTTAAGAGCAAAATCACAACAAGTAATTCTAAATCAGACGGATAATTTCTTTCAAGGCTTTAATTATCTCAGCATAGAATTACTTTCTATTTTACATTAAAACACAACCCAAACCTTTAAAGATGCATCACTAAATATTTGGAATCTCGCCTCGATGGAATAGCTAAAACTGCGTGGTCAAATGCTTTTCAATAAAACTCACATTCAGCTTGTCCACAATTTGACATCCTTTTCAATAAATTAGATAGAGAAAATAAAGAAAATCTCGACAAACTTCATGTAATAACCCGCTAAGCCGTGAAACTACAACTTCGAACATTCTTTGGTGTGGACCATTCTAAAATTGCTTTTACTTTGAGGATCAACAGAACTTTCACACCGAGATGTGGCTAAATGCGACGCTATGCATCCAAAATTCACATTTTGAAAATTTGGCATATAATTGATTTTATCAACAATTCTAAACAATCCTCAAATGATTTGCGTTCTTCATCGCTTTAGAATAAATCAAAATATCAATAAAGATGATAACAAATTCCACCAACCAAAACACGCATTTATTAAGTCCATAGTGATCAAAGAGTATTTTAAACCAAATGGCATAACAAGAAATTCAAGGTCCATATGTTCCAAAAGCTATTTTAAAACATCGCGATCTTTAACTCTAACCTAATGATATTCCGATCTCAAATCACTGAAAATAGAAATGTCCAATTGATCAAATAAATCATCAATCCTCTATGGATACTTGTTTTGATTGTCACTTATTTAACTCTGAATCAACACATAACGCGATAACATCTTTTTTTTCTTAACAAATAATAAGTGAATCCTGTGAGTTGATCAATAAATCTCACCGTCAATTCCGCAATAAAATTCAATGCAATTCCAGAGTCATTGTGCGAGATTTGATGTAAGTTGTATTCAAACAATCCCAAACTCTATTTCTCGCATTGGTGGATGATTTCTAAATACATCGTGAAATTAAAATACCGAGTTTTTTAAAAATTCCTTATTCAACAATTGCTCAAATTTTCTCCATACCTTTTTAAAGGAATTGGTTTTCACAAGCATATCATTTCTTTATCATCTTATTTCAAATTTTCATCATTATCTAAAATCGAAAATAAAGAAGTCAAATAAAAATGCAAATTTTTATGTTTTTGATGAGTGATAGCAAAATTTGCTTTTAATGGGTTGGTTTTGCTGTTTCTCCTTTTTCAATTGAAGGTTTCCAAAAATTATGTTTAGCTTCCGCTTAAAAAATTTTCTTTGTCAATGTCATATCCTTCTTTATCTAAATTTATCGGTATGATGTCAAGACCACATTCAGAACATTTGATCCAAACATACATTGACCAAAATGTCGCTTCCACACTTATCACAAATTGGCTCAATTAATTTGTTTGCCATCAAGCTTTAAATAGTTGCCTTCTTTAAAGCTTTTTTGCTTTGCTCGTAGAATAATTATTTGAAAAAATTATCCCATTTTCAATTCTTCTCTTAAAACATTTGGAGACACTATATCAGTGAGTGAAAATTTAATTGATCATCGATCTTCTTAAATATATCTTTACAAAAAGAATTGAATCTAAGACAAAGAAGATGGTGAGTTTATTAAAGATTATGATTTAAATATTCAAGATTGTCCGTAAAGCTAATGTGGTCGATGCATTAAGTCGTAAATCCATGAAATGCCTTGATTATTACTCAAAAGTCGAAGTTGATCGAGAATTGGAGGCTCTACAAATGAAGTTAAGATTCGATACCGGCAATTTATCTCAATCGACAAGGTAATCAACTTTATTTGATAATCAAAGCCGCACGTAAACTGATCGTGGATATCGAAATTCATTGAACAAATCCGACAATGTAGCAATTTTACTAGATGCAGAGGGTATTATTCTAAGCATTCACAATTATGGGTACCGTGATGCGTGTTGAGACAAGAAATTTTACAGAGGCTCATAAAGTGGATATACTATTCATCCGTAGTTCAAAAAATGTATAAAAGATTTAAAAGCAACATTTTGGTGGTCGTATGAAGAAAGACATAAATAATATGTCTCTAAATGTCAAGCTTATCGAAAAAGCGAGCATCAAAGACCCGGGATTGTTACTACCATTACCTATACCGAGTGGAAGTGGGAAGAAATTGCAATGGATTTTGTTATGGGATTTCCTAGATCTAGTGGTCGCGGATAAGATATGGGTCGTGGATGATCGATTAAGTCGCCATTTCTTACCCATGAAACGCAAATTCCTGATAAATTGTCCGTGATTATATGTTAAAGAAGACTGTGTAAAATTAAAAGTGATCGCTCTCACGAGATGGTAGATTTACTTCCGTGATTATGGAAAGGAATTCAAAAGAGGCTACACGCTACACTTAAGCCTTTTCATCCTCAAACCGATGGACAATCAGAAAGAACAATTCAAGTCCTAGAAGATTTGTTGAGGTTATGTGTTTTAGATTTTGAGGTACGGAAGATCATATTCCGATCGAAGTTTGCTTACAATAATACCAATCTAGTATTCAAATGGTCTGCATGAAGCATCATTGTATGGTCGAAAGTGTAACTCCATTAAGTTGGGTCAAGGGGAGAAAGACAAATGTTAGTCCGTGAGTTGGTCAAGCTACGAGAAAATCAAAATAAGCAGATAGATTGAAAGTCGCCAGATCGCCGCCAAGTATTACTTAATTTAAAGCACCGAAATAGAATTTCAAGTTGGAGAATTTGTATTTTGAAAGTCAAACCTATGAAAGGAATTAGTAGATTTGGTCACGAGGTAAATTGAGCCCTGTGTACATGGACCTTTGAAATCATTGAAAGATCTGGCAATATGGCTTACTGCCTTTACCCATTGAATGACATTCACAACGTCTTCACATTTCAATGTCGAGAAAATGGATCACGTGATGCAGAGCGTAAGATTCCATATACAAAGTTTGAAATACAACCGTGATTTGACTTATGCATTGAGAAAAGATTTTAGAATTTGATGTGAAGAGATTACAAATGTTCCTATGTTAAAATTAAATGGAAGCAATGCACCAATCAAAGAAGCTACTGGGAGGTTGAACAAGAGACGGCGTAAGTTTCCTTCCTTGAATGATTCGTAAGAAATTTCTAAAATTTTGTTTAAGAGGGGAAATTGTAATATCCTAATTAGTTTATTCTAAATTATTCCTAATTATTATTTTAGCTAATTAACCCGTATCAGAGGATATCAGAAGACCTAGCAAGCATGCAATACGGATTAAAGCACTGACGTAGGATCGATCAAGGTAATTTCATTTTCCATCCCATTTCATTTTCACATGAAGTTCTTCTCCTCCTTTCCCATTCCCGCTGATCGACAGATCGCTTCCTCTCTGCCGCTAACCGCCTCCGGATCTGAACCGCCGCCCCTTCCTCTAAGATCGGCTGACAGGCGCCGCTCATGCAGACCGCGCTGAAGAAATCGCCGCTCGCCGACGCAGCTTTACGCCATCGCTGAACGCCGACATAAGTCCCGACGGTTGGAAATCCCGCAGTCGCCACCGAAATCGGAACCGACGGTTCTCTGGATTTCCCCGGCCGACGGGGAAATTTAGGGAATTTGTAAATTGCTAATTTTCTTTCCTATCCCTTTTCTTTCACCAGCCTTCCTTGTTGAAATGCGAAATGCGGATTGAAAAATTCAAATCGATCTGCTAGTGAGCGTAATTATTGAATGGGGATTTAGATTGATGTTTTTAATTTTAGTTTCATGATTGTGTAATTAATATGCTGAGTCGCATCTGAAGTTTATGAGAGATATCAATTTCGTGAAGATGTTAATTATGAGTTTCATTTATGAGTTTCATGTATTAGAAATATTTAGAAGAGTTATTTCATTATAGTGTACTGAGGAGGAATCGAGGAGCACATACATCGACGTATTAATCGGTGAGACATACGCTAATTTAAATTCGCTTTCTTTATGTATGCCAATCGCTTCTACCACTTCAGATAAATTGTATGATGAATGAGATATTTCGTCATATCAATGCATATATAAATATCGACACTGAATTGACAGAGATTAATGATTTACAATGATTACAAGCCGCCTCAAAGATTGATTTCATCATATATAGAAGTTTGAAACATGTTAAATGCAAGAATGATAAAATGTAAAAATGTGAAAATTGCGAAGAAGCTACATGTGAATCACAGATAGTAAAAGTTCGACGAGATGAGCCGGGATCTTAAGATCCCCGACTCGCATTTTGAGGTCTGTTAGTCGTCTAACCTGCGTCAATGTTAGTATGTAGTATGGTTCTACCGCCTTTACCCACAATTTTAGTCGACGCGCGACCACTTTATACGAAAGTCAAACCTATGCAATTATAAACGACATTGATATAGATTTGATTAGAGCGAAATGATTTAATGAAAATTCGCTCCGACATTGATATATGAGCTACGACATTACAGTATTGTTCGGTTATATTATTACATTTCCTTTTGACGTATTGTTGATTACATTGTTACATTCTTTGCGATTACGGTTTGTAGATTTATGTAAATACCGATTGTTTTCTCATCTTGAGCTTATTTTAGCATTCTTGTCTCCTTAAGCTTTAGCTTATGATTCATTGAAAATTTGAGGAAAAGGCAATTTGGGTAGAAGGTAGTCTTTTGTTGAATATATAGTTTTGGGAAGCTTAAAGGCTTTTTTTTGGAGTGCATTAAATTAAATGTCTTCTTTATTTACAAACTTAAAGATTTTATGCTTCCGTAATGTGATATGAATTAAGTTAAGTAGTATAT
This sequence comes from Cymbidium sinense, assembly GCA_021442155.1. Taxonomy (NCBI): domain Eukaryota; kingdom Viridiplantae; phylum Streptophyta; class Magnoliopsida; order Asparagales; family Orchidaceae; genus Cymbidium; species Cymbidium sinense. Next base: position 13,527,267 of record CM038224.1, on the reverse strand, counting down.
GAATTACAAATATTTGTGATGATTTGATGAGATCAAATTTCACTTGCTGCGTTCGCATTATACGAGGTTGGAGCGTGTTGGTGAAATCATTGTCAATCAGTCATCTGATATACAACTGAGTGCACATGGGGGTCGTCGGGGTGATTCAGCGATCTGGCGTCATATATAGGGGTTGCATCGGTATTTTGGCTCCGTCATACCTGGCGGCGTAGGGAGTGGTGTCTTCGACCACGCGGTCGGTCTTTTCGTCGTCGCTTTCTTTGAGCAGGCCTTCAAACCCTGCGAAAGAATACATATCTGATGTAATAAACAATCATCTCCCTCACTTTTTTTCTAAGTATGGAAATTAGACAAAATTTTGGCAACATTTCGCTTAGGGGAGCGACATCTAATAACTGGTGGCTTACTCGGTATGCCTGCGGCATGGCGGTGTCTTCGCGACACCATGTGCTTTTTATCGTCGCCCTGCGAGCGAGCGAGGTCTTCTGAGCCAAAAAACACAAGTATATAGATATATATATATATATATATATATATATATATATATTCCATTCACAATCCCACATATTTTGCGACGCGGCGAAGTCTTGAAGAAAGTTATGTATCACGATTGGGAATGCAGGTAAGGGTGCGGCGAAAATCGAAGGAAAATTCGCACGATGATTTTTTCCCGATTTGCGGTCTGTGGAAGAGCAAGCGAGGTGCGGCAGAAAATTGAAGGAAGAATACATCTGCCGAGGATTTTCTTCCTTGATTTACGGAGTAGCAAAAATGGGTGGCTAAAGCAAGAGGTGCGACGCCGAAAATCGAAGGAAAAATTCTCCTGATGACAATGTTCTTCCTCGATTTGAAACGCAGCTAAAACAAGAAGGGTTACGGGGTGCGCGATGTCGAAAATCGAAGGAAGAATTCACTTTTATTGTGATGTTCTTAGGTTAGTGGTGAAAACGAATTCGGCTAAAGCAAGTGCGCAGAAAATCGAAGGAAGAATTAGTCATTCCGATTCTTCAGGTCCTTGAGCAATAAAAAGAAGGCTAAAGTGAAGAGTCGACAGAAAATCGAAGGAAGAATTTGTTGTTTGATTTTCTTCTCGGTCGTTCACGCTGAAAGCAGGACGGGAAAAGGTTGCGGGTTGCGGAACAGCGGGCTAGATTGCGCAGAATGGGCGATTTGGGTCAGTTTGAAGGCTGGACGGGCCATGTGCTGCAGGAAGGCAGCGGGCAGGCGGGCTGGGCTGAAGCAACGCACGGTCCGGTTAGTGGACTTGCAGGTTTTGCGGGTCACAGAGGGATTGCACGGGCCATGCAGTGGGGTTGGAATGGACGGTCCGGTTGTAGGGGGCCGCGGTTTGTGTGAGCAGCGGACGGGCCGGCAGGGAGCAGCACAGGTTGGTCAAACAGGAGGCGGAATTCTGGTGTGGGCCAGTTGAAAGGCACGGGTCGCGCAGTTCGGCAGAGCGGGTTCGTCGCGGGCCGGGAAGGCGGACGTGGCGGGTCAACGCGCCGGCGGGGAAGCGGAAACTGGCCGGGTTTGCAACGGACGGTGGCGGATGCGCGGATCGGAGCGCCGGCGGAAATTCGCAGGGGGATTACGACCAGTGGAATTCCTCCTGAAGTGGCGGCTGTGTGGTTTTACGTAGAACGGAAGAAAAATTGGAAATCGAGAGAAAAAATTTTGAAAATGGAGAGGATTATCTTTTTCACGGGGATTTCTTTTCTTGCACCGTGAGGGAGAGATTCAGGAGAGCGAAAGAGTGGGAGAGAACGAGGGACAAAAAATGGGGGAGAGTGGTTTTCAGTTTTTTTTTTTTATTTTGAATTAGGATAGTTTTTTTTAGAAAATTGAAAATAGGGGGGAAATGGAAGGTAATTTGAGGATTTTTAAAATAAATTTTAATTTATTAAAAAAATTGAATTTCGATCGAAATGCACATATAATATATATCAATTTAATAATTCCATCATTCTAAATAACTAATCTGCCACATCTGACGCCGCTTGTTCGAAGGCCAAATCAGTCCATTTCAAATAAACGCGTGCGCTACAACCTCGATTTTCATACGATTTGTCAATTGAGTGCGTCTCATTTGATAAATTTTGATGTTCAAGTCAATGAATATATCAATCACGAATCTGGCCATTTGACTCATTCTACTAAACCTCGATAGCGCGCAAGATATGTTCGATGGATCATTGTCACAATATACATATGACCAATTTTGATGTTCAACGGATGACAAAGCCGCTCGTGATCGAGTTGATTTGATGTTTTCGACATTTCATTTCCTCTATCACTTCAAATCACTCGACATTTGCACAAACTCGTCTGAATTGAGCGCAAATAGTCTCATTTGATAGATTTTGAAATTTTGAAACTAACAACATGATCAATTTCATGAATTGAGGTCATTTGAATATCGTCATAGCTTCTCGACTTTGATATGCGTGCAAGCGTGTTGATGACTCGAGCGCTTGATCAATTGATTGTTAGATTTTGCAATATTTATATTCTGATCGATTTTGAACCAACACGGTTCGCTCGCCGATCGGGTCGTTTCAATCATTTTCACGACATCCTATTTTGAGCCTCGATGATCGCCACCTCAAATTCGATATGATTGTTTGAGGCATATATGTGCCAACACTCTTCATAAATCCTAGCATCTGCCAATGCATCACTAGTATCAATATTCTTTTACAAAGTTCGATCGACCATAAAATCATATTATCACCTCTCAAAATCATCAAAAATAACTCATATATAACCCTAACATCTCATAAAAATCTCATAAATAATTCTATTCCAAGAGAACCTCTTTGCATTCAACCCTCCCTTCATCCCACATAATCATCACGTCCCTTCCAAAGTTGCCTCATATCACCACCAACTATTACTAATATAATAATTGCCGTCTACACTCAAACATCCTCTTGACACTCCCTATCAAAGAGGAGGACCCAAGAACACTTGAAGTGAGTTTTTTTCCCTAAAAAAGGTCACTGCTGACTTTTTTCTATTACAAAATCAATACTTATGACAGTCTTAATGATCGTTCTTAGAAATCTTATCATGCAAAAAAAAAAAAAAAAAAAAATTAAAATTGTACCCTAAATTTTTCCCTTAAAAGTAGAAGAAATATTTTTAAAAAATAACTATTGTGATGAACAATTATTAAGTTTAGTGAATAAGGTGGGCTCATTTATATCTCAAATGTCAACTAATATGTTGAGAAAATCACAATTTAATGTAGACACAATAAAGAAGCATTCACATAAAGGATATCAATCGTACACGAGGCGATCAATATTATCATTAGTTTAGTACAAAATTAAAGTAATTATATATAATCTACACTCATGGGCGGACCTTTTAGAGGGTGGCAATTGCCCACCCTGAAAAAAAAAAAAATTTATGAGGGTATTTTAGACTTAATATATTTACTTTAAACTCTCCAGTCTCCTCCCCAAAATAAACCCTCGAGCATTGCTCTTCAAAATAAAAGCCGCAGCTATCCGTGATGTTTCTATTTGACATCTATCAAAGTATCACTTATGACATATTATTATAACTTTTAACTAACTATTTATGCTATATTTATTTTAAAATTAATTTAATAATTTTAAAATTTCATTTCAATCAAAATTTTTGTTAATGTATTCTCAAAAACTCATTTTAAAGTTTTGGCAAGTTTGTGTTTATCGGTTAGTTATTGGTGCGAAGACATCACAATATAATATTATTTAGAACATTATATTTTATTTATATTTTGAAAAATTTATAGTAAAAGATATATTTTAATCATATTTATAATTTTTGCTTTTAAAATTTTATTTTGATAATAATATTTTTTAACCGAAGTTTATCTCATGAAAATATTTTCAATCAAAGATTTAAATCCTTTTCATAATTCAAGAATCAAATCAGTTTCAGAGAAAAATTAAATTTATTATTTTAATAAAAAAATATAAGTTTTATTATAATTTTTTAAATAGTAAATTCGTAATATATCCATCATTATTTTTTTTCAATAAGTATAAGTATAGTTATCTTTACCGCCAATGAACATAGAATTATCGCCTCTACTTAGGGCTGATATCGTCATTTCAACCCATACCCGTCCGTCCCCGGACACGGCGCATTGTCTCTCGCTGACTCGCTGTAGTTATCCTGCAATAATTTCACCGCCGTTTCCCCGTCAAATCCCCTCCCTCCTTCGCCCTTAAACGCAGCGATGCACCGACTCTCCGATCGCCCCACTCTTCGTGTTCTCGACTTTCACGGCACAACGATCCCTTCCTACCCCCTTGGCGCAAACGTCGGTGCACGCTTCTCCGGCGATCTCCCGTACCCTAACTCATCCTCTTTCGGCTTGTTTACATTTCCACATCCTAACTCTTCTTGGCGGAGTCCTCCAGGAAGACAACAAGGTAGGGTTAGGGTTTGAGCAGTGATGGATTTACCTTCCAGGCCGCCGAATCCGGCTATGCCATACCGAGAAGACTGTTGGAAGGGGAAACGTCGGTACTGGTTGACGCGTGGGGCGAACGCTTCCTTGATCTCAACCGGGAAATCTCCGCCAGAAGCAGTGGCAGGAGGTGGCGGACGCCGTCAATGCGCGCGCCCGGGTGGCGTCGGCCTCCGCGTACGGACGTGCAGTGCAAGAACCGGATCGATACGCTTAAGAAGAAGTATAAGAACGAGAAGGGTAAGATCTCCGATGGCGCATATGGTAGCCAGTGGTCTTTCTACTCCCGTTGGACATGCTCATCGGGTCCTCTGTCCCGGTTAAAAGCCGCCGTTGCCTCTTCGCCTTCGCCTCCGCTTGCCCTGCCTTTGCCATCCTACCGTAAGGGGTTACCTCTTCCGGCAGCGGCCGCAGTCCGCGCTGTCGAGTCGCTGGGAGAAACGTCCTGCCGCCTTGGGACTTTCCGTGGATGACCCTTTCTTTGGAAGGAACTATACGGTGGCTGCTGCGGCAGCGGCAGCTGCCGCGGAGGTGGAATCCGGGTCGTCTTCTAAGTTGTCTGGATCGAACACTGATAGGTCAACCAGGGACAGATCTGCGAGAGGGTTGAGGAAGAGGTGCAAGGAACAGAGGGTGGCGGATTGGTGAATTGGCACGGGTAATCGAGTGGTTCGCGGATGTTTATGAGAAGGTGGAGTTTGAGAAGCAGCGGCAAATGATTGAGCTTGAGAAGGAGAGGATGGAGTTCATCAAGGGGCTAGAGTTCCAACGCATGCAAATGTTTGTGGATGCCCAGGTTCAGGTGGAGAAAATCAAGCGCGAGGCAGTCTGATGATGGTGAGCAAGGACCTTCGTTATCTCTTCCTTTTCTTTTCAGCCCCTGGTGCTCAATATGTAGTTTCATTTTGTGTTTTCTCTTAGTTGTCTGGGTAAGTCCTTCCAGATCTAGTTGTAGGTTCATCTGAATTTATTTATACACTTTCTCGTTAGTTATCATTCACATCGAGTTGGATTCGGTCCTCAATTGTCTAATCTTCTGGTTTTTTTGGAGGCTAATGGGTCGGTTCTTGTGGATCATCGGACTCCGTTAGTAATAGCATTAAGTCATTAACATAAATTTAATTTCATGCTACCTGTATTGTCCATGTTTTACCAAACATATTCTTCTACACGGAAAATAGTTTGCATTATAGTATTAAATTTGAGATTTTGATGATCTTTTTACCCTAACTTTTCTCCTATTATTTGTCTCCGTTTTCAAGTTGATCGCCCAATACTGAATCCGCAGGGATACAATGCTACAATTTTTCCCTTAAGGCCAGTTTGTTTCACTTCAGGTGTTTGGATTTTAGTTACAGAAGTGGATTTTATTGAGGTTGGTTGCAGTCATATCTAGTTCATTGCATTTTTGTGAATTGAAGTAAGCTCATTTATTCTTCACCAATATTAAAATTTCATTATTTTAGAATTTTATAAGTAAAAGTAGCATTCTAACCCCATCTTCCTATAAGTTTAATTTCTCTATCATTAAATACAAAAAAAAACCTAGTGATTTCATTATCCTTTGAAGCTAACTTCTCCACATTTGAAGAATTCAAGAATAAAAACCTCAGTTGTTTCTAATTTTAACAAAATAAATGCTTGAGCTCACCTCTGTGCATAAGATATAATCACTTAGGAGCATTTTCAATGAAACAATTTGGCTTTTATTGCAAGTGGAAGAACTTTGAACCGAGTTGCATATATTGCCCTAGTTAGTTGTATTATTGAGAAATGAATGACTGATGTGTTATTCAAGGTGGACGCTTTAGATGTCAAGCTACGTGATTTCATGCATTTCAAATTTTACTCGTTTGATCAATTTTTGGGATTTTGATGTAATTAGTTTATGTTTTCATGGTTCTTTGGGCATATTAGGACTTCAATGTCATTTTCAAATTCATTAAGGGAAACTTATACCATCCTGTTTCCCTCGTAGAAATAGGAGAATGCTTAACACATTATTATTAATACGTCTGGTGTCATTTCCTCACTGTTTTGGTGTTTCATGATTCTTTATTCTTCCGTTGTCGGTGACCGAGGTTGTGCATCAGAGCAGTCTTGAGCTCTGTGCAAAGGTCTTAATTTTATATTTCTACTATTTTCCTTTCAACTCTTTTCCCCATCTTTCCTCTCCAGCTTTCATCAATTTGGTTTCAGAGACTATATAATTCTTGAAAACTCAACTATTTTTTACGAGCAGCCTATTATACTAATTTTCTTTATAAAACTAGAGCATATCTCCTTTCTACTGCCCGTGTAATCATTCCAGTTGTTGTTGAATATAGTACTATATGATCTAGATTTGGTAGAACCTGCATTTAATGCCTTTTTGCAGTGTTTACATAAACAGTAACCCCGCCTTCAGGGCTTTCTTCTCTCTCTTTCATCTACCTAAATCCAATAAACCATTTCCAAAATCTAAATCTCAGCCACATCACCTTCCTTATAATTTTCAGCAACTTCCATTCATGTTTGAGTTCCAAATTATCAAAATAGTAGGTTCTTGTTTTCTTTAATATTAGGTTCCCAATGACAATATTTCTGTAATTCTTTTTTCTGTGATTATATTCCTAGGTTCTTGGCTCAAAATGTTGGCTAATAAAAGAGAAGCATAAATTGAAGTTAAGTGTTGCAAAGATGAGTGACGTTACACTTAGAGATCAAATGCAAAACATATATATACATTGAAAAGTTGGAGTAGCTCATATAAGATTAGAGAAATGCCTTAGATTTTGGTCACATAAAATGCTATCCAATGACTTAGGAGATGTATTAGATTTGACCTATGTTAAGAAAGTTAGAGGTAAGCCTAAAATGATTTGGTTAGGAAGTATAAAAAAGAACCTTATTTTATTAGAAATAAATGAGAATTTGACATTTGATAGGATACAATGGAAAAGAAAGATTCATATTGCTAACCCAGCACATAGTTTGGATAAAGGCTTGTTGTTTTTGGTGGTGGTGGTGGTGGTGAGATCTATAATGCTTTATGGCATAAAATGTTGGCCAGTAAAAGAGAAACATAAAATTAAGTGTTGTAGAGATGAGGAAGCTTAGGTGGATGAGTGTTTTACACAGAGATAAAATGTGAAATGAATATATATGTGAAAAGGTTGAAGTATCTCTAGTGGTAGATAAGATTAAAGAGAGTCACCTTAGATGGTTTAGTCACATAAAACATCGGACCCTCGATAACCTAGTTAGGAGAGTGATAGATTTGGTTTATGTTAAGAAAGGTAGATGTAGACCTAAAAGACTTGATTAGAAAGTATAAAAAATGGCATTTTTTTATTAGAATTAAATGAGAATATGACATTTAATAGGACACAATGGAGAATAAAGATTCATGTAGCCGACCCTATACAGAAACTGACTTGATCTATGGCATCTTAGATTCTAAAGTTTGTAATATAGCTATAATATAGCTATCTGATATAATGCATAAAAGCATACAAATAAAATCAAATTTATTGTTCTCATATCATTTCTTTATGAATAATTGTTCGCCCTCTTTGATGAAAAGTAGAAAATACATAAAATTCTTGCAAGTGGTACTCTAACGTTTGTCTTATGGAAATTTGGACCAATCAAAATCACAATTTTATTGAATTTCAACACAATTAGAAAGTACAAGATAGACAAATTTTGAACAATTCTAATCACACACGCATAACCAACAATTAGAAGTATCAAATATAAGAGATCAAGGATAAACATTGCCTAAAATATTTCATGCCTCATGTTAATAAAAGGTTATATCTTCTCTTAGAAATTGTCCGTCACCACTTGCCCAAACTTGTAGGATTTTCATCCAATCAATAATCAAACATAGAGGAGAAACAAAAATATCATAGTAAATATTATTGAAAACTTCATTCTTTTTGCCTCATTACTTCATTTATAATCATCATTCATCTTAATATTACAAAAATAAAAAAAGGTTAGATAATTTCTCTCATAAGGTCAGCATGGATAATAATCCCAAAATCTTATAATAATGATGATTACAAACATTCTTGGTAAACTTTACAACAACACAAAATATGTAAAACATTGAAGATTTAATTCAAGGTCTAATAACATTTTCTCACAACCCATCATGCACAAAAGGCTCAACGATAAACTAAATTGATTAACTCCCAAAGCCAATTAAAGGATCAAATAACAGTGAATAGAGAAACAATGGCTTGGTAGACAGAGCAAACCAGAGAATAAATAACTTTAGTGAATCAAACTAAATCAGGATGACAACTAAACCTACTGTTTTAAAAACCGGACCGGATCGCAACCGTGAATCGCCATGGGGTAACTATAAAACCTTTGCATCGAACCGATGAAACTTAAACCGCCTATTCGATGTCAATAAACCGGTCCCTGGTTATATAAAATCTCAAATAAATCTAATTTCTTTTAATTTTTTAATGAAATGACTAAATTTTTTAACTAATAATTAAGCATAATATTTTAATTAAATATTTTTAAAATAAATTTAATACTTCTTAATATATATTTATCTAAATTAATTTATAATATAAATATCAAGCTATTATATCATGACACCACTTAGGTGAGTCCAAAGCTCTTACTTCGAAAACTTTTTTCTTCTATATAAAGAGTATAACACTAGCTTCTTTTATGATGTGGGATAAAAGGTTTTAGAAACATGTTGAAACTTGACTTGGTTTATAGGAATAAATAATTAAACTAAAGAATGTAGATTTTAAAATATTAAATGGATTTTTAAATCTAAAAAAAAAAATAACATTTTAATTTTTAACTTTATACTTTTATTATAAATTTTTTTTATATAAATAAATTATTTTAGGAATATAAAATTTATAATAATATAATATAAATATTTTATATATTATATATTATATTATTATTTATATTTTATAAAATTAAAATAAATATTATATTAAAAATATATTTTATTATAAATTATATTAATATTTATAAATCTTATATAAAACTTATTCTTAAATTTTAAATATATTTAATATACACATATTTAGATATATAATAGATGTATAATTATATCTTAATAAATTTTAATTTGATTTTAAATTTATAATTATTAAAAATATTAATTATATATTATTATTTTTAATTTTATGTTTATCATATATATTTATATTATTTCATCATTTAAATTATTTTTAATAATCTAAATATTTATTATGTCATCCGGTTCAACCCTCGGTTCAACCCCGGTCAAACCATCAAACCTTGAACCTCTCGTTCTTTCGGTTCTATATTCGGTCCGGTTTTCACAACTTTGACTAAACCATAAAATGAAATGAAACTAACATGGCATTAGAGAATACAACCGTTTTCTATAGGGATCATCATCATAATTATAATTTTAAGGAAAATGGTTGGGAAAAAAAAGATCAACTAAGGTAAAATGAATCCTTTAATCTAACTCATCTTAACACACATATTCCATGCTTTTAGTAAATATAAACATTGAAATTTGCATCTCTTAGTTTAGATTATTAAAAGTAGTTTATAAATATTAGGAAAGATGATCAAATTGCCACAAAAATTTAAATTGATTTGAAGGATTATAATCTAGGTATGTTCTTCAAAAGAAAATATGGTCTATGTGGTGGAGGCATAAATTAAATTGTGCTCATGGGTCTTACTAAGTTGTGATGATAGAAATTGGGAGCTACTAGAATTTGAAACTGTCATTTTGGCATATTTGGCTATAGTTGGCTAACATGCCTTCTACTTATCTTGATTTTATAGCCATTCACTTGATTTCTTCTTTCATATCAATACCATTCTATGTCTATCTTGTCTTTGACTCCATTTATTCAAATGTTGCTAGTTGTTGTCTTGTCATTTTTGGTTGCTCTTTTGGTGTTGTTTAATGGAGAGCGAATGTTTTTGAGAACTGAAATTTAAATTGATTTGAAAAAAAATGATTTTGTACCAGCCATATCTATTAAAATAGGGATGATGAGTTGATAATGAGGATTCAATAACTAAATAGTTTGAAACATGTATTTGGATAACTTTGATTGAATAAAATTTATTATAATTTTTAATATTGTATGTGCTTGATAGATGTGTGATTCCTTTGAGTGTGATTTCTTATTTTGGTACTTTTTCCAAATTTTCTCTCAAACTACTGGGACAAGTTTATTTGTTTTGGTGCAGCATTGTCTTTTGATAAATGCACAAATTAGCTACACGATCAATGTAAAATTTGTTAACTAGGTATATATTGTGTTGTTGACCTCCATGCATGCCATAAGTCAGTCGATCATCAAATCGATCACCGGATACAACGACAACAACCTAAATGCACGTATCGCCAAATCGCTTGAAATTATCTCTGATCGATGAACAGACTTCGTCACCGCGTTCAAAATGTCAAAATTAATTAGAATATATATGTTGCACAATTTGACGGTCGACCGATCAAGAAGGAAATTTGTCGATGCGTCTACGTGCATATTGAGGTCAGGAGGCTGCGACGATGCCCAACGACCTCCGTTCACGAAATTGATCGCACTATTAGCGTCGAAACGTCGAAACCTATCAAATGAGAGATTGTCTCGACTCACCGTTCCGCTTCAAATATCGGCATCGAAAGTGACATTGTGCAAATTTTGAACTAAAGTTGACT